>CAHIKZ030000561.1:40000-82500 GCA_903632075.3 Acanthosepion pharaonis | reverse complement strand
ACATGGCCCTTAAGGAACTGTGTTCCTGATCGAACCGGACTCATAAATAATTACATCGGTTACAAAACCACTTGCACATCCAGACGTCTTACGTTACACCTATCTGATCACAGTTCCTTTAGAACCCATTTAAACACACACACAAATTTAACAGACTCTATTTGAAAAATACTAGTAGAAAATACAAATATATTAACTGCATCCACCTGCAGAAAAAGACTAAAAATAATGGAAGCTTTAATAATAAAAAAGAAAAAGCCAACTCTTAACAATATTAACTACGAACAAAGCCACAATGTGCTAACCGTATTCGGAAATTAAAAACATCCCTACCACAAACTAAGTCATGCACTGAACGCACACACTCAAGTAAGCTGAAAAATCGAATCATCCTTGATAATGTCTAAAGGTATAGCCGAAAGCGCTCGGAAATATAAAACATTTGGACAGTTCTTACACATTCTTTGTCTAGAAAAGAAAGCTCTTGTTTGGACACAACAAAAATTATATAAAAAGCTTAACCGTAGTACCTTGTCTGTCATTTTAATGAAACATGGATATATATATATATATATATATATATATATATATATATATATATATATATATATATATATATATATATATCATCATGCGACGAGAACGAAGGAAATATATAAATTCCAACGTTCACAGCATTAATACAAATGAGGGCTGGCTTGATACCGACATTATTTATTATAATTTTATCATATAGACAAAACCATTTTACTCACCGCAAATATGCAACTTGATTTCATTGCATTTTAACTGCATTTCGACGGAGAGAATAGAAATATATATATATATATATATATATATATATATATATATATATATATATATATATGTGTGTGTGTGTGTGTGTGTGTGTGTGTGTGTGTGCAAAATATGCATGCATATATATATATATATATATATATATATATATATATATATGCATGCATATTTGTATATATGCAATTTTATATATTATTTATATATTATTTATGCATGGTACTTCTTGAAAGCGCTCAGTATCAATGATAGAGCTACCATATTTAGTTGGATTGAATGTGAGAGTTCGTTTTTTCATGTATTTTGTGCTTACGGTTGTATTTTTACATAATTCTGTGATAGTGTTATGAGGTTATTGTATGCTTTGAGATCCATAATCCGACTCATATATATATATATATATATATATATATATATATATATATATATATTATTCGAACATATATTGTTAAATATAACACAACAGCAAATGTCTATTTTTTATCATGAGCCGTACTCACCTTCGCATATTGGCTTAAGATTCGGTAGAAAATTGACAAGAACTTTCCAAAATGTGGATATTTTTCATCAGCTTCTGCAACCAAGCTTTCCCTAAATGTAATGCTCTGTGTGCATTTCTATTTTGTTGGTATGGACTGCACCCGGGAGCGGTCAATCCAGTTTCACCACAAAAATACTGAGCAAATATGGCGGTACAGTTTTTTTCGCGATATAAACTGATGA
The DNA here is from genome assembly GCA_903632075.3 of Acanthosepion pharaonis. Lineage (NCBI taxonomy): Eukaryota > Metazoa > Mollusca > Cephalopoda > Sepiida > Sepiidae > Acanthosepion > Acanthosepion pharaonis. The sequence goes on along the minus strand of CAHIKZ030000561.1, from coordinate 80,982 downwards.
CTAGTAATTGATATGTATCGTTATTAACAGGTCTCTCTCTCTCTCACTCACATATATATATATATATATATATATATATATATATATATATATATATATATATATATATATATCCATATATATATTAGGGTCTCTCTCTCGCTCACTCACACACACACGGATATATATATATATATATATATATATATATATATATATATATATATGTTAGGTTCTGACTTTTTGCAATCATGTTCCTATTTCATGAATCAATAAATTATTATTGAAAGAAATGGAAAATACATTAATTTGTTGAAAAAAGTCACCCCCCGCAACCAAAAATTCAATTTTATCATAGACGTAGTAAGGAGAGAATAATCAAAATATTTCATAAGGTTTATTTTTCAATATTCTAATGATGCAATTGCTTAGTACTTAAGCATGTTTTTATCATTTAACTGTTTACGGCCATAGCATAACATAAAATCTAACGAATAAACGAAAAATAACTGTGAAAGCTAAAAATAAATAAATAAATAAAATAAAAGACATCAGTCGAAAAAAATAATGCAGAATATATCCATTTTAATGCTACATTCAACAAAAGGAACAAGACAATGGCCAGGAGTGGGTGGATGCTATTTGTCTTAGGGGTGACTTTTTTTTTTTTAGCTTTCACGGTTATATTTCTATTTCTGACACGAACTCTGCTCAAACTGGTATGGATAAGACATAAGACCAATATCTTTGTATGTCGAAATAGCTAATTCCCCATAGGAGGTGATTTTGGATTTTATTGGTTATTAATTATTTGTTATGTAATAATAAATTGAGCTCTTTTTGTGAATCACGTTTAATATTTTATATTACTAAGATACAGTTGGTACTTATAGCAACGGATTTGTTACCGTTACTAATTTACCTTTATATTATTATTAATACTATGATCATTATTATTATTATTATTATTATTATTACTTTTATTTCCTTTGATTTTGGCGTTTACACATTTCTTTCCGGGTCCCGCCCAAGGACCTAAGGTTACAAATGGCATCATGACACTTTCCACTGACAAAAAAAAAAAAAAAAATTTCATCGATAAAGGCCTTCGTAAAGTGTGGGCATTATTGTCAGAGCAATTTTTTGTATCTCTTTGAGGCATGGACTTCCAGAAATCCCTTCAATTAGTCTACTGGAATCTTTTCCAAACAAACCTAGAGCTCCAACTACAACAGAGATTGTAGATGTTTCCATGTGCCACATTTCTGAGATTTCTGTTTCAAGGTCTTTGCATTTTGACCGCTTTTTGAATATCCTCAAATATATATTGCAGTCTGCAGGGACTGCCATATCATTAAGGACATATTTTCTTTTGTTTGTGGTCTTTAATAACAATGTCTGTGCAGTTGGTTGATTATTATTATTATTATTATTATTATTATTATTATTATTATTATTCCGTGTATTTTTATCCGTTATTTTATTCATTTTAAATAATATACATTTTATTTATTATAACCGATATAAAAAAAGATTTGTTGATGGTAAAATAGTATATATTCTTTAAAAAGTTCTTTGCACTTTTTTTCACTATTAATTTATTATTATTATTATTATTTAAAAAATACTAGTGTGTCAAAATCGTGAATGACATGCATCTAGAAAATCTATTTAAATGTAGAGAGAAGATTGCTAGTTTCAAGCCGTATCTCTATTTCCCTTTCTTTTTGTTTCCTTCTTTTTCTTGCTCTCTTTGTCTCTTCCCCCCCTCATTTGACGATCCCTTTCTACTTCACTGTGCACATCGGGGATAATTAGGTCAACATGACTGCTCCCATCACAATGACTTCGATATATCACTTTAAACAGATTAATATATATATATATATATATATATATATATATATATATATATATATATATATATATAAATATATATATTTTCGCTTTCTTTCGCTTCCCGCCTTGAATAAATATCCTTCTACTTCACCCTCTCCATCACTTTATCCATTTCTAAACACTTATCTTTTTCTTCCTCTTCCATTCCCCCATGTTCGAATTTACATTCTTAAACATAATTATTGTTTTTGCGCCTGGGAAAATTTTTTATCCATTTATTTGTGTGATAGTGTTTGGGCTGATGAGATAGAACTGAAATACCGGTTCTAATGAAATAAAATATCACCATGACCCTTTAAATTCTACGTTTTCATAATTATATATATATATATATATATATATATATATATATATATATATATATACTAGCACTATGGCCCGGCGTTGCCCGTGCTTGATTCAAAAATAGTACGACTAATACAGCAATCGCTATCACTTGACTTAAAATATTTTTGCCCTTCCTTGCCTTTAAAGGAGTGCCCTTTTCCGTGCTGATGTTGTTACATGCCTTACTTCTTGCCTATATCACACTGCCAACTTTTTCTAAGCTCTTTACTAAACATTAAATCTTTTACGAAAAAAGAACTAAACAAAATTAATACAATACGATCAGATTTAAAAAACCGGAAAAAAACATTTGTAATGGTTGACCGATTATCGATTTGCACTATGTTTGTGGGGTGCTCAGAGTTGAAACTTCACATGATGACTCCCAATGGCCTCTTCATAAATCCGCTCGGTTTTCGCTAAAAACCGACATGCGGTTCAGACGCAATCTGGGCGTATCGGTTTTTGGGTTTTATCGATTTTCCGCGCTGTTTAGGGGTCCGTGGTCATGAAACTTCTGGACAACACTTCTAATAGTAGACTCTAAGAGGGTGTCAAATTTGGTTGAAATGCGATCATTCCTTCTGGAAGCAGAAATTTTTCGATTATCGATTTTTTCGATTATCGATTTTCTCGGAACCTGATTCCGAACTCAAAAATCGGGCACCGTCATGTCCTTAGGGCAACCATTTGCAAACTTGTGTTGAAAACCGCATCGAAATCGGGTGAGAAATGCGGCCTGGGCAAGGTAACAGCGCCCACGACAGACAGACAACATGAGAAAAATATAGATATATATATATATATATATATATATATATATATATATATATATATATATATGACGTCACACATTATGAAATGGACAAAGTCCGCCAATTATTTTAAACATTTTTTATGTTTATACATTATTTTTATAGATACAACTATTTAATTAAATGCTCTGTTTTATAATAAGCAGTATTAAACATTTACCAAATACGGAGGACAAATATTTTCTTTGAAAATTTGTGGGACATTCAGACCGGTAAATGTTGTTTAATACTGTTTATTATAAAACATAGGATTTACATAAATATTTGTATCTATATAAAGAATGTATAAACATAAAAATGTCTTAAAACTTATATAGATATATATGAGTGATTTTTTGAGATTTTTTTTCATTTTGCTTATTATTATATTTGTTACATATTATATTTTATTATGTCATATTATTTGTATATCAATATTGAGTCTATGTTTAGCATATCTAATCAAGTTCATGGGCGTGGTATCCGTTGATAATTCTACAGCCTTATCTGACCCTGATGAACGATTCGTTTCGTTTATCTTTTTACGACTCATCATTTTTTTGCAGATTATTTAAAGCCGTAAAAGTCTTTAGATTATTATAATATTTTCAATATAATAACACTTATTCTAATAGATGTCATACCAATTAGACGGGTGAGAAGAATTTTATTCGGAGCTTTTGCAAGGATTTTTGCGCGTTAGTGAATATTACGAACCCGACTGTAATTGAACCTCGGACCTCCGGTCTTTAAGCTGTTATTCATTACAGCACGCACACACCCAAGCTTACAGCAAGTCTACTGCAAAACAGACACCTGTGTCGCTACTGACGACTCTAAATGTTGCTCAACTTCGATGATCGTAGGATAAAAAGAGTTTCAATGCGATATGGGCATAATGCGACATTAGTATAAAAACAGATTGCATCTGAAAAGTTTATTGTAGTTCTCATATATATATATATATATATATATATATATATATAAGTAACATTGTCTGTAGAGAAGTGCTTATTGATGGTCTCGTGAAATCATTAATATATAAACACATTAAATCTAAAAGGTCGTGCTTATTCAAGCTCTTAATGTCATTAATATAAAACACAATAGCTTTAAGGACGTGTAATCATTGGCCGTCTCATGAACTCATTACTATAAAAACATATTGCAAAGAGTAGTGACTATTGAATGTCCTATTGACTCATTGATATAAAAACCCAATGGCTCTAAGGATGGGCACTTTATTGGATCTAAAGTTTAGTGTTTATTGGAGATTTCATTAACTCATTAGTATAGGAACAAACAGGATCTAAAGAGTTGTTCTTGATTGTATCTTGAACTGTATATAAATAAGCAAGAAAAAGGCAAATTTATTTATTCGTTTATATATTTCATCCCAAGCAAGGTCATAAAGCCATTAAGATGTAAGATCATACTGAGTGTTAAAGAATATGATAAATATATACTATTATGGAAGAAGACTGTTAAAGAACAAGAATTATGAAGACAGACATAACGATCGTTATTACACTTGAATTTAAGAATATCAAAGTTTGCTGGGAAGCAAGAATCCGGAAACGATTTCACCAAGTGTGAATTTTGATAGAAGAAACTATCAGTATAGAACCTGCGGTTATATCTAGCCATTTCAACTGTAAAATGTTACTTTTCCGCCGATGTGTATACTGTGCTTAAATTCATAAAGCTCAGGTACCATAGAAGAAAGTTAATCAAAACATTTGCCATGAACTTATATATACAGAAAATGCAAGGAAAATGTCTGAATATCAGGTCAGGATCAATAATACTGCAGAATTTTCTATGGATTTTGTCCAGTATCTCTAAATGTATAGAAGGCGTACCGGACCAAATATAACAGCAATATTAAAATCAAGGGTGAATGGTAGACTTAGAAACATGTAAAATAGATTCTGACAAGACACATTGTCTAGCACGACATAGAGAACCAATTTTCTCGGCAACAGGCCTAGCAATTGATTCGATATAAACTTTCTACTTCATGTCAGCGGAAAAGGTTAGTCTTAGAAAGCGGAATTAGTCACGCTCAGTGGATATTTGCCGTGACTCTAAGCCATGCTAGAAAAGGGTAAAACGCTAAATGCAATGTAATTTTATATAATAAGAGTTGGTACCGTCAGTTTTTCGCCGAAAAACAGTATAGCGTTATGAGAAAATGGCCCTAAACTTAGTAAGAATTTATCGTCTTTAAAACGTTTATGCTATTAAAATGTTTTCTGTCTTCTTGAACCCTGTTCTATTTTTGTCTTTACACAATACTTCCGAGCGTGTTATTCTCTTTAATTTCACTATTTGGAACCTTCTGCGTTGTAGTGGCTTTGTCACCTTGCTTTGGTGTGAAATGATAAAAGTAAGCGTAAATGAATAAATGTCCTCATCTTTGTCGCTATATTTATTAAAACATTTCGGCCGATGTACGCTCCGGCCTTCTTGAATGTTGAACGGAACCCTTTATTTCGCTCACTGGCGTAGACTTTTCTAGTTCCACGTGCCGTGTTTAATGGATGTCAGTTATCAGTTATGGATAACTTGGAAAGGGGAATTAACAGGAGATAACTGATAACTGACATCCATTAAACATGGCACGTGGAACTAGAACAGTCTACCCCAGTGAGCGAAAGAAAGGGTTCAGTTCGACATTCCAAACTCTTGAAGAAGGCCCGAGCGTACAACGGCCAAAACGTTGTAATAAATATGACAACAAAGATGAGGACGATAGTCCGAATAATGTAAATAGTGTACATAATACATGATCTCATAAGTATAGACAGATACTGATCAGTTTTCATTTCTCCTGAAAAAAAAAGTATCGTTATATTGGAGCGATTAAAATAACGATCATTAACACTAATTTTTAATTATATTTAAAATAAAAATGAAAAAAACACAACTGAAAACTGTTGTAACATAGGGAAAGTTTCTGAATAGAATAATCGCACGAAAGGTTAGTAATGAACGATAATACGTATGACAAGAACAACACATATAAGATTCGCTAGCGACTCGTATAAGAAGCAGCCAACTGCTAGAAGTGAGTCAAGTGAATTCCACAATGTATCTCCAACTGCAGCATATCTACAAACCACCACACGCGGTCAGATATGACACAAGGACTTATTTAAAGTTGGTTATCCGAGCATGTAGACTCGGCCAAAAATTCTCTGTGAACCCTGTATAAAACAGTGTCGGGTAGATATTTCCAGAGAAAACACTTTGCCATTCGATATAGCCTCGTCTTGGTATCCTCTCTGCCCGGAGGCAGAGAGTTTGACCAGCACAACTGAAGACGAATCTCAAACTGCAGACGGTATCAACCAACCCACCCACGCGCTCAGATGTGGTACAAGGCCGAATTTAATGTGCTGTATCCGATCCCGTAGACTCGGCTAAAAATTCCCCGTAGAACCCGTACAAAACGAGGTCGGGTAGCTGTTTCTAAAGACGAGACTTTGCTCTTCGACATAGTCTCGTCTGGAAATCCTCTATGCCCGGAGGTAGAGAGTTTGACCAGCACAGCGGGAGATGAATCTGCAGTCTGTAGGTATGATACAATAACATATACATTTATTTTGTTATGTTTTTTTTTTTGATTTTATGATAATTGTCTCAATAATCTGTAGCCTTTTCCTTCGAATTGTTACAGTAAATTACTAGAACCTAATAATCTAACTGCATTATTATGAACAAGAAATTCAAATTAACAAGACAAATTACTAGTTCATCCACGAGATTGAGTAGTAATTGTGTGTCCATCACATAAAACTTGGCACCTCTTATAATTCGCTGATAAAAAAAACATGCCTACCATGATGATAGAGGGACTCAAACTTGATAAAAACAAGATTTTACCATCAAAATGTTTGTATTATTATCAAGAGGAAAGACAAAAGTATTTCTTATTTTATTGAATGTGAAATCCGTCCTAGCACTTTCGATATTTTGGTTAAAAATATTGTTTTTACTTGAAAGAGCGCTGGCAGAAATGATTAGTATAGGAAATTTGAGCGTCTTTTCCGTGGTACCCCCCCCAAAAAAAACAAAAAAAACATTGATTTAAAAATTGTTACAAAATTCAAATCAATGTTGAATTTTAATGAAAAATTCAGAATCCATTCACAAATGAGAAACATTTTTAAAGAAAATATTGGTTGAAATATGTTTTTTCAAATGTTACGTCCCTCTCAAATAATTAATTAAATTTTCAGAAATTATATTTTGTTCCTTGCCATATTTTTATTTGTTAAAAGCAGGAGAATTTAAATTTAATAAAAAATTAATATAAAACTTTCGTCGAAACAAACATTTTGACGACAAAATATTTTTTTATCAAGTTTCGGACCTTTTTCATCATACTATGCTCTTTTTGTCAGTCAATTATTGAAGGTAACTATATAGAACTGATATTTGTGCATCACATACATATCTATGAAGTGTGTGCATTAGTGAATAAGCTTTTATCTGAAATGTGTCTGTTCATTAACGATAGTTTTATGCAAATTGAGTTACCTCATTTTTTTTTACTATTTATGTTCTCATATATCTTGTTTTCTAAAGAGAACAATTGCATATTTGCAAATATCTTGCCAAGTCAACAAGCAACACCTGTGCTCACTTCTTAAATATTCTTGCGAATTAACGGTTTTTCTTGAGTGACTCAAATCTTTATCTATAAAAGACAGGATGTGTGTGTGTGTGTGTGTGTGTGTGTGTGTGTGTGTGTGTGTGTGTGTGTGTGTGTGTGTGCAACGAATGCACGACCGCAATTTTCGACGGATTTGCACCAAAATTTACATAAACATTCTCCAAGTTAGCGGAAAGGCCAAGAACGACATTGCATTTCCCAACTCCCATCGATAGTGGAAATAATCGATTTTTCATGCTTCTACGTCAGTTTTCATGTAGTTTGCGGCCATTTTCTACTAGGCAGGAAGATTCTATTGGTCAGCGTGAGAGCCAACAGCTGACTGACAAGAATGTTAACTAGCATATTAGCATACAAAAAAAAATCGATAGCTGCATTCGTCACAAGTGGGAAAATTTTAAATCTGCACGGCACTTTACCCCAATTGGCTCATTCGCTTGCTTAAACTCAACGTTGATTCTGTTTCCGCAGAACTGGGATGGGTGTGAAAAAGTATTTGTTGTTAACATTCTTTTTTCATTCAGTTTTTCCAGTTACGAGTCATTTTTTGAAGCTGATCGTCTTTTGTTCTTTTTGTTTAGTTCTTTTTTCGTAACAGATTTAATGTTTAGTATAGAGCTTAGAAAAAGTTGGCATTGTGATATAGGCAAGAAGTAAGGCATGTAGCAACATCAGCACGGCAAAGGGCACTCCTTTAAAGGCAAGGAAGGGCAAAAAAATTTAAGTCAAGTGATAGCGATTGCTGTATGAGTCGTATGATTTTTGAATCAAGCACGGGCAACGCCGGGCCATGGTGCTATTTTGAAATAAATTTAACGCCATCAGTTTTGTTCGTATTAGCAAAGCGATGTGCAAAATATATTTCCTTTTAAAGACAGTTGCTTTATTAATATATTGTTTGTTTATATGTAAAACGATCATTTTTTCCTACCAGGGATCAGTGTGTAGTAACCGTTCCATCATCGTTTATTCTGAGCTTTTATCAGTCATCCTCTCTTATCGAGATGTAATTGATACAAGGGAAGGAAAACGAAAGAATACTTGTTTCTTTTTCTTCGTGTTGCCAATCCGTTGTAGGTTATTTGAAGTCAGAAAATATTTGAGATTATAAGATTATTTTTTAGAAGATAATAATTTACTGATATAATTCTTACTAATTAACCCACAACTGGGAGAAATAGGTGAATACATACATACTCAGAATATGCTAAAAAACAAGAATGTCGATAAAATGTCGGGGATGAATTCTTTATTACAGCCAATATATAAACTGATCCCTGACTTTTTAACTACGGTCGTTTCTATACATTGATATTATAGAGAATGTAAATAAATAACAGAGACATACCTGTAATGGAATCCTCCATATTTGACAGTTAGCCCCTTTGAACATTCATCACTTCACTTTTCCAAATTTGACTTCCCATTGGTTAAAAGGACACAAAAAATGTAGCAAGCTGAGACAAATCCTTTTCCCGCTCACCTATCTGGAGCCGGTTTAAAATCCAAAAAGTCAACAAATAGGAACGCTTGACTTGATTCAAGCAGTCAGGAACTGAGTCTTTGAGAGATACCAACAAACTCCACGCGCGACAACACACTGACTCGACGACCACCATTCTCTCTCAGCAACTCAAAACTCACACAGTCTTGCCGTGCGAATTAACTCAACTTACAATTTACCAGAAAAAGCGGCATTATCATAACAAAGTAGTAATTGTATATTTAATCAATTTATATCATATCAGTCAAAGGTACATAACTTTTTATGACTTTAAACAATATTTACAGTTGTCATACACATACACACTAATGTTTGAACTCAGATAAGTGACATTTCAACTTGCATAATTCAAACTGTTTTAATTTCATAGACAGACTTAAAATACAAGATTTCATATACCAAATCTCTGCATGGTCACTCCTCACAATTTTATCTCATATGCCACATTTAACGAGCAATCATCAAATTGCCAAATGTATGTCAAATGTATATAAATTCATGTTATTTGTTGAAATCTATAACTACGTTGTTTCTCCTTGATTTCTTCCAATTGAATTGCCTTCAAATGTCTGCTTTTTTTAATTGTTGTAGATGAATGGTTAACGAACACGCACATTTTTAAACCTTCACACAATTACACCTTCTGATACATCCAAACTAGCACTAATTCTGCAACACCTTTGTAGCTAATCAAAGTTTGATTGCGCGATTCGTTTGGTAAGGGATTATCAATCTATGGTAGGTTACTTAAAAGTAGCAAATATTTAGTAGATATAAGGTTTGATTTGGGAGATAGCAATGACATAGTGATGCAAGTCTTATAAATTACCCGATGGATGGAGGAAAGAAGAAGTAAATTTTTGCTTTTATCAAACGTATTTCTGCGTAAGTGAATATAAAGAACGTAACTGCATTTGGAACTCGGGACTTTGATTAATAATTCCGAGCCATTATCCATTGACCCACCCGCATATTCAAGCTTACGGCGCTTGATATTCCCAAAGCGGTCATCCATCTAGCTACTGGCCTGTGGCGACATTGTTTAATTAATGTGATCGTATGCCAACCACTGTTTCAATATGATGTGACGTTAAGCCACACAGAAAAACGAAGTAGATGGTGATGGGAACAGATGGAATAAAATCTGATTATTGATATAGATAGAGATAAGTGCGAAAACAAAGTATTAAGAAAGAACAAACGCACGCCCACCGGCATATATATATATATATATATGGATGTATAAGAGTGAATATAGAAGTCAGCACTTAGAGGCAATAGACTTTCTCCTCTAAGTGTTGACTTCTATGTTAACTTTTATATTTACGCACGCTCTATCTCTGATATTGAGCAACTTATCCCATAAATATAACAAATCTTAAGACTACATTTCTTCATATATATATATATATATATATATATATATATATATATATATATATATATATATGTATGTATGTATGCATGTATGTATGTATATATGGTAAGCGTTCAACCTCAAGAATGGCAGGAGTGCCACTAGTACGCAAATGTTTACAGAGAGGAGGGAGAGCAAGAGAAAATAGGCGCGTTCGAGGAAAGGATAAAAAGAAGGACAGGGAACGAGATCGAGGCATGAGGTAATGTCAATTGACATTGTATTTGAATATTTGAAGATTATAGCCATCAGGGAAGCAAGTAAGAGGAAGGGAGTCCTACAGACGGGATTTGCAAGACATACTATTGTAGTAAAAAAGACGCCTACATTTAATCGTTTCGGCAGTGAAAGGGTGGGACCTTGATGCCATCCTAGTAGCATTGCTGCATTTGGGGAAACAAAGAAAGTATACACACACACACACACACACACACACATATATATATATATATATATATATATATATATATATATATTGGGGAAAACCCAAAAAACACAATAGCTAAGGTTTAAAATTAATTTTTAGAAAATGAAATATCTTTCTTCAAGCCTTTATTTTATTTTTAATTTAAAGCCAATAGATTCGATTTAATATTTCTAATAAGCGAAATACTTTGTTGCATTTCAAAAACTAATCTAACTTGAAGGATTTCTTTTAGTAAAACAGCAGATTAGCGCCTTCTTTTGTTGTTTTTCATCCCAATACTCAGTGATAAAATAATGCAGAGAGCAAGCAAAGATTATTTTTAAAAATACCCCCTCTTTAAGCCTGTCGAGCTTTGAAAAATTTCGAAATATTTGTTCTCTATTTTTTCTTACGATCTGTCGGTAACTTCTTCCAATTTATAAACGTACTAGCCGAATGACCCGCGCCATGTTGCGTGTCATGCGTTAGTTTGTAAGAAAATGATGATTGATTTTAAATCATTATTATAATTTATGGAGAAAACTGATATGCATTTAAATATTACTCCACAATCTTGCTGATGTAACCTCCATCTGCAGGTTTTCTCCTTCTATATTTTGGATAGAATTCATTGCCTTGTTTAATTTTAATTCAGAGGGGAGAAATTCTTACTGGGGGGTGTTGTGCGTCCCAGGGACCCATCTGATAAAAATGAAATATATTTATCCAAGTATGTGAGGAGTGATTCCCTTGTTCAAATTTAAATATAATTTAAGTCAAACATAACTAAATTTCCAGTGCGGGGACTGCCACCCAGTGACTGCCTTTGATCAAAATGAAAAATATTTATCCATGTACCCTGGTAATGTAGTTTCAGAATATATATGTTCATGGGCTCTATCTCCAAAGCCCTAGAATGAGTTCGATAACAGACAGACAGAGGCAACAAAATATTATATATATATATATATATATATATATATATATATATATATATATATATATATATATAAATGAGACAAAGAAAAAGAATTAAAATTCCACTGATCGTAATATTTACTTTAAAAAAAAAAGGTCTTATAAAAGATTATAATAAAAACATGTTGAAATCACTGCACAGAATCTTTTATGTTTCAATACATTGATTGTACTTCTTCAGGCGATGGTGTAGAAATAGACATTAAGTGATTTTTAAGAAAATTTAGGATCTAAGTGTTACCTCTTTTCCGAAACTTAAAGAATAGAGAACCTAAGGTCAGAATTGAGAATATACTCGTGAGTATGGCTTCATTAGCAAATTAAATGTCAAATCTGCGTTAAATAGGAAAGCAAGGCAAGAGGTTAGATGTGGGTGAGTTATTTTTTCATGCTATGATAAACCGGAACATAGACAGACCATCATTGACAACTACGGAAAATATGTCAGCGACAAATGTATCTTTATTGTTAACAAATATGTCATGTTCAAATTTTTGAAAGGCCATTGAATGAAGATGTAGGTTAATCAGACGGAAAGTTAACAGAATTTCTTTTTTACAAATCATAGATTCAAGAAGCTTCTTAAAGTGGCCTGTAGATAAAATTTAAAATGTGGAATATCTATATAAGATATTAATAATACTAAGTGGGCGGCAATAAATCGCAATATTAAAGCCGAATAAACAACCACATGTAATTATGCGTAGAGGCTGGAGAATAATATACGAATAAATTATGGCTATATGAAATACGTATTTTTTTAAAAATTTAACTATATTTTAAGGTATAAGATAAACTGTGTCAGCAACTTACACTTAATTCACTCCTTTGGTGTAATAGGGATTTTTTTCAGCAAATTTGATAATTTCTAGTTTTTCATGTAGACATAAGAAGCAAGGTTCATTTAAATATTTAAAAGTCCTATTTTTTTCCTTTATTCCATTTTATCGCAGTCATTTTATTAACTTCTCTTAAGTTCCAAAATATTCAGAAAGGGGTGTCCTATTTCTGTATGCGTTATTATTGAATTATATTATATCTTGGTAGCACCTAATTTAAAAGGAATTCTTGGTACTCCCGATATAAATTTTTAATAAATATTTGATTGTTTATAGTAGAAATAGTGCTTAGGTAAGCAAGAGGTTATATTTGACATATGTTATGCAATGGATATTCGTTAGAATTTCTAATATTACATTTTTTGTTTTATCTGCGTTTGTTGATTGGAATGGCTATTATTACTCAGGTTTTTGTATTGACTTAAAATATTATTATTATTATGTTTTTTAATATTTTTTTCAAGATTATCGGTAGATTATAATAAAATAAGTCATACAATTTTAAATCAATACAAAAAATTGTGGCTAGTCTGTCTTCAACGCTTAACGTCGTGAGTTAACTGAAAAAGGGCCCGCTTAACAATGGTAGTACATTAATTCTGTCATCAGGAAGATATGACTTTTACATAGGACCGCGCGAATCTTATTTAATGGGCGCGAGGCTGCACGGCTATATCAGATTGCATTTCCCAGACCGAAGGCAATCGAGGCATCGAAACTTTGCTGCTGTTTATCTACGCATTGCTGAGACCAGATATATGGCACTGCAAACAATGGATCGAGAAAGACCGAGATCCGCTCGCACGTCTGACCACGAATAACACATTTTACAGACTGCCGAATAGGATTCAAATATCATCACACGCCAGGTGGCTCTAACATGTCGTACATGTTATAATACCGAATGGAGTGTATTTTAAGAGTAGCTCCTGCATCCGTATCATTTGTAAAGTGTGCTGGGTCTTTCACCCTCTGATTACGCAACACAGGCGAACTCTGCCGATGGTTTATTGCTCAAATGAACCCATCCGTTATTTATCTCTTCAGGATTGTTTAGGGATGAGACAGCATTTGTAAGAGATGGAGTAACAAATTTACGCAACCAATATTTGTGGGCGGATCGGAATACCCCGGGTACAATACAGACTAGACACTAGCATCAGTTTACGATTAATGTATGCACTAGAATTGTAGGTAACTGCCTGGCAGATCCATTTTTTTTTCTCCCAGCACGTCTTCCATGTGCAGTCTAAGGGGACTTTATTTCGAATACATCCCAGACACGCTAGTGAATGTACACCTGCTAATATAAAGACGCATGTGTTTCATCAATGCTCCAGCATCATTTCACCACATTGTTCGCGGTGCAGTATCTAACACCCAGAAAGAATAGATGGATGGGTAGGGGATGAACGTTCCATCGACAACAGTTCTTTGTTTTTTTTTTGTTTATTATCTGTGGGGCCTTCTAAAATATTTGGTTTATGTAGCAGTCATTATTAATGCAGAGACGCTTCATGAACGCGTCACGGGGACCTGCGGAACCATTCGACACCGTGTGGGAGTATTTGAAAGGGTCCACCAGTCAATAACACGACGGTTGCATGTGTGTATGGAAGACAGAGGAGGATATTTTCAAAATATACGTGTGGCACTAAGAGGAGTAATAGATCGCGTCTCAGACTGAGAAATCGGAGGGCCGTGTTCGATTTCCAGCTGACTTCATTACATTCACTTATGTGTTAAAATCCTCGCGAAAGATAACAATCCATCTCTTCCCGCCACTCCAGTTATACGTAAGTAGCAGTAGAGACTGGAACTATAACATTGGTTGTGAAATCTCTGAATTCCTAACAGCCTGGAGAGAATTGGAATACGCATAGCTATCTATACTCTAAATATACTTTCTCCTCTATTTGGAAATATTTGAATAAGACATAATAATGATCTCATTTTTTCTAATAAATAATGTTCGCGTTTATTTTCAGTGAAATTGTCACTTAATTTGCTAACAAACGTCATTAGTTACATTTATATTCCCAGTGTGTTCCATTCCGATTCGTTTGTCAGCACTAAGACGCTAATTAAACGTCTCCTGACGTTTTCTCTCATCCACCACTATAATTGGGCATATGATATATAGATAGAAAAATGAATTTTACCTATTTATTCATTACTTTCAATGCAAATCTCACTTAATTTGCGAATCTAAAATCTCACCTAGTCGATTCCGTTCAGTTTTGTATTAGCCCCATTTGTGATATACAAGAAACATTTCTTTACCCGCAAGCTAGGGGTTGAATACTCAAATAGACAGGGATCTCTATCGGCAACCAGACTACGAGACAATTTACTGTACATTAACGGCGTTGTTGAATACGGATACCAACACAATGACAATAACAAATGTATTGTATGATATACGTTGCTTAGCAATCATTTTCTTTCACCTCGCTATAAAATTGTAAGTGGTACAGCTATTCTAAAGTGTATATATATATATATATATATATATATATATATATATATATATATATGTGTGTGTGTGTGTGTATGTGTGTATATATATATATATATATATATATATATATATATAGGCAGCATTCGATGATTTATACATGTTTCATTAAATACATGCAAGGTACTAGGATTAAACATTTTTTTTTAAATTTTCTTATGCTTGAACAAGTGTTTTCTTTTCTGGACACAGTGTGTAGAAGCTACCCAAATGTTCTATAATTCCAAGCGTTTTCGGCTATACATTTATCCATTATCAAGGATGATTTTATTTTTTTCAATTTAATTGGGTGTGTGAGTTGTGTGTATGTTGCTAAAGTTATAGCGATTTTTTTTTTATTTTCCGAATAGAGTTAGCACATTGTGGCCTTGTTCGTAGTTAATATTATTAAGTGTTACCTTTTTCTATTTTATTATTCAGGCTTCCATTGTTTTTAGTCATGTTTTACATGTGGCTGAGGTTGCTATGGTTTTACTTTCTAATAGTATGTTTCACGCGGGTTCTGGTAAATGTGTGTGTCTGTTTAAATGTGGTCAGAGATGTAATATCGGGCATCTGGATAGGCATGTAGTTGCGTGATAGATGTAATTATCTAGGAATTCGGTTTGGTCAGAAACACAGTTCTTTAAAGTGCATTTGAATTCATAGATAATGTTCGTTCGTTGAAATATTGATTTCGATAGGTTTGAGCTGTTGAGCTGTTTTAAATTTTTTGTCGTAGAAAAAAAATTGGATTATTTTGTTCGTGTCGATTGCGGTATATATATATATATCTTCTTTCTTTTATTTATATATATATATATATATATATATATATATATATATATATATATATATTATAAATTAATTGACTTAAAATATGGTTATTTTCGCTACACAGTTCCAACCATGTTTCAAAAATAGAAGCTAAAAACCCCTAATTTAATTTTGCAATTAAATTAAAAGCATTAGTTCCATTTCATCTTCAAGCGAATTTTGGAGTAACTTTTTAAAAATTACCGGGTTTTAAAGACACAGCTAAAATCACGTTTCCATATATAGCAAATAATAAATACGTTGATATATAATCCAAGTGTATCCTTGTAATATAATATATTAAAACTGATTCAGAGAAAGAGCTCAATGTATTTATTATTACAGAGCAGAAATTAATACCGGGGTTGAATAAGACTGAGGAATTTAATATTTCGTCAGTTGATATAAGCTTATTATATATATATATATATATATATATATATATATATATATATATATATATAATAGAATTTAAAATCACTCACATATATATATATATATATATATATATATATATATATATATTGCTTGTTTGATTTATAATTAGTATGGATGATTCTAAAAAGGATATAAATCCAAGAGAGCTCCATGTAAGAACAGAGCAAATAATAATGATAAAAACGGATACTTTAGAAATCAATGGTAATATTTTATTTCGTTATATGAAATTGATCTCGTCTCGTCAGCCGAAACAATTTCACATCAATAGACGTACTTGAAATTAATCCAGGCACAAACGAAATAAGGCCAAATGTATGCAGCCCTTAGTGAGGATCAAGTTCAAAATCCAATCGTAATTGGTATGGCGAGACAAGGATGCTTGTCTTTATGCCACGCCGAAGTGCGCAAATGATTTTCGATGTGCGACTAGGCCTAAATTATGGAGCACCTAGTGATGATTGAACAATCAACTCAGACGTAATTGTCATGGCGAGCAAGCTTGCTAGCCATTACCGAACAACGAAGGGCCCAGATGCGTTGATTGGATGTGTTACAAGCCTAAATCATAGGGGAGGCAGTGAGGATCGAATTCACTAATCAGTTGTAATTGTTCTTGCGTGACAAGATTGCATAGCAGCACAGCAGTTCAGAAATATCAAAACTATCAGCTGAATATCACCGTTTTTCTTTAAGATCAATGTTTAAAAATGACTTTCATTGAGAGAAGCCGACGGGTCTTGTTCAAGGCTACACGTCTTCGAATGTTGTGGACTGAAAGACACCGCTAAAATTGAGGAATGATACGACAGAATCAAAGACAAAGATTGTAGCTGAGAAAAGAAAGAACATCCCTTGAGAAATTTTAACATCTGCACAAGCGAAATAATTATCGCAAATAACTGGAAGAGTAAGTAATGACAAAATGAAGGAGTTCATCTTCCACACTACTTCAAACAAAATGTTAGGAAGGAAATCCACATCAGTATTGAAAAGAAAGGTTACAGCTACTGAAGTTGAGAAATATATGGTTTCCTGAATAAAAAAGAAATATTTTATAAATTTCAACCGACAGCAGCACGTATTGATTAGACAATGAATGGCAAATGTTTCCTTATAAGGAAATAGCTAATGTTAATATTACCATAAGTGTTTTGAAGAACAGATACTACACTTTTATACCACCTGAATGAAAGGAAAGTGGAGAAAGGCGTAACTCGTTCACCACTAACGTTTTCTGATGACCTGAAGTGAAAATATTATGTTGAATCCAATTCTGCTGCTAAGAAAATTAGTTCTCTGTGTCGTGCAAGGCCATTTTTCTCGGCAGAGTCTATCTTACATATTTATAAGTCTACCATTCGTCCTTGCTTTGAATATTGCTGTCAGATTTGGTCTGGAGCCACTGTTATATATTTAGATATTCCTGATAAAAGGATTGGCAGGAATATAAAACTCAATCTCGTCACTATGTTAGGCGTATTGAGAGACGTGATATGGAGGTCACGTCGGAATGGAATCTATGGGGGGTTAGAATTTTAACTCTTCCCGGCTGATCATGGCTAAAGATGGGGGAGTCTTGCGCGTTATTTTCGGGTAATAGGGGATGATTTAAAATGACTCTTTCATGCCTGTTAGGTATTAGGATATTGTTCTAACTGCATTGAACATTGGCAACACAGTCAAAAATCAATGTTGTCTATTGTCTTTAGAAAAGATTTATTTAGATAAGCCGGCTAGATATATCCCTTATTTCTATGGTAACAGTCTCTTCTCAGGCACCATTCCCTTCCGGCTTCTTGATTTTCAGCCAACGTTTAAAACAAACATTTAAATGCAATATCAATCGATATCTACTGTCCTCCTGATTACTCTTTTTTCTTCCTACTCGTTTCTGTTCCTAATTCTTCCACGCCCTGTAACCCATTGAGTATTACTGGATTTACTGCCTTTCTTGATTAAAATACAGGAAATATATTGTTGGTAAATATTTTATACATATATATTGCTGGTATTTTCTCTACAAATATGTATTGTTGGTAATTTTTTTAATATAAAATATATTACTGGTATTTTTACTATAGATGCTATTTTTTAATTTTAAAGCGTTTTGTTTGATGGGGTACATTCTTTGCCCATAGCTAGGATTGTAACAGACGTTAACACCCTGGGACAAAGTGAACCTGTGAACAAGGGAAATTAAGAGATGGTTATAAGCTCCTCAAAGCCTCTATTCTCCAGGATGTATTTTATCATCATGGAGAGGAAAGTACTACTATACAACACATCTTCAATATGTATGTTAAATTATTTAAGTATTCTTTCTTAGTTATATGCATTAGATACTTCAAATGTGTCTTCCTGATGTAGATTATATATATATATATATATATATATATATATATATATATATTTTTCAAAAATGTTTTTTAAATATTTTTTTTTTAAATATTTTCCTTCGCTACACAAGAGCTCTCATGTTTCAAAAATGAGAGCCGAAACCATCAATATAATTATTAAAATTAAATTGAATTAAAGTAACAAGCCCTGTTTCATCCTCAAGCGAAATTTTAGGAATAAACAATTTTGAAATTTACGTATCGTTATATGCATGTTCATTCGTTACTATGGAAACAGATGGGGCAAGCATTTTTGATAAGGGGCCTAAGAGTTAATTTTATCCACATATCAGTCACCTTCAGGGAAAGATCAAGCTGAGGTAGGGTGGGGTGTCTATTTCAAAGCGAGTCATGTCATTCTTGTACGCGCATCGTCCGTTCATTCACAGAGAAAGATAGATTTTGGCACTATAGTATGCTGTTAAGTGTCTGGATAATTTTGTTCAATTATAAAAAATGATCATAATCTAAGCTCCACTTCTGTATGGAGCACTGTTTTTTTTTTTTTAATAAAAACAAAAATACTAAAGAACCCTGGATTATTTACCTAACGTTGTTCTTTCCTATTTTCTACACACCTGCACACACACACACACACACACACACACACACACATATATATATATATATATATATATATATATATATAATATTAGTGGTAAATATACATACGTATGCAAAATATATAAATACCCATACATGTATATTTTTAGAATAAAAATTCCAAGAGAAAGAATCCAGGTAGAACTCAATGTCCATGACAGAGTAAGGATATAATAAAATGGCTTAAATACTAATACTCCATGGTCATAATTTATTCCATTGGAATCGTAAATACGATCCAATTCATCAGACCTACAAAATCAAATATATAAATATATATATATATATATATATATATATATATATATATATTTATATATATATATATATATATATATATATATATATATATATATATATATATATATATATATATATATTATGCCTTTAAATCCCGTGGGAGCATAGGGCCGCGATATATCTTTGCGGTTTTTGTAAACGACCGGTTTCTTTTAAATGAGTGGGTTGTTAGCCTACAGCACGACTCCCAACCTGGATAATCAGCTTTTCAATTCAGTGTTGTTCTTCTAGACCAGTTGCCACCCAAACAACCAAGGCTATATATTTACCCGTAGCTGGGGAAGAAGAAAAGGATTCATACCTTGCTCAATAATAATGTTTCGGTTCCTACGACCTCCACACCCAGTAACCCGTTGGCGGCTAGTGGCTATACTGCCTTGTTTGCAGTAATACCGATTAAAAAAAAATGCACCTCAGAGCTACTTTATTTTTAGGATTTGTCATCCATATTTTCTTTCAAAACTGTTCCCGATACATATAAACTTGTATAAAAAATAATATAACGTTATCCCATGTAATAAGTTTAAGTGCATTACTAGACTGGCAGTGAGATCTCATCTATTTACAGTTGAACTAGCTAGATGTAACCGTAACATCTATGCTGACAGTTTCTTATCTCGCACTTCTCGCTTGTGGAACTCACTTCCCGGTTCCATGATTTTCAGCGAACTTTAATCTGCAAAACTTTAAATGTAATGTCAATCGCTATTTACTGTCCTCCTGATTACTATATTCTCTTTCTGCACATTATATATATATATATATATATATATATATATATATATATATATATATATATATATATATATATATATATATATATATATTTATGCCTTCCATTCCTATCAGCATAGTGCCGCAAGATATTGTTGCGGTTTCTGTAACAAACCGTTTTTTTTTTTAAGTGAGTTGATTGTTAGCCTACTTCACAACCCACAACCTAGAATATCAGGTTTTGAATTCAGAGTTGTCCTTCTAGACCTCTAGTTCAGTTATATCAAAGAATGGACAGTCAGATAACTTATTTGAAGAGTCGATCCTCGGACTACGGAATATTTAGGCTATGGCATGTTTCTAATATATTAAGAGGAAGAGGATGAAACAGGTAGTATGGAGGTCTGTCCCTAGTATCATGAGCAAGTGGCCCGTAGCAACCGGATAAAAAGGAATTAAAAATACGATGGACGTTAAGAATTAAGAATAATTATAATCAAAAGCATGAACGATTCGAACATGAAATTTAACTCAAATTTAAAAACTCAAATATTACAGAGATCATCAGTTAAAAAAGGAAAAAATATCCAAAAGGGAAGAGACACAGAAAGAGAGAGTGAGAGAGAGAGAAAAAAATACTATTAAATGCCCACTTTAAACAAGAATTAAAAATCTCAATCTACAAGAAAATCAGTACTTTGTATAATTATGGTTAACTTGTATCAATAATGGATATTCAGATGAGTTATTTAGAAAGTCGATATGGGTCCCACAGATCATTTAGACCATGACATGTTTAACTGATATTCTAGTATATTAAGAGGGTGAGATGGAAACAGGTAGTGCGGGGGTCTGTCCCTAGAATCATGAATGAGTGTCCTGTGTCATGAAGGACAAAAAAGAAAGAAAAAAGAACGAAACAAAAAAACGATGACCGTTAATTACTCAGATTAATTGTAGTCAAAATGATGAACGTTTCAAGCATGAAATTTACCTAAAATTTAAACACTGAAATATCACAAAGAACACGAATTAGAAAAAGAAAAAAAAAGAATTCAAAAGAGAAGGTCATATGGAATAGTTACTTCAGGGAAGAAGGAGAAAAAAAAATCAAATAACCAATTCGAACAAAATTTAAAATGGCAGAGACCTACCAACTCTAGAACTCTACAAGAAGAAAATCAGTGCTCAGACTTTTGGTTATGTTATACCAAAGTATGGAATTGTGTATTTGCAATCCATCTTTTATACAAGTTTCAGCATACTCGTTAAATATAAAAAATAATAACATCATCCATATAGAAAAAAAGGCTTAAAATGGAAGGATTATTATTAAATAAAGTAAAAGCCAACATTCAATATTATCATCTATGTCACGGTCAACATGTTCTGACCGTGTTTGGAACATAAAACATTCAAATAACTCTAGATACATACATAAATCAATCAATACATTCAGTTTAAAGAAAAAAATAACATTATCCTTGATAATGATAGAATATGCTATAACAATATCTATATATCAGGTCAATGATAGACAAGTGAAGGACAAAGCTTAACAATTGTGTTTCCTTTACCAGACAGTGGAATAAACGCGTACACACATACATACATATATATATATATATATATATATATATATATATATATATATATATATATATATATATATGTGTGTGTGTGTGTGTGTGTGTGGGTGTGTTTGTTTAACTGAATATTTGAAAGAGATTATCGAATTGTTGTAAAACGTTATCTGAAATATTTGACATATAGTTTCTGGCAGCATTCCAAATATATGACGCAAATCAATCGACCAAAAGTTATTCTTGAAGAATGTTCAATAATTATCGATTAGATTTAATCGGGCAATTACATTTTTTTTTTATCTGCTACGTCAGATTCGATTACTTATAAGGCGTCTTATCTTCTTACTAATGTTAGTCTTGGAAATTGATAAAAAAAGATTAGCAAACCAACCCCTTAAGAACATACAACATATGTCTTAGAAACGAGAGAGAATAGAATTTTATAAACTAGTTTGGTACACGTCTCTTGGCTGGCTTCAAGATGAGAGGATATCAAATCTAAATTGGTTTCGTTCTTAAAATATTACTTTTAGTATAAAGTATATTCCGCTTTAAATAAACCGTTTCGGAATAAATTGATGTCATTTCGTAATCTGATATCTTGACCCTTTCTCGTTCAAGTGATGTCAAATTTTAACAGCATGTGTTGCCATAAGTCTATATTCGATGTTTACTTATTTTTCAAGTATATACACGCCATTCACTTGTAAAGGATAGGCGTTTAGTGGGATAGAGTAATCTCAAACTCAGTCGAACACGACTGTGTTACGTGCATTTGGAAGAGAAGTGCTAAAAATGCGCCAACAGCAATGCTGATTTAGACATAGCACAAAAAGTTCAAAGCGGAAGGCTGTCTGTGCAGTGCAAAAGAATTTGGGTGAGTATAAATATCGGAGTAGAAAGTCGAGCGGGTTCTGGAAACATTTCTGCGCAGTTTCAAGTGGTCAGTAAGAAGAGCCTGTCTGGAAAATCAGATTCATCCTATAATAGTTAGATGTCACCCTACAAACTGCTGCTCGTTCCGACTTGAGTGACTGAGCGTAGCCAACAGTAAAAGCTTTTCTGTGTCGATATGCAAGATAAGCTTGATGAAGAAGACTCTAGAAGAACCCAACAAGAGAATCATTGCCGCGCTGCAGTCTGTTACCCAAGACATGCGGCAGTGGATTTGTCAAGTGCAGTGCTAAGGGCTTTAATCGTGACTTGTTACACGCAGTTTGTTTGTTTAGTGATATATCAACTCCTTATCGGATTTTCTTGGAAGCATTAATTTTTTTTTTTAATAAAAATATATTACTGGTATTTTTTTTATAAAACTGTGTTGCTGGTATTTTTTTTTTTTTTACTATGAAAACGTTGTATTGGTATTTTTGCTGTATATATCCAAAATTCGGTGGAGGCTGAAATGGAACTAAAGTTCTTAATTTAATTACAAAATTAAATTTAAATTTTTTAGCTTCCATTTTTGAAACATAGTTATTAATATGTAGCGAAAAACATATTTTAATTCAGTTAATTTATAATATTAATGCTCTGTAAATTTACATTGAGCACTATTTTGTAAAAAATATAAAAAATAAAAATATCAATAAGACCACCGGATTAGATATCTTACTGTTCTTTCTATAAATATATATATATATATATATATATATATATATATATATATATATATATATGTGTGTGTGTGTGTGTGTGTGTGTGTGTGTGTGTGTGTGTGTGTGTGTCCGTGTGTGTGTGTGTGTGTGTGTGTGTGTGTGTATTAGAAACAAGATAAACCGAAAATTTTTTGGTTGAAATGTGGATTTCTTTTTTGAAATATATATTTTACTCTATTTTACATAATTTAAATCACTATCACGTAAAAAAAAAGCATTATTATAATATGTGGAAATATCTAGTCTTTACTTGAAGAGTGTCGCAAAATCAGAAACACGTGTACCAGAATTATGGGAAATAGAGTATCATATATATTAAAATATTACAATACAGGCTGGTAAATGTTGTTCATATGGCGTATCCAAATGTAAACAATTGGCTTCACACATTATGAAATGGACAAAGTCCGACAATTTTATTTTATAATAAATTATAATATAATTATAAAAAGAATGTATAAACATTAAAATGTCTTAGAATAATTGTCCATTTCATAATGTGTGACGTCATTCGTTTACATTTGGAAATGCATCGAGCAGATATGAATGTACGTGGGTAAATCATGGAGAATTGTAGTTTAAAAACAGTAAAATCGACCTTGCTAACGGAAAGGCCGTTATATTTATTCAAATTATTTGAAAACAGATGTTATAGAGATCTTGAGATCCTTTTACAAATTTCGTCATTCTTTTCTATGATTTTAATTTATCATGTTACACATTATACAGATATCTATTTTGTCTTTGTCATTGTGAAACATTCACATGTACCGGTCATATTTTCGAGTAGAGATTAAAATATACCGAGGTTTTATAAGTTGTCGTTTATGCTACGTGTCATGACTTGGTTGGATTTCTTTCTGTAGACCAGCGAATTTGGGACAATATCAGCAAAGAATCCAAGCATTAGAAATGTGATGCACAATGACCATCGTAGGCACGACCGACGACGTCCACTGTACCCCAAATGATGCATTGCGAAACACAATCAGAATATAAAATAGACGTTATCGTAAAAGACATAACATGCCTGAATAGGACGATAAAATGGTATAGTTACGTTATAATAGACAATAATATTTTCACTGCTCTTCTACAAGTTATCACCTGTTTTAAAAGACAGCGAGCCTGACAACGTAACTCATTAAACAGAATGGTCGATCGCACACAACCGATGCATTTTAAGTGAGCTGGTCGCTTACTCATCTCTCATGTGACACTAAGACCACACCTAATAGTAGGACTGGGACTGATGATGATGACGATGATGATGTGTTAATTCTCAATTTCAATTCCACGTGTTTCAGTTATACTTTCTGAAAGTGTTCAAAATTTTTGCTTATCATTCTATCGTTCATATTTCAAAATATTCCCGAAGGCCTTTCAGAAGTTGTAGCACGGGGGGGGGGTATATGATGCTCTCCAGCTAGAATATGACTGGAATTTTTTTTCTCATTTATCAAGTCCTTCCTAACGGGTAGGTTCATGAAGGTAGTTGCTAATGGCATTACCTCCGAGGCCTAACTGATGAATGCTCGTCCTGGGTATGACGATAAACTATATCTGGCAGCAAGGCCGCTGACCGTTAGGCTTGAAGCAGGCCAGAACCACATCTTAATTGCTGTTGTTCCGTGATCTACCCTGACCCGGGTTGGTAGCACCTATTAGACACTCTTCAATTAATGAACATCCTAAAGTTTTCAATACATGAAAATATAAAAATAAATTAGAAAAATATACCAGCACTAACCTTTGGGAAAAAAATATCAAACCTCACAGGAGAATAAAATTTCCATATTAAATGATCCATAAGGAGTTGATATGTGGTTAATTAAACAAACTAAACGTGATCAATGTAAACATTCGCCAACGTTTGTTTTTCGGTCCAACCTTTTTCCTTTTTCCTGTTTCGTATTAATGATCTGCTTAGGAGCCTATATCGATCTCTTGTGGATATGTCAAGGGTATAACAGCAAACAGGGGAAACTCCAAAAATATAGTTGACCGATGGAAGCTGATCTCTTCTCTGACCTTGCTTTAACAACTCAAATCGAGAAATCCGGCAGGTAATATTCAATACATCAAGAAACAAACATGTAAATATCCACCAATAGTGGAGCAGCCACGTAATTTCCGTCTATCACGATGAAAAAGGTCTCTTAAGAGAATTACTTCAAATGCCTATTGAGAAGTAAGCTCATCACAGGCCACAAGTTGAACTCGTATATACGATCTTTCGGTAAAAAAAACACCTCGCGATTCATCAAATATATGATACCTTTTATTTTCTAACTGTAAAAAAGCAGGGACCTGTCCGGAAGACGCCCGTTGCATAGAATTTTTATTGTGACATTAGCTCACCCTAGATCCCAAATGAGAGATTTTAAGTTTTCTTTCAATTTGTCTTTGTAGCGTAAGAGTGGACGTCCAGCTGAATGCTCGGAGTTTGCTGGTTGTCCATACAGCACCTTTTTTGGAAGCCTATGCTCATCCATTCTCACAACATGACCAGCCCACCTGAGATATATCGTTGGTATAATGGTTTCAATGCTTGTGATGTTGTTACATTTCTTCAGTATTGCACTATTCTTGACCCTCCCATCCGATTTTATATGACATATGGCACGAAGACAGCGCATGAGAAAAGCTTCAAGTTGACTTATTGTTTTGCGGTACTGGGTCCAGGTTTCAGCACCATAGAGAAGGTTTGAGCAAACGACTAATCGCTATATGTCGATTTTTACTCTGAGCGTTCACACTAACGCGTTGTCAGTTTCAATGAAACAAATATCTCTCTCTCCTTCTCTCCCCCTCTCTCTCTCTCTCTCTATATATATATATATATATATATAGAAAGAGAGAGAGAGAAAGTGAGATAGATAGATAGATATATGAGGTATAAAAGGTGAATGTTCTGAGTGAATCAGACCAAGAAACAGTAGTATTAAAAAGTGCTAAATACAGGTTCAATTCCCGTCAGTAGAGACCAATTTTCTATGAACTTTCTAGGACTTTCAGGTCAGTAAATGTTGTTAATACTGTTTATTATAAACGGAGCATTTGCTTAAATATTTGTGTCTATACATATAACGTACAGCAATAAATATACTAAAATAACTGTAGGACTTAATCCATTTCATATATATATATATATATATATATATATATATATATAACAATATATTGAGATAAATCCTTCTCTAATATCATTTTCTTCTTCTATTCAATCTTCTCATTCTTCTTCTTCTTCTTCTTCTTCTTGAAACTATTATTCTTTATATTTTTATTCTTAATAATTTCACCCGAAGTAAGGCAATAAATTTGCTAAGACGCAAGGGATTACTCAGTGGGAAATAATACGATAATAAAAAAAAACAAAACATTAATACGATATATATATATATATGTGTGTGTGTGTGTGTGTGTGCACGTATGTGTGTGTGTCTGTGCACGTATGTGTGTGTGTCTTAGTAAAACAATATTCATATGCTACTCTATTCCGAGACTAAAAGTTTCATGTGGACATTTAGATTCATGAATGGTAAAAGTGATGAAGTGATCGGTTCCTTAAAAAGTTGATCTTCCTTTGCCTTGAGAAATTTAATACGCATCAAGATCACGTGGAACGGCGAGGAGTAAAGGTCACTACTAAAATTTACTGAAACATAATATATAAGGTATGCTTTCCGGCGAAACTAGGATGTATCAGTCAAATGTCACGTTTCATGTGGCAATGATATAAATATTTTTTTCTTGAAATAATGTCCTATACATTTATGCATCCGTGCAGAAATTTTCCTATATTATTTATATTTCTGTAAAATGCGTACACACACACGTGTGGTGTAAGTATGGAGAATTAATGACAAAGGAAGAAAGAAAGAATTTCGTGCAAAGCGTTTTGCTTTTAAACTTTATCGAACTAAAGCGATGCTTACGTTGATGCAATTACACATGGCCGCCAAGTAGAAAGTCCGCTTAATTTTTAAATTTTAAATTTACAGGGTGCTGTTACGGAATATCTTGCATCTCTTCTTGATGCCCTCTTGATTTTTTTTCTCTCGCTAACATTTCCCAAGTGACCCTACTATACTATGCAATCGACAAAGTAAATAAAAAATCACAAAACAATAAATATGCGCATGCGCAAATTTAAAAATATAAAATGGTGACAATTGATCCATCCCACCCTGTATTCTATTTTTTATTTCAGCATCTCCTGTCTTTCGTGTGCTTAAGTAGTTACATCAACATAAGGGTCACTTTACTCAGGTAAAGTCCTAAACGTCGAAACTCGTCACGCGAAAAGTTTTCCATACTTTCTCATTAATTTTCCTGACATTCTTCTGGTATGTGAAAATGCATATATCATTTTCTCCCAGATGTATATGTATGTATCAACTGTGTATAAGGACACACATATAATAGCTACTGTTATGTCTCATGTCTATTTATTAGCTTGGGTGAAATCTCATCTTCTCCAACATATTACAAAAACCGCTAATGTTTGCTTGTCTGATGGACACTTATGATTTATGCGTAAACATTAAAACCTTCAGATTAATTTATATATATTTTTCCTTTTTGCACAGCTTACTGGCAGAACTTTCTAGCAATCAGGTGGAAGGTAAAAACGTGTATGAAACTTGAACTTGGAAAAAAATCGCTTATTACATATTTGACTCTCTCCATTATGGCCACTTCCAATGTGTCCGTCGCTCCTTCCGACCCTAAAAGAGAAAAAAAAAAGCATATTTCATAGAAAGAAACGGTTGAGTCGACAAAAACATATCGAACACATGAAAGCCAGGTTGCATAAACACCGTAATTTTAGAACATCCTTCAGAAAAGCTTAAAGAAGCAGAGTGACAAAAAAATAAATAAATACAGAGAAAAGGACACAGAAAATAATAAAAGAAAACGAACGCGGAATATAAATTATCTCTTGACGTGATCAGATAAAATCCACTGTATGCGTGGATCTGTGACGTATTCGTCCAACACGCTTGTTTCCTTGTTGGCCTTTTATGGAGCTTTTTGCTAGATTGTCAAATACGTTTGATTTGCAGCCAACGTGCCTGACAAAAAATGGTTAATATTCCTGTCGACAAATAACCACTTAGAATTATTTACATCATAAAATTGGAGTCCGGTCGTTGGCTTCTTTTTAGTCTGCCTAGTATGCACATCTATTTGCGCAGCATCAGCTAAAAGCCGACTTTCTCTAGAAAAAAAAATACGGAGATTATCTCAGCTTAGTTTAAACTAATCTGATATAGAGTCAAAGTCGGATTTCCATCAGAAATTGGAAGAAGACTAGGTTTAAAATTCATTCTTCAACAGCGTCAGGAAAATTGGCTTAAACGGGGCTACAACGTTAGAAGCCTTAGCTTTAAATGTTGTAGAGACAACGTACGCGAGATAAGATATCTACAAATATTAGCGCAACCTTACATAACAAGAATTATTTGTCACGGGGAAAATTGACCCTGTAGTATGAGTAGATAAGTCTCCATTTTAATCTCCATCTCTCTCTAAAACTCTCTAAACTCACATAGCGTCTCTCGAAAAGGACCTCCAATCGATTCTGAACTGGGGCATGAATTGGCTGGTCAACTTCAACGCTTCGAAGACAAAACTGCTCTCTATTAATCACCACAGAGAGCCTTCCCTTCCCTCCATTAGAATGTCTGACGCTCAACTTCTCGAGAGCAACTCTCTGCGGCTTCTCGGTCTCACGTTGACTGCTGACCTGAGATGGAATAAATACATCGAGTCAATTGCCTCCACTGCGAGGAAAGTTGGCTCCCTGAGCCGCCTTCTAGGAAGTTTTTTCTCCCTGAGTCGATCCTCCAGATATACAAATCCACAATTCGCCCTTGCATGGAGCATTGCTGCCATATATGGTCTGGCGCCCCTTCTGTTTGCCTCAGGGTTCTTGATAGGCTCCAGAAGCGGATATGCAATATGGTTGGCCCTGCCATGGCGTCTCGTCTACAGTCACTTTCTCACAGACGCACCGTCGCCTCCCTCTGTCTGTTCTACAAATACTTTCATGGAAATTGCTCCGAGGAGCTGCATTCGCTGGTTCCCAGACTTCATGAGTTCAAGCGCCCTACGAGGCTGGCATCCCGCTCTCACCCCTTCACTGTCGAAACTCCTAAATGTAGCCGTCTCTTCTACTCTAATAGCTTCATGTCTCGCACCTCTCGCCTGTAGAACTCTCTTCCCTTCTCCTGTTTCCCTGTGAGTTATAATCTCCAGCTATTCACGCGTAATGTCAATCGACATCTCCAGTTGCCTTAATCTATCTACTACCCTCAACCTTTCTTCTATCACTCCTATCTGATCTTCCTATTTTCTGTAACCCCTTGCGTCCTAGTGGCTTCCCGCCTTGTTTGGGGTGAAATGCTTAAAATATATATATATATATATATATATATATATATATATATATATATATATATATATATATATAGTCACTCATTATCTCTACAACACACAATAAACTAGTCATAGAAGAGGCACTAATTTATATAAGGAATCTGTTAATGCTCTGCCATTCTACATGACTATTTTAATCTCTCTCTCTCACTCACTCTCTCTCGCTCTCTCTCTCTCTCTATATATATATATATATATATATATATATATATACTCATTCTCTCTACAACACACAATAAACTATTAGTCATAGAAGCGACATTAATTTATATAAGGAATCTTTTGATGCTCTGCCATTTTACATGTCTATTTTAATCTCTCTCTCTCACACACACACACACATCTATCTCTCTCTCTCTCTCTCTCTCTCTCTCTATATATATATATATATATATATATATATATATATATATATATATATAGATAGATAGATAGATAGATAGATATACATACTCACTCATTCTCTCTACAACACACAATAAACTAGTCATAGAAGAAGCCCTAATTTATATACGGAATATGTTGATGCTCTGCCATTTTACATGGATCACTTTCTTCTATATCTCTTTCTTTCAAATTCCATAGTGGGCGAATTAATAAATTATAGGGTATGGTATCCTTTTGGTATCTTCAGCCTTTTCTTCTTCTTTTGTTCAAACCATTCGGTATCTTCAGCCGATGTCACTCCCTTGGTTTCATGGTTTCAAACTTTTGGCATCTTCTGCCGATTCAGCATCCTTGGTTTCAACCTTTCGGTATCTTCATCCAATTCCGCTTCCTTTGTTCCAACCATTCGGTATCTCCCGCCAATTCCGCTACCTTTCAACCTTTTGGTATCTTCAGCTGATTCTGCTTCCTTGGTTTCAACTCTTCCGTATCTTCAGGCGATTCCGCTTCCTTTATTTCAAACTTTCAGTATCTTCAGCCGATTACAGTCAGTTGATTTCCTAACACTTTATTTTTTTTTAAATTAATAAATTCTTTATCATTTAAAACTGATTAAATAAACGCAGGAACTGAAGTAAGGTAGAAGATGGACGAGGAAATGCAAGTGAAAAGCAAGGTTACTGGAAATATATCGGTAGCAGTGTTAAATGAAATGTACAGACTTTCTTTTCATCCTATTTTTTTACAAACTCAAAAGGAACTATTTAGTTTGTATGCAACAAGTCATAATTTCAGTTCGCCCACTCAAAAGTTTCCTTTTTTTCAGGAAATATTATTATAGTTGACTTTTCTTGTTGACAAAACCTGCAGATATTATATATATATATATATATATATATATATATATATGTGTGTGTGTGTGTGTGTGTGTAATGAAATGGAAGAAGTCCGACAATTATTTTAGAATATTTATTGCAATACGTTATTTATGTAGAGATAAATATTTCATTAAACAATATGCTCCTCATAATAAATAGTATTAACAACATTTACTGTCCGTAAGGTCCGAATAATTACATAGAAAATATGGGGCCTCCGACATGAATCAAACCTGCATTTAGCACTTTTTAAAACTAGTGTTTTCTGGTCTGATTGCAAAGCAGGGGTACCACTAGCACTACAGACGAGTGAGAACAAGAGTAAACAGGAGTGTTTGTGGAAAAATAATACAGAGAAGGACGGGGAACAAGCTCAGGGTGTCAGATGTCAATTGGCATTACACTTGAATATTTGAAGATTATAGTCGTCGGGGAAGCAAATAAGGGGAAGAGAGTTCCACAGATGGGAAGTGCAGGAGAAGAAGCTGTTTGAGAGGAAGAGACGGTTACATTTAACCGTTTTGACAGTGCGAACGAGATACCAGGCTTGTAGCTCGTTTAAATTCACATAGTTCAGGAACCAGCGAAAGTAGCTCGTCGGAACAATTGTCGTGAAAATATTTGTAGAAGAAATAGAGGGAGGCACAGCACGTCTGTTGGATAGGGATCGTATACTAGATGCCAAGTCAGGACCTATCATCTTGCATATTCGTCTCTGGATTTTGTCAAGGACTCCGAGACGTATAGCGGGAGCGGCAGACCAGATATGACAGCAATATTCGATGCAAGTAGGGATGGCTGATTTATAGATTTGAAGGATGGACTGAGGCGAGGAAAAATAATCTGTCACAGCAAAGGGAACCAACTTTCCTTGTGGTAGATGAAACTATTGATTCAATGTACTTATTCCACCTTATGTCAGTGGAGAGCGTGAGACAAAACAGGCACAACGAGGGGCTCTCAATGAGTTAGGAATCAATCATTCTGATGGGGGGGAAAAGGGTACTCTGAAGTGGGTAAAAGAGAACAGTTTCGTTTTGGAGCCATTAAAGGACACCAGCGTTCTTGATAAAGGTCCTGGAGGAAGACCCGTTTACAACTAACATCATTTCACTTTTTGACAGGAATGATTGTATTAATATCGTGTCCCTGAAGCTTACGTAGAAGGCCAGCATGCCAAACTCTACCAAATGCTTTAGCGATCTTTAGCTTCTCCATTATTGTTGAGTGATTGGTATACAAATTCGGTTATGTCCGTGAGCACACCAGCGGTAGATCGGGCAAAGCGGAAACCATATTGCTTGTCAGTAAAGGTGCTTAACCACTTCGGCGTTGATTAAAGACTCGAAGAGTTTAACGAAGAGTGGTAGGAGCCTGATAGAATTGTAGTTAGACGGGTCAGAATGGTAACCAGAGCTTTTAAAGACACGCATAAAAGATGAAGATTTCCAACAGTATGGAAAGCCAGATTCAGTGAGGCAGTGGTCGTAAAGATAAGCGAGGACAGGAGCCAATTAAGGAGCACATTTTTTCAGGACAATATCCGGTATCCCGTCTGACCACTAGTCTTAGGGGAGACTCATTCAGAGATGATGTCTAATACCATCGTCGGGGTTACTTGCATCTCACTGAGTAGAGTTCTAGGTGGAAAGTCCGATGTGGGTAGACCAGATCTGTCTAGCGTTGAATTGGATGAGAACTTACGAGTAAAGCATTCAGCCTTATCAGCTGAGGAAGTCAGAACCTCAAATTAGTTGAATAAAGGGGGTATTGAGCGTTTGCTGTAGTTAAGTACTTTTTTGCAGAGCCGTTACTCTTTGCCGAAAGAAATGATTCAACGTATTGCGTCTGGCAAGTTTGGTTCAAAGATTAATCTTTTGAACCAAACTTGCGAGACGCAATACATTGAATCATTTCTTTCGGCAAAGAGTAACTTTGTTTCTTTGAGGACATGATTGCACTCATTACGAGTAGTGACAAAGAGGCATATCTCTATATTATAGTCGGAAGTGATTATCCCTGTGGGCAATAGTTCCTGTACAAGGAGCTGAGAACAAAGTGAATGAATGCCATTTCACTTTATATTTTCTTGTAGGGATGAATGTCTTCATTCCAACTTTTATCTAGAATAAAACCACAGACGCACATTTTTGAACCGGAAGGTTGAAGACAGTATTCCCGGGGACATCACGAAGGAAATCTCAGAACGAGTCTCAATCTCTTCAATTATAATAGAAAGATGTTCTGTTCGTCGGAGTTTCTTTACTGGAGTAGGAGTAGAAGGAGATGTTAACAGACATAATCAAAGTTTCCAAGAGGGCAGAGCAGCGTCACAAGACAAGACTCGGGGATGGAGGTATATCAGAGATCAAGAAGAGAAGCCTTACCTACATGGTTTCCGGGGAAACGGGTTGGAAGTCAACCACTTGTGTGACAGGTTGAGAGATTGAAAAGTATTTTTTTTATGCCAGGAAGTTCAGTCAAAAGAGTGTTTAAGCCATTTATTATGGAGTGCATTGAAGTTGGCAAATACAAATATATTTGCAGAGGAATGTAGAGAGATAGCATTATATATATATATATATATATATATATATATATATATATATATATATATATATATAAAAAAGGTTAAACACTAATATTCCATGGTCATAATTTATTCCATTGGAATCGTAGTTCCGATCCGATTCATCAAACCTACAAATTTGAAAAGAAAACAGAAAAAATCACTTGACACCAGATGTGTTGAAACAAAATGGCTATTTTTTAGTGATTTTATAACATATTTATGTTACAATTTTTAAATAAATAATCATATACATACATATATATATATATATATATATTAAACAAAAGTCGCTGAGAAATAATAAATCTCAAAGTAAACCTAAACATTTTGTTTGATAAACGCGGCTTTTTAGCATATATTAAACCAAAGAGCCTGAAGGAAATCTTAGGTGTGGTAACAAAAATTTCAGACGACAAAGTAACATGAAATATACCAAGAATAGCAACAATATGATTTTCCCAAGTATATGAAAACAAAATGAGATTTAACCTCATTAAGCACAGTAATTCATTAACTAGATCAGTCACTAAAACGACTTTCAAAATCTACTAAAACTCTTATCTCTAGGTGTGATGACAATTTACTTTTTAGAATGAACCCTATGTCAGAAACTATACGCGGGAAGACCTGCATGTCCCCTTCACTACAGAATTCATAATTATTGATTTCGGATTAAGTCGGCTAGCCAAAAAAAAAATTATTACCTGTAGAATAACATTTCCACCTAGAAAAAACATGATTTTAATAGCCATGCAAAATTCACCATTATTGAAAGAATAGAAATATATACAAAAGATAAACTTAGGAACAATACTAGCACGTGAAGACAAATGAATTTTGCGCCTTAAGATATTTTTTTCCGGAAGGATTCCACAACAAACGTAACAACAAAGATTTAATTAATTCCCCCTACATTTTTATGACACATTATAATCTCTGTATAGTTGTATATACCCTACTGTTACTATGTAGAAGAAGACACTACCCATGAAGGGCTCAAACCCTTAAACGCAGCCGTCATCCACACTAGACAGACATGCTCACAGAGATGATGAGGTCTTCCATACACACACTCGTGCACAAATGTATACGCATACATACATTAAACACAGTCCTATAAAATTAAAATCTATTATACACAAAACAAACACATCCCCTTCCAAGCAGTCAAGATGTAAAAATTATGTAAAAGATGTAAAAATGGCTAAAGAGGTATATCTGACACTCATTGAAAACTTGAAAAAGATCTTTGAACTATCACAGAAACTTAACTATAAAAACACACATAAAAACTACAGGACAAGTTTAACTTCTTCAGAGACTGTCATTTACCACTGTATTTAACTGCTACTAACGAGCAAGATGTTTTCTCCTGGTGGTGGCCATGTTTGAAAAAAGCTAATTGATGAACCTCATCAGAATATATAACAAAAATATTAATAAAAACGCACTGTATTTAAAATTTTAATTTTTTATAAATTTTTAACATTTTTTGTTTGTTGATATATATATATATATATATATATATATATATATATATATATGATCAATTTAATTATTAATATTATTATTATTATTATTATTATTATGCTTTTGCATATATGTATTTAATGCCTATATGTAAGTTTACAGTATACTTTGATTAGGATTGCGCTTATGGTTCCTTCTAAATTCTTCCCTTTCACTGTTCCACAAGCCCATCGTGTGTTAGTTGCATTATCACCTTCCTTGGGGTTAATTGATTAATCTGCCTATTTCACTTTTCCTCTTTCTCCGTCTCTCTCTCTCTCCCTCTCTCTCTCTTCCTCTCGCTACACACACACACACACACACACACACACACACACACACACATATATATATATATATATGTATGTGTGTGTGTGTATGTGTCTGTGTGTGTACATTATTGCTATTATTAATATGTTATTTTATATATGTCTTTTCTGCCTATATGTATGCACCGGTATGATGTAAAGATTCATTTGTTTTTTCTCACCCCCACTCCAGCTATGGGTAAATAGCAGGACAGATTGGATCCTGTAGCCTTGGATGGAACCTGGTCTAGGCGAAGGACAACTCTGAAT
Organism: Acanthosepion pharaonis; assembly: GCA_903632075.3. Taxonomy (NCBI): domain Eukaryota; kingdom Metazoa; phylum Mollusca; class Cephalopoda; order Sepiida; family Sepiidae; genus Acanthosepion; species Acanthosepion pharaonis. The sequence goes on along the minus strand of CAHIKZ030000561.1, from coordinate 44,779 downwards.
ACAAAACCTGCCGACGATCGTTTGGGAACCTTGCAGGTACGTGGTGCCCTAGATCTCTGTATTCGGCCCTTCAAAAGTGTTGTCGGTTCAGCACAAAGCCTTCACCACTATAATCAATGTGTGTGGGGGGTATATACATACATACATACATACATACATACATATATATATATATATATATATATATATATATATATATATATATATATATATCAAAGTCGACTTAGTGTTCTATATAAAAGATCTTCCTACAAAACCAGGACATCGATTTCAATCGAAAGTTAGGTAGTCCGCCAATGATTTCTCATTTCTCTACCAACTCCCGGTATTTTTTAGCCTTCTTTCAAAGTCCTTTTCCGATTTCTCTTCCAAAGGTACCGTAATTTCAATCATTACAACTTTACTGCAGACAATTCACCAGATTATTAAATCGGGGCACCAGGAAGATGTTGAATTTCAACTGGCACCCGATGTCTACACTCAGCTGCTGAGGTGAGGTTTTCGCCGTCTTTGACGAAATTAATCACCTTCGTTTCAGGAAAATGCTGACATTAATTGCTGAGACCACAACTTGGGCCAATGACTTAAGTACCTGGTCATGTCTCCATCAGTAACACTGATCACCAAGGAACCTTGGTCAGGCGTTTAGAACGTGTTTCAGCGTACCTTTACTGGCACAGAGTGGGCATGATGTTGTCTCAATCTTCCACCAAGTATACCGGTTTTCAGGACTCGGCAGTAAATCATACACGGATTGTACAAGAAATTTAATCCGACTGGCGTCGAATGCCAGATCTCCGTACCGCTTATTTTCCGGCGTAAAAAAACAATTCTCTCCATGCACACTGCTAGCTTCATCCTACCGTCTTGCATATTCTTTTTAACTCAACGGTACGCTTTCCTTTTTTGCGGGAAAAAATGATTGTACATATTGAGATATTAAAAAGAATTGTAATAACCCTCATTTACCGGCGCCTGATGCGATGAGATGATGTGCACCGAAACATGAATGCTTTGATGTAGAGGTTTTACGTATGTCCGAATGTAATATCCTATAATAAAGAATTATCACTCTACTATTGTATTAATCCGTGTTTTAAATTAATTCTTTGATCGTTTGAATTTAAATTTTACTCGCTCTCTTTTATATATATATATATATATATATATATATATATATATATATATATATATATATATATATATTATGTTTGTCACATCTTTCCTTAGTTACCACGTACGTCATGTTCAGGTATACTTAATAAATAATGGAATGTTCTGTTTTGATCACGAGGAAAAGCGTAAAAGACATATAAGAGTTACTGTTTTCTTTCAAAGAAAGAAACAAAGAATCGAAGGAAGGAAGGAAGGAAGGAAGGAAGGAAGGAAGGAAGAAAGGTAGGTAGGAAGGAAGGAAGGAAGGAAGGGAGAGAGAGAGAAAGGAAGGAAGGAAGGAAGGAAGTAAAAGGAAAGTAAGAAAACCTACTTGCCAATACCTCATAGATAATGAACTTTTCCGTTTTGAGGTAAGTCCGGAAAGACATTCCGTAGACCCTGCTTTGTTTCAGGAAGAAACTGAAAGAATGAAAACCAGACAGAATGTAATAAAAGTAGGGGGGAGGAGATACTCTTCTCGCATGTTTTACGCCTGCTTAAGCGAAACAATAAAAATAGTTATTGTCAGATTTAAATATTTTCATTTTTACTGTTCATTTCTTTAAATAATGATCTGTCTTTATAATTACGCTCATTTTCTAAGCGTAGCGTAGATATGGCACAAGAGGATTGGACACACTACTTATTTATAATCCATTTAGCGAAACAAACTTACTAATCATTACACTAAGTCGAAGTGCATCGCTTTCTTGGTATTGCAATATTTAGTTATTAAACACACATATTTAACGTTGCAATAAGGAAATGCCAGTGGGTATTTTATAGACAGGGAATTCGAAAGGAGCTTATTAAATCATTAAATTCTGGTACGTCAGATAATTCAAATAGGAAAACCGAGAAATTTATAATACGTGTCAGATAGGTAATGTGTCAATTCAATTAGCAAATTAATCTTTTCACAAGTGAATAGTTTATATCTCACTTTCGGAGCTTAAATATTGGTACTACAGCCGGATGAAAAGATTCCACCTCTCTGTGACGTTGAGAATGTCTTGAAAACCATGAAAAAGTATTGCACCAGGTCTGGCGAGGTAAGTTATGTGGAGTAAATAGTTCGGTGCCGCCGGTTTATGGGATAGCATAATGTAAAATGTCCTTGCCATGAGTCGTTTGGGAGTAATCTTATAGAAACTTTGTCGATCAAGGCGTAGTGATTATGCACACTCAGTCCCAGTTAAGTAATCTCTGCTCATTGATACGGTAAACAAAGCTTGTTTAACTCTTGAAGAAACAAAAATGTATCATACTTTCATCTTTAAATCAATAATTCCAAAGCCAAACTTAGAAATGATTAAAGATATATTACTAGAATTTTCCGAGGTTTTTATAAAGCTATTAGACTCTAATTTGAGCAGTGAGAATATATGATTACTCTCCAAGCTTAACAGAAGAATCGTGATGAATTTGATCATAAACAATAACATGTTCATCATTAATTAAGCATAGATCAGTATCGCAAGCTCATGAAGGGTTCAAAGTAAGTTCAAATATATATATATATATATATATATATATATATATATATATATATATATATATATATATATATATACAATATTATGAACATAATAGAAAAACAAAATATATTAACTGCATCCACTTGCAAAAAAGACTAAAAATAATGGAAGCTCTAATAATAAAAAAGAAAAGCCAACTCTTAACAATATTAACTATGAACAAAGCCACAATGTGCTAACCGTATTCAGAAATTAAAAACATCCCTACCACACACTGATACATACACAGAACGCAATAACTCAACTAAGCTGATAATCGAATCATCCTTGATAATGGCTAAAGGTATAGCCGAAAGCGCTCGAAAATACAAAACATTCGGACAGTTCTTACACACCCTTTTTCCAGAAAAAAAAGCTCTTGTCAGAACACAAAAAAAATTAAATAAAAGCTCAACCGTAGTACCTTGTCTGTCGTTTTAAATGAAACATATATATATATATATATATATATATATATATATATATATATATATATATATATATATATTATTTCAGGATCATTTTCTAACTTATTCAAGATGATCTTCGCCCTTTCCAAACTTCTAACTTTCTATCCTGGACTAACAATGTGTCTCCCTGATTTCACGTACATTTAAATTTTCGAACTCTCTTTCATTTCAAACTTCTATTTGGAGTATCATAGCTGAACTCCTCTCTCACGTGCCGAACAGAGTTGGATCCTTTCTAACTGATCTCCTTAGTTCTTTAATTTGAAATGATGATCCCGCTTCCTGTTGTGACCTCCTGATTCAATTTTCTTCTTTACTGTTCCCTCTTTTGTAAACTGATTCACTGTTCCCTTTATGGTTTTTGAATGGATTTGAAGATAGAAGCCAGGGAATAATTCTCATTATGACTGATAGATTATTTAAAGTTATAAACAGTATATATATATATATATATATATATATATATATATATATATATATATATATATATATATTTGTTTGGTACAAAATTTTATCACTGGCATGAATGGACGAAAAATAGTTTTATTATTACCACTCATGATAATAAAAAGTAAAATGAAAAACAGGCTAGCTAACTGTTTTTTCGTACGACGCTCAACAGAGCTAAATCGAGGTAAATAGAGTAAATGATATAATAAAAAAAGAACCATGGACAAAGTTTATTGACGGGGAAAAAAATTAAATGGTAATTAGTTGGAGGCCTAATACAAAGTCCTTCTGTTTACAAAGAGAAGGCTTTAAAGATAGAATATAGATGGCCTCCAACACATTTAGGTGGTAATTTGAGTGGGACTTACTGAGGATGGTAAAAGCGTCCTCACTAAAACTAAAAGCACAATTATGGCTATTTATAAGGTGTTCTGTGATGGAAGACCCATACGTATTGGTCAGAATGTCCGAGGGAGTGTACTTCCGGTTTCGGAACTTTGACGGAACGTGCTGCTTCACTCCAGCATCTAGGCCTTGCATGCATGCATATATATATATATATATATATATATATATATATATATATATATATATATATATATATATATATAAAAAATATAGTTTTTAAGGTTGTAATATTTATTGTAAATAAGTTTTATAAGCAATTCAACGTAGAAACTTGAAACACTCGTCACACAGCGTACTCTTATCTATCTATCTATCTATCTATATATATATATATATATATATATATATATATATATATATATATATATATATTATAGTCTGAGAATTTTATTTCTGAATTTATATCTGTTAAAAATATTTTGAATGTATTTCAAATAATAGAGGATTTTAACTTTAAGGGTTTTCTTTTAGTTTATATGCTTATGTACCTTGGTTTGGGGAAAGAGTATATCTCTTAGGAAAGAGTATATCTCTTAGGAAAGAGTATATCTTTTAGGAAAGAGTATATCTCTTAGGAAAGAGTATATCTTTTAGGAAAGAGTATATCTCTTAGGAAAGAGTATATCTTTTAGGAAAGAGTATATCTTTTAGGAAAGGAGTTTTTCTTTTTATTAATTCCCCTCAATCAAGCCGATGTCTGAACGAATCCGTGGTGCGGATTCATAATTTTGTTAGATTCAGAGAAATGTGGCGCGTATTACAAGTGTCCCATTTGTCTT
>CAHIKZ030000561.1:5000-32500 GCA_903632075.3 Acanthosepion pharaonis | reverse complement strand
ATATCTTGTTATTATCCTTTAATATTTGCCCTTTGTCGATAGATGCTTTGTTAGTTGCAAATCAAGATATTCGTGAACGTTTCGACAAATGATACTTTAACAGAAAAGAAACTGTGCTGCATATAATAATGTATGTTGTTACTGGATATTCAACAATGAGGGACTTGAGAATTCAGGACCAACATTGTTTCTACATACTGTCGTTTGGCTTTCTAAGCTAGGGCTACTAATTATGTTATATGATTTTAACAATTATTAGTTATTGTTTGTTTTTGTTTTGTTTTGTTTTTTGTTTTTTTGTTTTACGGCATATTAACCTCAATGGATCATTTAATGCCGACATCTTTTTTCCCTTGTAATATTTTTGTTTTGTCAAAAATCTATTTCTGTTAATATTTTTTCCTCGAAAATGTATAGCTGGTAATATTATTTAAAAACAAATGTATTGCTGGTAATATTTTGTTTTTCAAAAACGTATTTCTGGTAATAGTTTTTTTTCCTTCAAAAATGTATTTCTGGTAATAATTTTTTACCAAGTATTTCTGGTATTAAAACCTATTTTTACACTTTTATAATGCTTTTTACCTCAGAATCAGGGTTAACTATTTGCCCATAGCTGGGACCCTAACAGCTGCTACCACCCCGGGTCAGGATGGACCTGGGAACACCAGCAATTAAGAGGTAGTTCCACACTCTTCAAAGCCTCCTGATCAGAGGCCTTGCAGTTGGACGCAATTTATCGTCTTACCCTTGACGCGCATGTAGTTTATCGTCATATCCAGGACGGATTATTAGTTATTATGTTATGTTTATAATTAGAAGTAGTTAATATTATCATTATTATTATTATCATTATATTAATTACTGTGTTTATTTAATATGTTATACCATATTAAAATATAGGTCGCGTAATATTATGGTTAGTTATTATGTTATATTAATATGTTATGTCATTAAGTTATATGTTATTTTTATAATTATTATTAGTTATTATATTTATGTTTTATGTTATATCATATTAAAACTATTTTGGTGGGGTGCAGAAGGTGAAGGGTACATTTAAATAAAGATTGTTAAAAAAGAAATGTGTAAAAACAAATCAGTAGGTCGAATGGATGAAGACACCGTAACTTAGATATTCCCCCCCCCGACAAACGCAGTCCCACGCGCACACGCAAATGTCGACACAATGTCGACTTTCATTTTTACATACGCCCCATTCCTTATATTGAGCAATCTAACCCATAAATATACCATATCTTGAAAGTATATTTTTCCACCCCCCCCACACACAAAAGTATACAGACACACACACAGGCACACAAACACACATACACGCACATTATACTGAATCATTCATACAAAAAGTTGATTAGTAATGAATGACTCCTTGTAGTATAAATTGAACTGCAACACATATTTGGCATATATATATATATATATATATATATATATATATATATATATATATATATATATATATATATATATATAAAAGAAGGAACAGCAAGATATATAATCCGGTGTTCTTATAGACAATTTATTTTACAAAATTCGCTTGAGGATGAAATGGAACTAATGTCTTTAATTTAATCACAAAATTAAATTCGTGGCTTTTAGCTTCCATTTTGAATCATGGTTAGAACTGTTTTTGAAAAAAACATATTTTAAATCAATCAATTTATAACATATATAATATATATATATATATATATATATATATATATATATATATATATATATATATATATATACTGGGCATTTTGTATCTAACCGATTCCATTTAAATTCTTTTCTTTTTCTTTTTTTTCATGTTTCAATCACTTTTCATTTTAAGTATCTCACATTGTGATAATAGCTGATCTGTCAGAGAGGTGAAACGTTGTAAGAGACTCGCTACGAATTTACTGTGGGTGATCTAGCGATTAAAGCACTTTCTGTGTAATGTTCTACACACTAACTTCATTGCAACTACAACGGAAAATAATTTATCAAAACTAATCAAAATTTGTCACAACTACGTCTAAGACAAAAAAAGATATAATCCATAAAAAACTAAATAATAAGCCATACTTGAATTTACTCTATTACCTGTAATAATTGCTGCAAGGAATCCATCGTAAAAACCTCAAGCAATTTTTAAAAAAGATAAAAGCAATATTTTGCGAAACAACTAATTAAAATCATTAGCTACTTAGCGTAAAGAGACTTCTGATTTACAAAATGCCACTCTAATTAAAAAAGAAAACAATTTACTAAAACGAAAATGTCTAAACGCTTTCATTTTTTTTTTTTAAATATTGCCTTCAAATATTATTCCATCTTAATTTGAAGCCTAAACTTTTTTCATTTCATTTTTCGTTTCACATTTTGGATGTAATGTCTGATAATCCAGCGTCCTTTAAAATGTCTCTGGTTGAATAAACTATTAAAATGGAGCTTTAAAGTGGTCTGTTTTATTTATATATATATATATATATATATATATATATATATATAAGCAAGTGTAAATGGATATAAATCCGACAGAATGAAAAATTTGAAAAACAAATAAAATCCTTAAATGTAGTCTACATTTAAGGATTTTTTTGTTTTTCAAATTTCTATATATATATATATATATATATATATATATATATATATATATATATATATGTGCCAAATCTAATATATGTTTGAAAAATTATTTTCGATTCTCAGTGGGTGGCACATCTAATCTATGTTTGGAAATTAATATATATATGGTGGAAAATAGTTACAATATAGTTAATTATAATAACAATTATATGAGGAATACTTATTTATATGAAATAATACCAAGAACATATATTTATATTAAAATTCCAAATATATAATTATAGTAAAATTACCTATAACACAATTTTAAAGCAAAATACATTTTATAGTATAGTTAACATCAATACATTTTATATGTACTTGACGGCATATAGTTGTTTTCAGTATATATTTAGTTGAAGCCATAATATTGTGTTCAAAATATTTCAATTAAATTCCGAAATTAAATGAGACATATGGAGTTGATATGCCGTTAAGTAAACAAATATATCATTCATATATATTCAGGGTGACAGGATAGTCACTGTACTTCAAAGATTTGCTTTCAACAGCACCAGGGCACCACTATATTTTGCTCTCAAAATAAGAAATTAACTTGATGCAACATTTCCATGATGATAGCTACAACGACGTTGTGGTATTGAATGGCCGCCTCGTTTACCAGATTTAACCCCGATGGATTTCACTATATGTGGAATTATGAAAGACTTCGATTTTGCAAAAAACAAAACAAAAAAAAAAAAAAAAAACGAGAACCCTCGATGACATGCAATTTATTCGAGATGCATTTTCATTATTTGTCTATATTTCTGAGATGAGGTACACTATTTACATTATTCGGATTATTGGCCTAATCTTTGTCGACAAATTTATTACAACGTTTCGGCCTTTCAGTATCTGTCTATATTTCTGAGATGTGGTATTATGTACATTATTTACATTATTCGGACTATTGTCCACATCTTTGTTGCCATATTTATTACAATGTTTCTGTCTTTCAGTATCTGTCTATGTTTCTGAGATGAGGTATTATGTACACTATTTACATTATTTGGATTATTGGCCTAATCTTTGTCGACAAATTTATTACAACGTTTAGGCCTTTCAGTATCTGTCTATATTTCTGAGATGAGGTATTATATACACTATTTATGTTATTCGGACTATTGTCCTCATCTTTCTCCTCATATGTATGACAAAGTTTTGGCCTTTCCGTATCTGTCTATATTTCTGAGATGAAGTATTATGTACATTATTTACATTATTCGGACTATTGTCCACATCTTTATTGCCATATTTATTACAATGTTTCTGCCTTTCAGTATCTGTCTATATTTCTCAGATGAGGTATTATGTACACTATTTACATTATTCAGACTATTGTCCTCATCTTTAACGCAATATTTATTACAACGTTTCAGCCTTTCCGTATCTGTCTATATTTCTGAGATGAGGTATTATGTACATTATTTACATTATTCGGACTATTGTCCAGATCTTTATTGCCATATTTATTACAATGTTTCTGCCTTTCAGTATCTGTCTATATTTCTCAGATGAGGTATTATGTACACTATTTACATTATTCAGACTATTGTCCTCATCTTTAACGCAATATTTATTACAACGTTTCAGCCTTTCAGTATCTGTCTATATTTCTGAGATGAGCTATTATGTACACTATTTACGTTATTCGGACTATTGTCCACATAAATAAATAAAAAAAATATATGGCGACAAAGTTGAGGTCAATAGTCCGAATAATGTAAATAGTATGCATTTTCATACTTAAGTCGTCAGAGCCATTTGAGTCGTGACATTTATCGAAGCGTTCTCTCATGTTGTTAGAAATGTATCGAATTAGGTGGCTTGCAGTTCGAATAGTATCGATAATTAATTTATCATTGTTTATCACAGTATTTTATTGTTATTAACCAGAATTAACCAGAACCATTTTAATAATAAATTTCTGTATTGTGTATTAATTGCGTTGTTTTAATTGTTATTATAAGTCACAAAATAGTGATTTTATTGCCACTCTGTATGCGTGTGAGTTGGAGCCCAACTGTCGATTTTAATACAATTATCCCGAGCTGACTATAGTTACATTTTCTAGTACAGATTGATTGTTGGTAAACGGACAGTACGCTCAAGCCCTTGGCCCGGTGACTTGTAACTTCGTTGCAAGGACAATCGTCGACCGCTTCCGAGCAGTTACTTCACCATATTTACACTCACAAATCATGGTACAAGGATATGATATACACTCTCTTTGCCAATGTGCTGTGCGCTGGTAACAACACTACCATCCTGGTGTTCCTTTTCTGACACGTCCACTAGGCTGAGATTTGAACCAGTGTATCCTGGCCAGAAAGTTAACGTTTAACTATTCTTTCGTCCGCACGCCTATGGGGGTTACAATAAGTATTTAAATTGTGTAAAAGACGATATTTACGATATGGCCTCCGTAAAGATGATAGCTTGCTGAAGAAGGACGAATCGGGAACAGGTGGTGAGTTTTACGGCCTGTGTTCATATCTGAAGAGGGCAGCAACGTGTCGAATGCTACAAAGTTGAGTTTTATCATTTTCTTGAGATGTGATGGAATTACAACCAAGGCCTCGGCCATTGGCAAGCGATATCAAGAAATATGGTTATACGGTCATGGAGAGGCAATCGTAGGAATCACTTGTTCATGTTGATTTGAGTGGACGGCCTTCTTATGTCTGACCTGATCATAACAATGCTGACATTCACACCATACAAACAGAAACCTGTTAACATGGGAGGTCAAATGGCTGAGATAGATTTGAATTAGGTACGCATATTCGCATATTGTTCGCTTTCCTTATCAGCAAAAACATACGCAAAAGCAAATACACACACATATATATATATATGAATGCTATATATATATATATATGTAATGGATAGATTATTGTTGTTCCAACGAGAGAAAAAGAATACATTTGAAAGAGAAAAAGTCGCAAACGTTTTTTTTTGATTATGTGGATTTTTCATCTCCCATTCATATATATATATATATATATATATATATATATATATATATATATATATGTATATATATATTGATAATATTAGTGGTAAATATACACATACATTTTTTCTTTTCTTTTCCTCTCCCTCCCTCTTCTTCTGATCTTTAAGATTAATTCGTCTATTGTGTATGTATATCACCACAAAATGTATCCTTTCCGGTTACATCTTTAATGTATTAGACATCCGACAACATTCATATTTCTCTCACTTAAACCGTCTTTGACTCCCCTCTCTAAAACTTCTCTCTGCTAAATTTTAATCCCTACCTTCTCGTCTGTTACCCCTCTCTATAGCTCTAACATTCGTCCCACACTCTCATACTTACACTCTCTCTAAATTTTATTTTTATTCCCGGAGTTGTTTTTTTCTGTTTTCTTTTTTGAATTTGTAGGTCTGATGAATTGATCGTATTTACGATTCCAATGGAATAAATTATGAACATGGAATATTAGTGTTTAAGTTTTTTATTATATATATATATATATATATATATATATATATATATATATATATATATATATGTATAAGCATATGATGAATGTCTATTATGTTTGATTATGAGCCGTTTTAAACGTAAATCTTCTTTAAGTTCGAGTGAAAATAAAGACAAAATTTGGATATAGTTTTAATAAGCAGGACCTTTATTTGAGCTTTGGTCTCATATGAGTCATCTTCATAGTGGTTTTACGGACATTTGAACAAGGATATTCACCATCGAAGATGGTATTCTGTTATGTTTACATAGAACATTGCTATGCGACGATAAGGTTCGCGGAATAGCAAATGCAGTTCGTAAATTCATGATGCGGTTCGATGATGTTGTACAACGTGAGAGATGGAAATATTAAGAACAGAATCATATCTCTAGATGTCGTGTAATGTGCTGTCGCTAGTTGGAAATGTAATTTTTTTGGAATGTGAAATGAATTGCTTTAATATAGATGACCTCCCATAAGTAAAGGCTCTTTTTACTTGGAAAAATTATTTTTTCCAAACATCGCTTGGAAAGGAAACTGTAGTAGGGATTTTAATTTAATTCTGTAATTAAATTTAAAGTTTTAGTGTCGGTTTTGGCAATTCCTGCGTAGCTATGGAACCCTATATTTAATTTAGTAAATTTTAGTAATATACATACATACTGATATGTCCCGGAAGGGATATATTTGATCGAAGTAGCTAAGTAGGTTTGGCTACTGTAAACAAGTAGTACACGGTAGTAGTAATCGACTGGTGCTCGTCGTAGTCGCAGGTAATAGGTGTAGACCAAGAAGATAGCCAATGGTTTAGTCCAATGGGCGTCGTCATAGACTTAAACTCTGTCGTAGCTAGACGTCCGTCTGTATTTATGACACGGTTAAGGCAGTGGAGAACTTTCAGAGGGAAAATTAAACATGTCACGTGGAACTAGAACAGCCTAACCCAGTGAGTGAAATAAAGGGTTCTGTTCGACATTCCAACCACTTGAAGATGGCCTGAGCTTACAACGGCCGAAACGTTGTGATAAATATGGCGACAAAGATGAGGATAATAGTCCGAATAGTGTAAATAATGCCGATCTTTTTCATTTTCAATATATTATGCGGTAGAATCATTAGCACACGATTTATATTGTAAATACAATATTCCTTTTCTTTTGTGTAGTGTTTAATTCATTCTTCACCATTGATAAAAATATTCTAATGACGAAATGAAGGAGACGAAGTTCTACTGAGAAACTGATAGTCAGAAAGAGGGTACATGAAAGAACTGTCGTTGCTTCGAGATAAAAGGTCGAAAAGATTGTGGCGGGATTTGTTATCTATGCCCTGAACACCGACGCCATGATAGACATAAGATGTTTGTTAAACATATTTTACCGTGGATTCGATCCTTATGCAGGCTACACTATCGTGTCTTTGGAACAGAAAAAATAGGCCAGGGAATATTGTAGTTACTTTTTACATCTTCAAGACAAAAAAGGAATTAAAGTTTATTTTCTTCATTTCCCCTGAATTTGAAAATCTATAACAAAATATTTGTTTTTTTTTTTTAAATCAGTTTTAATCATTTCACACCAAGTCAGACGATACCGCCACTAAGACGCAAGCAGTTCTTTTTCTTTCTTTTCATGTGCTGTGTTCTTTCTTGGTGGAGGCGATCATGGCTCTCCACTTCTCCCTATGTCTTTTAGCAGTTAATAATTTTTGTCCCTCTGTCACCTCCCACAGACCAATTTCTGTCATCCACTTCCTTAAGCCCGCCAGGTATATCATGCGTTGCTTTCACTTGTCGCCGTTTCCCGCTATTCAACCTGTGTGTATCAGATTCTCCAAGACCTCATTTTTTATTACGCGTTCTAGAAACTTCAGCTGACTCTTTCTGATGTTAAGTAGAATCCGACTGGGAGTAAAGAGAATGAGAAGATTTAATGAGGACAGTTTTGGAGAAAGGACAATAAAAGAATATGAATACTGAAGATGGTGATTGAAATTTGCAGGTGGAAAGAAAGCAAGGAATTCTACGGGTGAGATGCACAAGGAAAGAAACTATTAGAATAAAACATAAAACATACGGTTGCATCTAGCGAGTTAAACAGTAAAACAATGAGACCTAATTGCCAATCTAGTAGGAACCTTAACTTCATGCAGTCGAGGCACCAAAGGAGAAGACCAACAGACCGATTACCATGGAAATATTTATAGAAAATACAAAAGAGTGACGTATCACGTCGGTGAGAAAGTAACTGACGTCAAGATCAGGATCGATTACAGACCTTTCTTTTAAGAATTTTGAGATACATAGTAGAAACACTACTCCAGAAATGACACTTTTGTTTTAATATTTGAATTTAAAAATGATTATATTCATGATTCAAAATTGAATAAATAAACCTAAATTTTATTAGATAAGTTTAGATAATGATATTACCCCAAGCAAGGCAATAAAGCCACTAAGGCACAAGCCTTACTGGGTGTGAAATAACAAGAAAAGACGACAAAAATATCAATGACCGAGACCAATAGATAAAATAGTTATCAAGAAGACAGTAGATAAGCATTAAGCATTTAAATATTTCAAGATCAAAGTTAGTTTGAACGCATGTAACCAGCAAATATTCCGCAAGCGAGAAGTACGAGAAAAGAAACGGTTAGCATAGAACTTATAGTTACATCTAGCAATTTCAAGTGTAAATTGATGAGATATTGTTACCAATCTTGTGCTGCGCGTAAATTCGTAGAGTCCACTTGTTATAGATCATAGTTCAGCCAAACATTTACCATGAAATTATTTACACAAACAACTGAGGGAATCATGTGTATGGCGGTGGGAAATTGACTGAAGCCGAGACTTGAGTTCAGTGTTCCATTTTGTCCAGCGCAAAACTGAATGCATAGCGGGAAACATATTGTAATATCTAAATTTTCATGGCGCCCCAAATAAAAAAAAGAAAAGAAGCAGTGCTTAACATAGTTGATGAGCTTGAGAAAAAGGATAATAAACAGGCATTGGAAGAAATAACAGAAAGACAAAACTTATTAAGAGCTGCAAGGGACAGGAAGATGTGGAAGACTGTGACGCCTGAAGTGACACAGCACATGAAATAAAAAGAAGCGTCTATCAATATACAGAATTTAAAAATTCTTAGATTAATTATCTGTTGTGGAGTAGTTTCACAGTGGAGGCTTGTATTTAACTAAGTCGGTCCTAAAAAGGTTCAACGTACAAAACGTTAGGAACTTGAAATAATAGTTAATGACGCAGCAATCTAGTTGTGGTGGTTGATACTTTAATGTCCGACATCGACTGACTCACCAACTCACTGAACCCATCATATTTTAATGTAACATTCATGATTTATTGACAAATGGACATTTTTTTTTAAAGAAATTAACCTTTTTTTAGAACCTCAATGTAATTTTCTATTAGATCATTTAACCATTGTTTATTTTTATGAAATTTCGAGAACTAGTATATTTAAATTATATTTATTGTCCAGATTGTTGTTTTCACCTTTATTGTCAGATTCATGACGTTTCGGTCGTTATACGCTCGGGCCATCTTCAAGTGGTTGAAAATTCGAACTGAACTCTTAATTTCATCCACGGGGGTAGATTGTTCTATTTCCATGCGCTTTAACTCTTCTGGATGCCTCAGTTATTTCCCTTTAACTCAAACTCTTTAAGTTTTTGTCCACTACTGCAGTAGCAAGGTATTGAACACACAACTCTTTGAGTCAATTCACTGGATCCATCCAACACTTTTATCCACTGGGCCACGTATCCACACCATGTTACGTGATACGTACACTATTTCCCGTCAAACTACGTGACATTTACACCAGGCTACGTGATATATACACACTTCCTCACCATGCTATGTGATATTTACACACTTCCTTACCAAGCTACGTGACACGTACACACTTCCCCATCAAGCTACGTGGCATTTACACTCTTCCACACAAAGCTATGTGATATTTATACATTTCCTCATCAAGCTAAGCGACACTTACACTCTTCTTCACCAATCCTACGTGACATGTACACTCTTCCCCGTCAAGCTACATGACATTTATGCACATTCTCACCAAGCCACGTGTCATTTATACCCTTCCTTACCAAACTCTGTTACTCGTCTTTACCATGCTACGTGATACGCACACTCTTCCCCGTCAAGCTATGTGACAATTACATTCTTCCTTACCAAGCAACATGACATTTACACACTTCCTGAAAAAGATAAGTGAAACGGACACTCTTCCTCATTATTCTACATAACACGTATACTCTTCCTCGTCAAGCTACGTGACTTATACACTCTTCTTTACCAAGCTACATGATATTTACCCACTGCCTCACTAAACTACGTTACATTTGTACTCTTCCCCACCATTCTACGTGGCACGTATATTCTTCCCCGTCAAGCTAAGTAACATTTACACTCTCTCACCAAGCTACGTGACATTTACACACTTCCTCGCCAAGCTACATGACACGTACACTCTTCCTTGCCATGCTACGTGGCACGTATATTCTTCCCTCTTCAAGCTTCTGACATTTACTCTCTTCCTCACCAACCCACTTGGCATTTACACACTTCTTACCAATCTACGTGACATTTTCACCCTGCCTCATTAATTACGTATCATTTACATTTTTCAAGCCGAACCGCGTGTTACGTACACTTTCTTCCTCATGTTTTTCCTTGCCATTTATTTTCTTACACATTGAGGCGAAAAAATAATATTTCTTTTCATCCTAACAGCGAACTCCAAACACGGATATATAAAACAAGAAAATTAACTCTTACACACTGGGAAAAGTTTATTTGTTAAAATATGAAAATAAATATATTTCATAATGTTTAAATATTTAATAGCTTTTATCACCTTTGTCTTTGTTGTGCGTTGATTCAGATTCGCAAATACACGAAAAAAAGAATATTTTTTACCTACCCAATAAAAACATATATTGATGCTTACTCCTGTTCAAATTATCACCCATTTCAATTCGGTCCGATCACACTAGGAAAAAAAGATTCGCAATGAAAAAGGAAGCGATTTCCTGTTCTGTACACAATGAAGAACGAGATGTCACTTTCGCACATTAGACCAAATCACCCTAACAGATGAAGAATGTATAAGCACAAACATAAGCAAATAAATAAACTGGTGGAAATTGAGTGTCGCAGGCCATCACGAAAATATATCAATCCGTGTTTAAATTAATTCCATCGAATATTCTGCCAGGAACGATACTGGCCCGAAATAATTCATTTTCTTCCCCACGGCAATTGTGTGAAACCCTTAAATATCAGCAGAAGCGTTTTATTCTGTTCAATCGTCAATTGAACGTCTTCTATTCTTCATTGGTTCGGTTTCCTATGAAATGAGATTCCATCGCTTATTCTCGTTTGCTTATCGTTTTAGAGAGTTCTCTGTGGGTTTCATAATATCTGATTATTTTTTAAAAAGAAAAAGTTGTTTATATTGAAATACCATTTCTCAAATATTTATTTTTGTCTTCGTCCAAACAACCTTGAATATTTTGCTTTTATTTTATCTGTAATGAAAATAAGAGCGTTAAATAATAATAATAATAATAATAATAATAATAATAATAATAAAATAATAGGACTTTACAAGAGATTCAAAACTTCCTGTATTTGTACCGGCACCGTAAAAATGAATGAAAAAGAAATATTTATAAAACAATCTGAAAAATGACAAAGGAAATTATTTTTAAAAAAATCTCTTTCAGAATGTCGCTTTATTTTTTTAGTAGTAGGCTCCATGGCTCTCCACATCTTCCTTTCTTATAAGTAATTTTTTACCTTTAAAATAATTGCCCTAATTAAAACAGGAGAGTGAATCTCGTAATAATCTTATAGCACCAGACATAGCGTTGACCTACGCACACACACAGGCACACACACATACACGCACAGACAAAAACACAAACGCACAAATACACACCCACACACACACACACACACAAAAACACAAACGCACAAATACACACACACACACAAAACACAAACCACAAATACACACACACACACACACACACACATATATATATATATATATATATATATATATATATATATATATATATATATATATATATACCCAAGTATATAATTGGTATACACGGAATGAATTCCAATGAGAAACAATTACTATTCTTAAAAGATTGCTCAATACAAAGTAGAGCAAATATAATTATTATTTATAAAAAATTATAACATAAGTATGTTATAAAATCACTACAAAAATAGCCATTTTGTTTCAACACACTTGGCGTCTTATCAAGTGATGATGTTGAAGATAAAATAAATGGTTTTAAAAGTTTCAGATTAATTAACGATCCTACACTAGGGGGAAACATTGTTACAAAAGCTAGAATAACCAATCAAAAACCAAGTATAAAAAGATTCAAAAGCTTGACAACGAAATCATGTTATAATAGCTATTCAGATCATTAAAATACGGGTAATATTAAAAATAATTTATACTAACCAATAATTATAAAATTATATGATAAAATTTAATATTAAAATTAAAAACTGGCAATTTTAAAATCCAAATTTAATCACTATTAAGTTTAAAAACTACAAAATTATTGAGAAAATAAAAATATATATGTTTATTCAATTTATTTCTTCGTTGAAATTACGTTCGACAAGACGCTACAATATATACGGTCATTTGACAATACATGTATATATATTTTTTTATTCTAAAGTGTGTGAATGTGGTCTTAAACTCACGTGCAAACAACAAAAACACAATCAGATTATAATACATAAGCACCCAGACATATTTAGATATATATATATATACACACACAAAATAAAAAGGGAAAGAAAAGAAAAGAAAAGGCGACGAGACAGGAACATCACTACAACCCTTTATGAAAAAAGGAAACGGGGAAACCAACACCTATACACGCACACAATTAAATTTAAATGCACTCTACATACACATA
Organism: Acanthosepion pharaonis; assembly: GCA_903632075.3. Lineage (NCBI taxonomy): Eukaryota > Metazoa > Mollusca > Cephalopoda > Sepiida > Sepiidae > Acanthosepion > Acanthosepion pharaonis. Next base: position 19,394 of record CAHIKZ030000561.1, on the reverse strand, counting down.
GACACCGATAGATACACATACACACATCCACAGACAATGATCTAGACAATCAGATACCACAACCAATAAATATTTAAGACTTAAAGTATCATTAAATAAATGCCAACCACTTATCAAAATTATAACCAAGGAGCAAATATACAAAGATAAAAATGGTTAAAAATAATATTATTTAATATATTAAAACGAAAATTTCCAAACCACAAATATCAATAAAAATATATTTTAATCATATAAGTTGATAATAGTTTCATTATATATGTTATAATTTTTTTTTATAAATATATATATATATATATATATATATATATATATATATATATATATATATATATATCCCATGTATAGAATTGGTGTAGAACGAATAAAATTCCAATAACCAAAAGATACTATTGTTAAAGTGCAGTGTATAGCAAATATAATTTATTCGAAAATTATAACATAAATATGTTATGAAATCACTAAAAAAATGGTCATTTTGTTTCTGGTGTCTTGTCAAGTGATGGTGTTGAATTTAGAATAAGAATTTTTCAAAGTTTCAAACCGACCAAACACCCCTCGATAGGGAAAAAGCTGTTACATATTCTACATTCGACACCATCATTAATAAGTCACCAGAAGTGTTGAAACAAAATGACTATATTGAATATATATATATATATATATATATATATATATATATATATATATATATATATATATATATATATATATATATTGTGGTAGAAAAAAAAGTAAAAAAAAGTCCTTGTTAACAAAATATTACGAAGATCTACATCAACATCAACGCTTAAATAGATTCATGCCTTTAATACGTCACCACCCAAGTTAGATCCAGTGACAGGACCCAAACAGTGTGAGTTCAATACCCGGTTAAGGCAGTGGAGATCATTCAATGGGAAATTAACAGGAGATAACTGATAACTGGCATCCATTAAAATATGGCACGTGGAACTAGAACCGTCAACCCCAGTGAGCGAAATAAAAGGTTCAGTTCGACATTTCAACCACCTGAAGAAGGCCGGAGCGTACAACGGCCGAAACGTTGTAATAAACATGGCGACAAAAATGAGGATAATAGTCCGAATAATGTAGATAATGTAATTTCTTTCAGTTTTTTGTAAATTTTAATTTTTTATTTTCCCGTCGTCGTCCGATTACAAATGCAAATGTTTGATGTTCAAACACCAGATTAAGGGAAGATTTTCAGTTCCGAGATCATCCTGATTCTAAAATGTCTATGTAGATCAAGTGTGGCGGCACTGTGGAATAATGGATAGCGGCTTGGATTGAGGAATCGGAGAGCCGAGTTCGAATTCCAGTCGAATCCATACATGCTAATAACCTTGGGAAAGGTGTGAATCCTCTTCTCCCCCCCCCAGCTATGGGTAAATAGCAAGACAGACTGGGTTCTATAGCCTTGGATGACAACTGGTCTAGTAGAAGGAAAAACTCTGAATTCAAAAGATTTGGAGGGTCGTTTGGGGACCCTGTGGCACGTAGTGAACCAGGTCTCTGTAATCGGCCTTTCAAAAAGTGTGGATGGTCCTGCACAAAACATTCACCACTATAGTCAAATCTCATGTGCTATACATGCGGGTTGGGGACCGATTCTGAATTCCAAATTCCCATGAAACTCAAATATTGGAGCCGGCTCAACTCACCTCATGTGAATGTCGTTACAAGAACAAGAAAAGAGAGATCAAGTGTGGTCTGAGTTAGAAAAGTTTCAGGCACAAAGATAGAATTTGCAGTTTATTTATTTGAAGATATTCTTTGGATTATTTCTATCTGTCAACAGATTTCTTTTTTTCCATTCAATTATTCGTTCTTTTTTCCATTCAATTATTCGTTCTTTTTTTCCATTCAATTATTCGTTCTTTATTTCAATTCAATTATTCGTTCTTTTTTCCATTCAATTATTCGTTCTTTATTTCAATTCAATTATTCGTTCTTTTTTTCCATTCAATTATTCGTTCTTTTTTTCCATTCAATTATTCGTTCTTTATTTCAATTCAATTATTCGTTCTTTTTTTCCATTCAATTATTCGTTCTTTATTTCAATTCAATTATTTGTTCTTTTTTTCCATTCAATTATTCGTTCTTTTTTTCCATTCAATTATTCGTTCTTTATTTCAATTCAATTATTCGTTCTTTTTTTCCATTCAATTATTCGTTCTTTTTTTCCATTCGATTATTCGTTCTTTATTTTAATTCATCTATTCGTTCTTCTTTTCGTCACGTTTCTCCATTTGCTAAAAGAGTTTCTTTTCATTCCCTTTTTTATATCAATATTTTGATTCACTTTTTGTATGTTTAGTTTTCTTTTATTAATTTTCTTTCTGAATTGTCTTTCTATTCTAGGAAAAGGAACTGTCCAAGTGGCTAACTACGAACTAGAATTGATGCAAAATTCAAAGAAATACGAAAATTTTAATATCTGTAAAATCTGTTTAACAGTAGGCACAAAACATGATTTAAAATTCCAATAGCGTCACGGTACAGTGAAAGATGCCTCCGAAAAACTGATCATTGAGTTAATAAAACGGAAGATATCATTAGAAAAAATACTGGGGTGTTATATAATATACAGTGGCTGTAAGGTTGGTAAATGACAGAGGTCCGAAATGAAAAAAAAATGGTATCAGATTCGTTACACTCACTTATTCGGACACCTCTTTATATCGTTAAATAGTAGGATTTTTATCATGAAAAATCATTCTTATCTTCAAACAATTGTTAATGAATTATTCACTTACAAGAAAACAGTTATTTATACAAAAAGAAATATTTGAGTGATTGGTTTTAAACGACTTTGCAGGTTATTTAAGCCAGAAAATATGTTGTTTTTTTTTTTTAGCTTGCAAGAATCTTTTACAGGTTGGGTGAGAAAATAATAATCAGTTAACCCATTACTGATGGGGTGGAGAAGAATTTGGTTCCTAACTTTCCCAAGAGTATTTTAGCTTAAGCAAATATAACGAACCAAACCAGAACTCGAACTCGTCTCTCCCATTAACGATTCGGATCCGTTATCTATTCCAACTCGCGCACATATAAGCTAGCAGCATGCGGTCACCCATCAAGGTACTGGCCAGGCTTGACATTGCTTAAATTCGGCAATCATACGTAAACTGTTGTTTCAACGTGATATGACTGTAAGCCAATCCTTATCTATAAAAGGCAGGATGTATGTGTGTGTGTGTATGTGTGTGTGTGTGTGTGTGTGTGTGTGTGTGTAACGGATGCACGGCCGCAATTTTCGAAGGATTTGCACCAAAATTTACATGCACATGCTCCAAGTTAGCGGGAAGGCTAAGACCAACATTGCATTTCCCAACTCCCATCGATAGTGGAAATAATCGATTTTTTTCATGCTTCTACGGCACTTTTCATGTAGTTTGCGGTCATTTTGTACTGGCCAGAGTGAGAGCCGATAGCTGGCTGCCACGAACATGCAGGAAGATTCCACTGGTCAGCGTGATAGCCAACAGCTGACTGACAAGAATGTTAACTCGCATGCAAAAAAAAATCGATAGTTGCATTCGTCACAAGTAGGAAAATTTAAATCTGCATGGCACTTTACTCCAATTGGCTCATTCGCTTGCTTAAACTTAACGTTGATTCTGATTCCGCAGAACTGGGTTGGATGTGAAAAAGTATTTGTTGTTAACATTCTTTTTTCATTCGGTTTGTCCAGTTAAGAGTCCTTTTTTAAAGCTGATCGTTTTGTGTTCATTTTGTTTAGTTCTTTTTCGTAACAGATTTAATGTTCAGTATAGAGCTTAGAAAAAATTTGCAGTGTGAGATAGTCAAGAAGTAAAGCATGTAGCAACATCAGCACGACAAAGGGCACTCCTTTAAAGGCAAGGAAGGGCAAACATATTTTAAGTCAAGTCAACCGATTCCTGTATGAGTCGTACGATTTTTGAATCAAGCACGGGCAACGCCGGGCCATGGTGCTAGTGCAAGATATATTTCCGCATTAATAACCCATAAATGGTTGATAAACCGTCAAAAAACTTAATCAGTCCATTAATTATGTAGTGACGGTGGTTGTAGATGGCAGTGAAAACTTGAAAATCTCCGAACCGATGTACAGTGTGGCCTAAACCCTTACATAATATAACATTCTATTTCAAATGGCTGACACGAGCTCCAACGAACTGTGTATGATGATAAACTTCATCCGCGTCCTAGGTAAGACGATAAATTACAACCAACAGCAAGGCCTTTGATCAGGAGTTTTTGAGGAGCGTAGAACCACATCTTAATTACTGGTGTTCCTAGGTCCATCCTGTACTGAGGTGGTAGCACCTGTCATGATCCAAGCTATAGGGTAATAGTTAAATCCCTAACCAGAGTCAAAACACTATGAAAGTTTAAAAAATGTTTTAATATCAGGGTTCTTTTGATAAAATATTACTAGCAATGAATCTTCAAGGGAAAAAATATTACGAACTATACATTATTGCCAGCAATACATTCTTGGAAAAATATTACCAGGAGTACATTTTTGGAAAACAATTTTTAAAAAAATGAAATATTACCGGCAATACATTTTTGGAGAAAAAAAGCAAATGAAAGGGATCCATCTATGACAAACTTGTGACAAAACACTATGAAAGTGTAAAGATATGTTTTAATACCACCAATACATATTTGTAAAGAAAAAAAATATTACCAGCAATACATTTTTGAAAGAAAAACAAGATATTACCAGCAATATATATTTTAAAGGAAAAAATAGTCTACTTTCAAGATATAATATAGTTTACACAGCGGACATTTTCATTCTTTGAGCACTGCAGATCAAATAAGAAAACTAATTTTTTGCAAACAAGACAAACGAAACACAAAATCCTACTCGTCATGGGTATAAGAATAAACTACATCCGCGTCCTGGGTAAGACGATAAACTACATCCGCGTCCTGGGTAAGACGATAAACTACATCCGACAGAAAATCCTCTAATCAGGAAGTTTTGCGAAGATTGGAACCACCTTTTAATTGCCGTTGTTCCCAGGTCCACCATGACACGCGATGGTAGTACCTGTTAGGGTCCATGCTGTGGGCAAATATTTAACCCCAAAACTGGGGTCAAAACACAATGGAAGTGTAAAGATAGGTTTTAATACCAGCAATACATTTTTGTAAAATGATATTACCGGTAATAAATTTTTGAAGAAAAATCCAATCGGTTGTTGACTGGGTCAGGAAATAGATGGTTAACTCTCCCTGTCTCCCATTAGAATGCCTGATTCTCAACTCCACGAGAGCACCCTATTGTAACTGCTTGGTCTCAAATGGTCCACTGACCTGAGAGGGAACAATTACATTGAATCAATAGCTTCACCTATCACAAGGAAATTTGGTTCTCTGTGTCGCGCCAGTAAGTTTTTCTCGCCCTAGTCCATCCTTCAAATCTATAAATCAACCATTCCCCTTTACATGGAATACGGCTGCCATATATGGTCTGGGGCCACCGCTCTTCGTTTTAAGGTCCGCGACAAAATCCAGAGACGGATATACAATGTAATTGGCCCTGATCTGGCATCTTGTTCACAGTCGTTCTCTCACAGACGTGCCGTCGCTTTCCTTTGTCTTTTTCTACAAATAATTTCACCGTAACAGCTCCGACAAAGCTACTTTCGCTGACTCCAACACTGCATGAATTTAAAAATGCTACTAGACTGGCATCTCGGTCCCCCACTTTCAGTGTCGAAACGGTTAAATTTAGCCGTCTCTTCTACTTCAATCGCTTTATGTCTCGGATTTCTCGTCTCCCTCTTACTTGCTTCCCGGATAGTTATAATCTCCAACTATTCAAATGCAATGTCAATCGTCATCGCCAGATGCTTTGGATTATTCCCCGTACTTCTTGCCATACTTTCCTCTTTCCCGGCACTTTATTTCTACTCCCACTTTCTTTAACCCCTTGCATGCTAGTGGCACTCGCGCCTTGCTTGGGCGGGAAAGCTTATATATATATATATATATATATATATATATGTGCATACATACATACATACATACATACATATATATATATATATATATATATATATATATATATATATATATATATATTTAAAGCTTTTTCCATAAGATTCCATAAAAAAAAATCGCTTGAAGATGGAACAGAGCTTAGTACTTTAATTCAATTTAATTCAAATAATTATATTGAAGTTTTCGACTCTTGTTTTGAAACATGAGAACTCTTATGTAACATTGGAATCATATTTTAAATAAATAATTATACATACATATATATATATATTATATATATATATATATATATTAAATATATATATATATATATATATATATATATATATATATATATATATATATATATATTGAAAAATATGTTAACAGCAATACGTTTTTGAAAAAAAAATTACCATGAATAAAAATCTTGTCGGTATTAAATTACCCATTGATGTTGATATGCCGTAAAACAAATCTAATCAAACCACGAGCTCCAATATTTTGGAAAAGTGGTAGAGGGTGACAAGCCTTTCGGAGCAGGTTGAGATTTGAGATAACAGAATTGTCGGTCTACATAAGAGTGTTAAACATACGATCGACTCAATATGTAAATAACGAGACTTGAAGGAAAATGAAAACAAATATGACAGAGAAAATATTGATGGTAAGAGAGACAGTGTGAGGCCTCGAGTAACCTATGTAAAACGGTAATGGACAGGAGAATAAGTAAGGATGATGAAAAGTTAAAACTTAACAATATCTACAAAAGTTGGAAACTGTAAAGTGCTCCGTTTGCCTACGTTTTGGACAGGGTGCATATAATAAAAACGTTATTTCCACTTTCTTCTTTATTTTTCTCTCTTTTTAAAGCATCTCTCATGGAATTCCGTATTTCTTTTTCTTCTTTTTCGGCGATTTTCTTTCTTTTTTCCTTTATTTTCATTATTTCTGTTTCAATTTTAATCGATTTTCCTTCAAATATATTCATCTTTACTCATGACGTATTACCTTTCATTATTTTATTAGATTTCATTTCTTCTAAATTCTTCATTATTTCTTTGATATCATTCCTAGCTCTCTTACCAATTTATTTCGTTTCATTCTTCTTTCTTTATCATTCAGTTGTCTTTCCATTCTTTCTTGGATAACTTCCTTTCTTTCTTTATTAACCGACTTTAGAGAAACTTTTTCTTTCTTTTCCATTTCCTTCATGTTTTGTTTTCTTTCCAGTTTAATTGATTCCATTCCTGTTTTTTTTCTTTTACATTCCTTTTCTGTGGCCGTGTCTTCGTTTCATTTAGTCTTAACTGGTTTTCTTTCTTCTGCTTGCATTATCTCTTTTCCTGGAATCTGTTTCCTCGTTCCTTTCTTTCATCCATGTTAAACACTTGCAATTTCTATTTTCTGTCGACATCTTTCGTACATCTTTATTTCTTTGCCTATTTTCTTTCCTTTACTCCTCGTCGTCTCGTTTCATCTCTTTATGATCTCGGCATTTCCCGGCTTCCATCTTCTGAGAAAGAAAATAACTTTCATCTTTGTCGTGCTTATCCGAGCGAGAAGATAAGCGAAACAGTCGGCGTGGAATCTAAATAAATTCCGTCACGCTGATCTTGTTGACAACTTTAATGATGGCCACAATTTTCATGCTAATAATCCAGCAATGTCCAAATACCCGAGTACCTAAACAGGCAAAAACCACGGAAAGGCCTTATATTACAAAATGTCCAGACAATGATCAGCGTGTAAACAAGTGTAGAAAAGGCATATTCCCGAAAATAAAAATAATGAAATGTTTGCACAAGAATGACAAATTATAGATTTAAAATGTAAAAATAGTCATATAGCACGATTTATGCAGCACCTGAATGTCAGCGACGTTACCGGAGGAAAGATGTACAAAACGAATTTGTAAAATAATGTTGTAATGTGAGTCCCATATACGTTTTGTAAGATTAGTCTAAGTTGCAGAAAGCTACAACATATATATATATATATATATATATATATATATATATATATATATATATATATATATGATGGTTGTCTACTCGTCAGAAGTAGATTAACGTCGCTGACAAATAGGAGTGCCTTAATGCAACACAAGATGTTACGTGTCAGTTAAATCCGTGCGAGAGTTTAAAATAAAATGCAGTTGGCTCAACGCTGACAATACTGTCACTCAAGGTAGAGAAAGTACAAACACAAATACACACAGGCTTACACACACACACACACACACACACGCGCGCGCGCGCACACACACACATATATATATGTATATATAGATGCATGTATGTGCATGTGTGTGTGTTCATGTGTTAGTGACAAATTTCATACGCTGTTCTATTCTCTGAAAATAGGGAAATATTTCTGTCTGCTACAGTTATGACTGAATGGCAATTAATCTCGAGATTTTTCCCTGCTCCGAAATAGAAATCAAAATACATTTTGATTATATCAGTGGATGATATTAATTTTTGTATTATCTTATATTATTATTTTATTTTTATGCATTATGCCATATTATAAATCTGGATAAATGTGTAATATCATCAAAGATCTAATGGAATTTACATATACCTTCAATATCAAATTGTATACCTGCTACGTTGAACTCACAGCAGCATTATTGCTGCTATATATGGTCTGGTGCCCCTTCTGTTTGCCTCGGGGTTCTTGATAGTCTCCAGAGGCGGATATGCAATGTAGTTAGCCCTGCTCTGGTGTCTCGTCTCCAGTCACTTTCTCACAGACGCGCCGTCGCCTCCCTCTGTCTGTTATACAAATACTTTCACGGAAATTGCTCCGAGGAGCTGCATTCGCTGGTTCCCAGACGTCATGAGTCCCAGCGCCTTACGAGGCTGGCATCCCGCTCTCACCCCTTCCCTGTCGAAACTCCTAAATATAGCCGTCTCTTCTACTCTAATAGCTTCACATCTCGCACCTTTCGCCTGTGGAACTCCCTTCCCTATTCCTGTTTCCCTGTGAGCTATAAACTCCGGCTATTCAAGTGTAATGTCAATCGACATCTCCAGTTGCCTTGATGTATCCACTACCCTCATCCTTTCTTCTATCACTCCTATCTGATCTTGCTCTAAATTTTCTGTAACCCCTTGCGTCCTAGTGGCTTCCCGACTTGCTTGGGGTTAAATGCTTAAAAAAAAAAAAAGCATTAGACCATAGACACAGAGCATACTTTTTATCATTTCACCCCACGCAAGGCAAAAAAGACACTAGGACGCAACATTTTACTGAGTGCTATATAATAACAGATAAAAACGATTAAGGAACACGAACAATAAAAAAATAAAAATTAAGAAGACAGAATGTAAGGATTTATATTTGGATTGAAATATTTGAAGATCAAAGTTGATTTTGGAATCAAGATGTCAGAAGAGTGTTCCACAAGCAAGAAGCTCGATCAGAGAAACTAAAACAGAGAACTTACTGTTACATCTAACCATATCAACGTTAAAATGATGAGAGCTTGCCACCAATCGAGTACTGCGTTTAAATTAACAGAGAATAGGTACCTCGGAATAAAGTTAACCAGAACAATTACCATGATATTATATATAGAACGTACATATGGGAACCTACGTTAGGATAGTGGGTAGGTGACTGAAGCCGAGATTCAATGTCAAGCCCAATGATAGCATATTCTTTTTTCGATTTTACCAAGAATATCTATTTAAATAGCAGGACAACCAGAACCAATGTGGCGGCAATATTGAAAGCAAGCACGAAGTGTAAACTTATAAATATGTATGATAGATTCTTGGGAGAAAAAAAAATACCATTATGACCCAATAAACCAGCATTCTTAACTACAGACCTGGAAATTGATTCAATATAATCAGTCCAACTCATACCCGCGGAAATCCTTAATCTGAGAAGGAGAATGACTCATTTAGGTTAGCATCAGCCATGATTGTTGGAAGACATGATAATTATTCTTCTCATTCTGAATCAGAATAAACAATATCAGTCAAGAAAGTCGTAAATGTCATGGGAAAATCCCACAAACTGTATCCGTTCAAACCTCATCTGGAGTAAGAAAAGGAGGCAATGACAGACTCAATTCATTTTATCTCTTCCTAGATTATATCCCTGCGCATATAGAAGCCAGACTAGAACAAATAGGAACAGTTCATTTAAGCATTTCATACCACATCCTAAATGGATCAACTAATAGCAAACAACGATTTTGTTTTTCCTCCTGAGGACAGAAATCTGATCATGATGTTCGATATGGTGATGGCATAGTTAATCAGATTTGGGATACGAATTATTTTGAACAAATTCCAAAGCCTCTACCTTGTCGTTAGAAAAGTGAGGCTAAAATAAACATTTCCAAAACAGAAATAATCATTTGGAACTGGAATAAAAGCAGTGTTGGCATTAGGACTGAATTCATAAAAAATTCAAAATGTTAAATGAGAAAATACTATCTGTCTATTTTTCTGAGATGAGGTATTATGTACACTATTTACATCATTCGGACTATTGTCCTCATCTTTGTTGCCATATTTATTACAACGTTTCGGCCTTTCAGTGTCTGTCTATATATCTGTGATGAGGTATTATGAACACTATTTACATTATTTGGACTATTGTCCTTATGTTTGTTGCCATATATATTACAAGGTTTCGGCCTTTAAGTATCTGTCTATATTTCTGAGATGAGGTATTATGTACACTATTTACATTATTCGGACTATTGTCCTCATCGCCAGACTTATTACAATTTTTCGGCCGTTGTACCCTCAAGCCTTCTTCAGGTGGTTGGAATGCCAACTCATGGCACAATGGATAAAGGCGTTAGTTAGATCCAGTGGCAGGAACCAAAGAGTGTGAGTTCAATACCTGGTGAAAGCAGTGGAGAACTTGGAGAGGTGAATTAACAAGAGATAACTGATAACTGACATCCATTAGACATGGCACGTGGAACTAGAACAGTCTACCGCAGTGAGCGAAATAAAGGGTTCAGTTCGACATTCCAACGACCTGAAGAAAGCCGGATTGTACAATGGCCGAAACGTTGTAATAAATATAGCGACAAAGATGAGGACAATAATCAGAATAATGTAAATAGTGTACATAATACCTCACCTCAGAAATATAGACAGATAATAATGATACCATCTGCTCTCGGATATTTAGAAAGAAATTATTTAATTTGTCTTGCAAAAAGAAACTCAATTATTGTCCGAAAACATAACACAAAATTTCTCCATTATAGTCTAGGATTTTCAGATAAAAAAACAACACATATCTCTGACAGAATGCTGGTTTATTGATCAAACTTTGTATTAATTACGTAATCATTTATGACTGATCTTTATATATATATATATATATATATATATATATATATATATATATATATATATATATATATATATATATTAATTGCTGTTCTTCTAAGATTCACCCTGACACAGGGTTGTAGCACCTGTTAGGGTCCCCAAATATGGATAAATATTTAACTCCCCATGTGACGTCGCCCCTCCTTGGTCGCAGCGTCGACTCTGTCGTTCGATCTCGTTCGCGGCTCCAACTGTGACGTGACGTGATGTTTGGCCTTAAGGGTCGATCCTTGTCACGGACAGCACCAGTTGTGACGTTTTTTGCCGCGGCGTCAGCTGTTCGCTCCTCGCTGCTCCAAGTGTGACGTTCCAACCCTCTGGTTAGATGATTACCAGCCTCGCCGTTCCCAACTCGCTTCCAACACCTGGTTACTAGGGTAACTGTACTGATCTCCGGTCTGCCTACCCACGTTGTGATTAGATCTTAGACAGACGGGATCAAACAGGAGTCGGGGCCGTATGCCAGCTTGGTTCAACGGAGGTGGCAACACACAAGCAAAAGAAAAAAAAACAACTCACGAGGCAAAAAATTACTGATAAGAAAGGGTAACAACCTTTTATATCTAATGTTCGTTACATAAAAATTATTCTTACTTCCCGACCCGTTTTGTGGACTGTGGCACCAAGCTTCTATCATACAATTAAAAGACTTCGAGTTGCCTACTCTCTAGAATTTTGTATGTCGGAGTGTGGTTTGGTTTCGACACTGGGCGCTAAACTCTACCAGTCGTTCACGGCTGATTCTTCTCTTCGGCTTGAGTTGGACGAGCTTATTCGCTTCGGCTTGAGTTGGACGTATTTTTTCACTTCGATTTGGGTTGGACGAATTTCCACCCTCAGGCTTGGCCTGGTTTCAACTTCTTCTAGACGCAACTGCAAGTAACTTCTTCTTCTCCCGTCCTGCAACTCTTCTCGCCAAGGTCCGAACTCTTCTCTCTGCCGTCTGAGGTGAACTCTTCTCTCTGCCTTCCGGGGCTGAACTGATCTGCTTGTTTGGCCTGCAACTTTACTGCCTGTCTGGCCTGCAATTCTTCTGCTTGTCTGGCCTGCAGCTCTTCTGCCTATCTGGCCTACAGCTCTTCTGCCTATCTGGCCTGCAATTCTTCGGCCTGTCTGGCCTGCAATTCTGCTCCAACTTCTCTGCGGCTTTCGAGCAATTTTCTTCTCTTCGACTTGGCCGCAACTTCTCTGCCTGTCCGGGCCAAACGGACCGACCCTTCTTGCCCGCAAGGGGCGAATAAACAGGGCCCGCCGTCCGCTCTCCAACTGCTCTGGCCGTCTACCCCGCAACTCTCTGCCGTCTGTCGATTGGGGTTCTGCTTTTATTGACGCCGCAACAAACTGGGGTGGGTCTGTCGGCGTCAGGGTTTTCCTGATAATTCAAAAGTCGCATTAGTTCTGATTTCCCATTATCGCTCTTATTTTCACCCCTACTTCCTCACAGTGCCTCTGGGGGCGCATACCATCTCCCCCGGTCTCTCGTATGTCAGGTGACCGTTTTTCGACCAATGGGTCCTGGTTGAGCGTCCTTTCTCCTCTTTCTCGCATATCACGTGACCGCTTTCGGCTAATGAGATTCTGGTTGGGCGTCTCCGTCCTTCGTGACGTCTCCAATCGGGCGTGGTCTATCCCGGCTTTGTTCTGGGAAAGAAACACCTTGCTAAAAAAAAAAATCAATTTGGCCTTTTCGCACGCACGAAAAATGACAATCTCGGCCTTTCTCACCTTTTGGTTTTTGTCAAAACAGCCCGCCGCTACTTAGATGTGACTTCAGGAAGAATTTTCTCGTCTCGCTGGCGCTTTCTGTGAGCCAAAACAATTGTTTTTCATGTCTTTATTTTCGCCCAGGCCTGATAGTCAAAATCTCAATTATCTGAATTGAAAATATCTTCTTTATCATCGTGGGGTTCTTATCTTCAGCTGGTCAAGATCTGTATACAATCCCAGCGGTCACCTTCTCATTCCAAAGACACCCCTTTCCGATTAATATTTCGTTTTCCATTGTTCTAAAAATCCCATTTCTCCAAATTGATAATGAGCTTCTACATTCCGTGGACACAAAAGTAGGCCAGATATTTTGACCGACATTTTTATCAATCGTACGTATGTTCATCCACTTTTACCATGTCCGTTCATTATCTCTAAACTTATTCTTTCAAATAACAATTTCCATTGTTCTTGAAATTCGGTCAGGCGCGTTGGCCTAGATATCTCTTGACACCTGTTTTCGCTTATGACCGGCTTATCTATTTCTCCTCCTCTCCTTTTCTTTTCTTCTTCTTCCCTTAGGATCGCCTAAATACAATTAGAGAATTATTCTCAAAACTCAATTATTCTTCGTCTAAATAACTAACAACTGGTTAATAAACCGAATAAAAATTAAATCATATTTCTATGAATATTTCTTTTTAGTTTTTCTAATAATGCAGGGTGCCACACCATATTGGGGTCAAAACACTATGTAATTGTAAAAATAGGTTTTAATACCAGAAATAATTTGTAACAAAATTTATTACCAGCAATACTGTACAACGGCCGAAACGTTGTAATAAATATGTCTACGAAGATGAGGACAATAGTCCGAATAATGTAAATACAGTAAATCCTAAACAGTTCCAAGACATTGATGTATAGGTCAGTTATAACAAATTTAGTATAGAACATAAGGGAATTGAACATAGAATACGCTGCGTTAGGAATGGTTTCCCCAAATAAGCTGTTACAAAATCAAAAAAAATAAGAAGCCAAAAATTGCGCCATGTTCCTAAATCACCTTGTTAGATTGATACTTTCATATAGATGCCATGGAGAGGGCCCAAATCGTTGAGAAATATCTAAAATGTAAGCTATATAAAACTGCTTTCTCATATCAAATGCAAATTGCTCTGAAGACCTTTTTGCTAGTGCCGAGAATACGTGAATTAAAACTTGTCATTAGATTTGCATCTAAGGCCCATTATTTTACTGTTGAATTAGCTAAATACAACAGCCAATTCTACTCCAACAGTTTCTTTTCTCGGATTTCCCACCC
>CAHIKZ030000560.1:1587500-1605277 GCA_903632075.3 Acanthosepion pharaonis | reverse complement strand
TCATTTGTGTCTAATTTAGACAACAATTTATCCATCGCCCTGTAATTTTTTCGTAAATATATCTCATAATATGCTGATTGCTTTATTTTCATTTTTGATTAATTTAGACGACAATTTATCTATCGCATCCTTTATGCATGTCTTGTTTTGTTAATCGCAAGCCCATCTTAGTAAGTATAAAAGTAAATCTTCCAAACTGTTCGTTCGTCAGATCACGATATCCTTTCAGTTCCTGTAATTCATAGTTGATCCAAAAGTTTCCAACTTTCACTAAACTACAATAATTTCCATAGTTTTTAACCTCCTTACTCAGGTACACTATTTCATTACCCAAGGCACATTTCAGTTTCTTTTATACAGTGAATTATTCGAAGGATCCTCTGACACCTTTAACTTGTTAGAACGGCTGGCAAAAAGAGAGCTGCCTCGAACGATAAAAATCACAGTATGAAGGCGAAAGGCCTAAAAAAAAAAAACTATCGCATCCAGGAGAAAATCTCTTCTCATTTCAAACACGATAACAGTAGTAAAATCACTGGTTCACATTGAATCTACCGCTGTCAGATGTCAATATGGATTTGCATATAGGTTAACTTGATAGGATGTGTTATCATTTAGACTTAATATCAAGAATATTATTCATGTTAATGCTATCAGGTTTAGGGACATTGTATACGGGATCATATAACATGTAATAATATCTTTTAGGCATTTCTGAATATTGAAAATATTTAATTTATTGCTATTAGCTATTTCATATGGGATCATATCATATCGCATGTAATAATACCATTTAGGCAAATTAGAATATCGAAAATATTTAATTTATTGCTATCAGATTTCGAATTTTATATAGTGATTTTCCAAGCGTAGCTTAGATGTGGTACAAGGCCGAAACTATGGCGCTCCCAGTGAGGATCGAACTGACTACTCAGTCGTAATTGTTCTAGAAAGACAAGCTTGCTTAACCAATACACCGCCTCGAGGTGCACATTTCGAAATTCATATACGTAATAATATCAGTTAGGCAATTTAGAATATCGAAATATTATTGGTGAAAACAATGACGTAATAATGTCGTTTTTAATGTATTTTTTAACGTCAAAAAACGACATTATTACGTCATTATTTTTGCACCAACGTAATACTTAATTTATTGCCATCAGCATTCGGACTCTATATATGGGAGCATATCAAATCATTTAATAATATAATTTAGGCAGTTTAGGATAGTGAAAATATTATTTAATTCATTGCTACTAGGTTTCGGAATATATATATGGAATCATCACAAATCATGATAAGTTAGGCAATTTAGAAGTCATCAAAATATTTAATTTATTGTTATCAGTTTCGAATATATATATATATTGTTGAGCTCCTCCTCTGTATACATTCCAGTTAAACAGCTTTTATTTCAACCCACTCGATGGAAATGGAGAAATTTACTCCGGATTATTCATTAAAAAACATCCTTACCCTTCATTGCATCTTTTCTCTGTCTACCTTTACAGACAGGATCATCGACCTTATTATAAGAATGAGGTGAAACCCATTTCGCCAGTAATCCTAAAAATGATCATGAACTGAATCCTGAAACATAAACGGAGATCCCAAAAATACCCACCGTGCAACAAGCTACTTGAACCGTTCGAAGGCGATTTGATTGATCTAATTAAAAGGATTAAGTTCAAGAATTATCACAACTACTTCCAAACCAAAATTGGTAGAGACCTTAACAACATAATGAAATCTAATAAATTATGGATTAAAAGCCGACAAATCCAAAAATTTCTATAAAAATTAAAACCTGTTGAATATGACAGAATCGGCAATTTCGACAAATTACCAGCTTTATAAAAAAAGACAAAGGCACAATTAATTCATCATCTATCAATGAAGACATCTGTAAATTTGCTAACAAATGGGAGTAGCTGACAGAATGGGGCAACGGTATGAAAGATGCATACATTCTCTTCAAGGATCATAAGCCGAACTTTGTCAATAGCTTGTGTCCCGCCCAATTAATCCTCCAAATTGAGTTGATTAATTTCAAGAGATCTTTAAAGGAAATAACATCTTTGTGTCCTGAATAAATATCATAAACCTTTGAAGGACTCATGGAGACGATTAAATGGTTTCGAAATATCACTAACAAGAATAAAGCCACTTTCATCCAATTTGATATCTTGATTTTTACCCTTCATTTCGAGGAACTATTAATTAATAGCCTCAATTTCGCCAAAGGATTTACCAAAAATAACGGATATTGATCTGGACATTATTTTAGCGTCTAGAAGATCAATACTACATACAATGACGCTACTTTGGGTAAAAAAGAATAATGGTAATTTTGATGTACCTAAGGTGCCTTTTGATTCTGCCGAAATTGCAGATCTGGTGGGAATATATATTCTGACACCTTGAGAATAGTTGACCCAACTAAGTCGGAATTTATAGAGATGACGGCTTAATCATTGTCCCAAATAGCAATGGTCCCAACTTCAGCTATATAAGAAGATTATTAGGCCTCAAATACTTAGACCTTAAAATTGAAATATCTTCCAACCTGAAAATAGTCAACTTTTTTAGATATTACACTCAATCTATCGAATAATACCTTAAAACCCTTCCATAAAGTTGATCAAACACCCCATACATCAACGTCCACTAACCAATTCTAAACATGTGATAGATCACATCCCAAAACTGTGAATACGAGAATAAATAAGCTATCTTCTAGCCAGAAAATATTTAATGATAATAAATTTATATACAATCAGGCCTTTAAAATAGTGGTTTTAGACAAGAATTGCTTTAATGGTGAACTTGTAAATCAGAATAAGGGCAAACTAAGAATTAGAAAAGGAAGGTATGGTTCAACCCCACCATATTGCAGAGACTCTCTAACATTGATATAGGAAGTTTTCTTTCTGAAATTAATTGATAAACATTTATTGTGCAGCATCCACTACGTAAAATTTTCAATAGAAAACTCTAAAAATTAGTTACTCATGTTAGAAATATAGAGAAAAATCATATTTTCCCACAATTGCAGAATACTTAGAAACTACACACGGTATGAACTCAATCTAGTAACCCTACCTGCAATTGTAGGAAATAAAGACCATTGTCCAATGGGGTAAATGCAAATCTGAAAAATGTAGTATATGAGGCAACTATCTTTCCCGAGGGAAATATAAACGAGAAAAAAAGATACATAGGTATATCCGCCGGTGATTGGAAGAAGTGTCTATACAACCATAGACGCTCATTTAGATATAGATGCCTCTGGTAGACAGACTTCCTTATCCAAACACTACTGGGAACTGGTGGATACGGGATTAAAACCCAATTTGAAATGGAGATTCCTATCTAGAGCCAGAACACCTAATAACTTCCGCGATCGGTGTGATCTATGCATGGCGGAAAAATCTTCATTATCAAAGATAAAAATCGAGATGAGTCTTGGAATGAGATATTCTAAATGTAGACATAAGAAAACGTTTCAAAACATGAACACTTCGTTTTGTAACATGTTGTCACTTATGTCAGCTCCATCTTTAGTCCTATAACATCGGGCATGACATTTTTAATTGTATGACTATTATGTTTATCTCCTAAATGTACCTTTGTGCACGTTTATGTGATGCGCTATGTATTTATATATATATGTTTGTGTATGTGTGTGCATATATGTATATGTATGTATATGTATGTAGATATATATATATATATATATATATATATATATATAAAATTTTTTTTTTTTCATACATAAAATATTTGAATCGTCACTTATTTAGATTTTAACTTTTTTATATATATGTACATATGTGTATCTCTCTGTGTGTATTTATATGTATGTATGAGTATGTGTGTGTGTGTATGTGTGTATATTTTGTATGTATATGTATGTATGTGTATATATGTGTGTATGTATGTAAGTGTATATATATACGTATGGAGGTGTTTATGTTATGTATGTATATGTATACGTGTGTATGTGTGTACTTATGTGTATACATGTTTATGTGTGTGTGTGTATGTGTGTGTATGTGTGTATATATACATGTGTAAGGGTGTGTGTATTTGCATGTGTATATATATACGTGTATAAGGTATGTGTGTGTATTTGCATGTGTATATACATATGTATGTATGGGTGTGTATGTATGTATGTATGTATGTGTGTATGTGTATGTGTTGGATGTGTATGGATGTATATGTATGTGTGTATATATATATATGTATGTATATGTATATATGTATGTATAGGTATATATATATGTATGTGTATGTATGTATGTATGTGTATGTATAAGTATGTATGTATGTATGAATGTATACATGGGGCATATGTATGCGTGTATATGTATGTGAAAAGTGTGTGTATATGAATATAGATGAATATGTGTGTGATATGTGAATATATTTTAGGTTTTTGTATATATATATGTATGTGTTTGTGTATGTGTATGTATATGTGTATATATATATGTATATATATGTATGTATATATATGTATATATGTATGTATATGTATATATATGTGTGTATGTGTGTATGTATGTGCATGTACACGTGTCTGGGTGTGTGTGTGTACATGCTAAGTGTATGTACCTACTTGTATATGTTTTTTTTTTTTTGTGTGTATTAGTATGTGTTTTTGAACATAGAAATATTTGGTCCTTGCGAAATGAGACAATCGTTATATTCATCTTCATATATTTATATTTGATTTTAAATTTTAAGCGGCTAAACACAATTTTTTATTTTCCTTCGTCCCATCCTCTCCCCCACCCTTTTCCCCCTTTTTTTTTTTTTTTTTTTTCCTTCCATCCGAATTGTCTGTGGTGTATATGTCACCACGAAATGTATCTTTATGTATTAGACATCCGTCGACTTTCTTTCTCTCTCCTCTTTTTAAATCCACCCCACCCACATCTCCAAAAATTCTCTGTCACTCATCCTCATACTTTACACTTTCTCTAAATTTGTTTTGATTTCCGGAGTTGTTTTTCTGTTTTCATTTTGAATTTGTAGGTCTGATGATTTGGATCATATTTACGATTCCAATGGAATAAATTATGACCATGGAATATTAGTGTTTAAGCCTTTTTTATATATATCCTAGACATTGAGTTCCTCCTGATTTGGAAAAAAATTTTTTTGAAAAATATACATGTATGGGAATTTTTAGATATATTTTTCATATGTATGTATATTTTCCACTAATATCTATATATATATATATATATATATATATATATACAAACCTATATTCTCATCTAAGAGGATCGTCAGGAAGGCTGGGTCTTCCTTGACGATCCGCTAGATGAAACCTGGTAGGTTTGTCTGATTCTCTAGGAAATTATATATATATATATATATATATATATAAATGTTCGGAAACCTGGTAGCTATGAATTAAATATTTTCGATATTCTAAATTGCCTAACTTGATATATATATATATATATATATATATATATATATATATATATATATATATATATATATATATAACTAGGTCTGCTCTACTCATTGTATTGAGCACTTTATTTAGTTATTTTGGGTACTGCATAGGCGTTTTTTCCTTTGGGCCTTGAACTTGTATGATGTACGATTATTTTCGGCTAACGTACATGTTCTTGGTTCTTTCTTTTTTTATATACCTTTTCCCCCTTTGGTATTGGCTTCTATTAATAATAATAATAATAATATATATATATATATATATATATATATATGGAATCATATCAAATAATGTAATAATATCAGTTAGGCAATTTAGAATATGGAAAATATTATTTAATTTATTGCTATATTTCATTTTATATAGGATCATATTATTTATTTTACTACTCTCCAGTTTTCAATCTTTGAGATACCCTGACATTTCTGCGTCCGATTGGTTGCATATTTATGTGTTTGTTTCGTCATAAACCCTTTCTTAATATTCAAATTACGTTTCTCTTTCTCAGACATTTTGATTTTTTTCTCTCGATTCTCTGCGAGCCAAGATTCTTTCTCTTAGAAAATCCGAAAACAAAATTGTCAAAACAGATGGCAAAGAGCGGATGACGACTGTTTGCTTTTGCCAATTTTCGTTTCGATAAGACAAAATTCTTCAGTCGTATCAACTCAATGCTCGTCTCGTGCTCTCTTCACTGCTACATGTGATCCGCTAATGCAATTTGCCAACTGATACATATTCTTTCTTAGACAATTCAACTCGACCAAGTCAAGCGTCTGGAATACTTAAGTAGTCTGCTCGAACAGCGGCCATATTGCGTTACTGACAAGACCAACCACTTTCTGTTCGCTGCTCAATTTATCAATGGAAAACCAGTGAAAAAGGTTACAGGGTCAACACGTCAGCTATTCTAGATGAGCAACGGGTCTAGTGGATATCATTATACGGATTTCCCCCATTAGGAGTAAACGGGATATCTATTGAGAATGAACCGGCTGCATATCAATTCCATTTTTGTATTAGTGAGTTGTCTGTCAGAACTATTCTGATTTTCGCTGACAACTGCTGAAGAATTCTTTGTTGGATTTAGATATTCAGGCTTTTTGTAAAATACAGAAAGTCGGGATCGTCTAATTGGCAGCCTATGTTTCAGTTTATTTTGTTTATATATTTATAGCATTATTATTTTGGGGTGCTTGGCAGTGTCTAAAGATAAAAACTATGAAGATGTGAACGAAAGACTGGATTAAGTTCGGTCAGACTTTTGAGGCGACTATTAAACGAATTCTGTCAGCTTGTCTTGTATTCTGATCTATTTGATTGCAACTCTGCAAATAAAACTTATCGAAAATAGCCTCATTGTTACAGTAAATCCAATGGGTATTAAGTTTCCTGTCAAACGTTGCCGCAGAGAAGCAAATAATCATTTCTTTCTCACCCGAGAATCTCCATATTTGGCTTAATGGTAGAATATTAGGCGAAGGAACACAAAATGAGTTTTTTTTTAAATTTAATTTGCTTGAAGCTGATACATACCTTTTAACACTCGAGGAGTTTCAACGGTGGCAACAACAAAAACGGATAGCACATATAACTCGAATAGAAAATAATGACAAATACAAAACCGGAAATTATGATAAAGCCAAGATATTAACCTAAAAACTTCGGCTGTGTTCCTGATAACTTCGTCAGATAGAGACTTTGATATAAATGTAATGCATGGTGCGAAACACGTTCTGACATTTCGAAACTGTCAGCTGTATGCAACTGATTTCTCAGACCAATTGCTAAAAATCGCTTCGAGTTAATAAAACGTGGAGGTCTTAGCCCAATTAACAAGTGAATGGGGGACATTTTTGAGAGAAGCTGCCATTTTTACGTTATCGGCACCATCGGTCTTTATTAAGACTGGAGTAAATACCTAGTCTGAAACTGATGATATCTGGAAGGTCGTTTATGAAGATAAAAAGAACGTGGATCCGAGTCATACGCGCATTAATGTGATGCGTTGTCCTTCAACACGACTTTCATGTCGCGATTTGTTAAAGATGATTTGATATTATGCCAAATAACCGACCAGAAACACCGTTTTCCCTGATCTAGTGGAGATGGAGAAGAGCAGTATGCCAAATTCTGTCACGTTGCTTCGAGATATCTGAAGCCACAGTTCGAGCCACACCCTTCTTATCTAACGTCTAACAGACAGATCTGAAACAGACATTAACATACTGATGGTGAATTTGAATACCTCAATCATCATCATCATTATCATTCGAACTCCCTATAGTTGGTCGGAACTCCATTGACAATCCATTACCATTCTGTTCTCTCATGTACTGCTGTTCCCAGGTCCC
The DNA here is from genome assembly GCA_903632075.3 of Acanthosepion pharaonis. Lineage (NCBI taxonomy): Eukaryota > Metazoa > Mollusca > Cephalopoda > Sepiida > Sepiidae > Acanthosepion > Acanthosepion pharaonis. The sequence goes on along the minus strand of CAHIKZ030000560.1, from coordinate 1,597,444 downwards.
CAATGTCTAACGCTGAGTCCCGAGATATGCTGTCTGGAGAAGTCCATTTTCGTGAGAAGAGACTTCCGGAAGAAAATGGACTTGATACCATAGGAGTAAAGATGAGACGATTTCCCTGTCCGCTCAGTGGCAGTGGCCGGCAAACTGTAATCGTTTTTATTTGAGCTTAAGAGACATTGGTCTCAGTTTTCTGTAAATTGTGTTAAGCGTTGCATGGTATCTTCAATTAGGGTTCTGGATTTTTCTGAGTGGATGTGTATAAATCACACTACCAATGCTACGACAAGTTTCTACATAAAAGAGTTAAAAGAGAGTTAAAAGCAATTTGTCTTGACTTTATTAGAAGTTTTACATGCAAACGTGTTATTCTATGCATTTTTTCACGTGGTGTGTAGACGCTTACAACCGTGTTGAAAAAAAGTCGTTAGTTATAAGAGGTTTAACGATTTAAAAAAATGTTTACGTTTTTGTTATCCGTGATCCTGATAATGTAAGTGGCAGGTTGATAAAAAGTAACCTTGATAAAGCTTCGCAACAGATAAGTAGCCTTTTGATATAAGCGACACTTGTTATTTTATGGAATTATAAGTGGTCATTTGATAGAAGTGTCGTCGATTTTGATAAGTTTCGTGGAAAAGAAGTGATCTTTTGATAGGAATTACATTAATGACGTTTTTTAAAACCATTTTATATTAGTTTTGTCTGTAACCAGGGAATTGAGTTTGTAGTTTTTTAAAAATCATTTCATCAAGTGACTGGATGAGACAAGCGCTCTACTTGTGATGACCTTTTGCTAACGTCGTTTTAAGAAGTAAATGTGCCATGAGAATTTAAGAAATCAATCAATAAGTGTTATATTCCGTGCTAATAGGACTGTACACTTAACAAACATGGCGGATAAAATAAGTAAAGGTTTATTGTAAAACCAGTACAATAAGAAATAAGGTAACACATGATCGTCGCAAGTAAATCCAGTAGTGAGTCCTACTATTGGAAGGTCGGTAGTTCTTGCGTAAGTCTGAGTCGTACTCAACAGATTACAGCTCGACTCCTGTAGTCCGTTGCCTTACTTATATGTAGTTACTATCTATAGTGTAGTCACTGAGGGGGCGACAGGTTATTCCATTACATCAATAAGTTCATCTATATAGCTTTTATATGAACAATTTTAACTTAATGATAATATATAATATGACTATATATATACGTAACAAGGGCGATATTCTTCAGATTAAGTTATCGATCGAACCAAATTCGCAAAATCAAATCTTACAAGATTTTTTTAAAAATGACAAGAGACCGACACTTAAGTAGCAACTCAAGCTGTCCATCATTGAAGACGTGAATCGTCTAGGTAGTTTACGTGTTCGGTACTTTAATTTACTGCGTGTTTTTGACTTTTAGACTTTTTTGTCGTGTTTTCTTTCCTTGTCCAGAATATTTTTCTTGTTTAAAGTATTAATCTTTTGGCAAATTGTTTGTTTTTTATAATGTTTATATATATATATATATATATATATATATATATATATATATATATATATATATATTCATTAAAAGACATTTTATATTTAACGTTGTTTTTATAGATACAAATATTTAAGTAAATGCTCTGTTTATAATAAAACAGTATTAAATAACATTTACCGGCCTGAATGTCCGGAGAAATTTTCATAGTTATGAATGTACGAGATCTCATGGAAGATTGAAGTTTATAAGCAGTAAATTCGACCTTGTCTACTGAACGATTCTTTGTGGCCGATTGGTAAGGCACGTCAGCGTAAATGACGGTTTCGTATAGGATACAGGTTTGAATCCTGTCAAAGAACGAATATTTTCTATGAAAGTTTCTCGACATTCAGGCCGGTAAATGTTATTTATTACTGTTTATCATAAACAGAGCATTTACTTAAATACTTGTATCTATAAAAACAATGTTAAACATAAAATGTCTTTAATGAATAAATTGTCGGACCTTGTCCATTTCTTAATATATATATATATATATATATAAGTCTCAAACACTAATATTCCATGGTTATAATTTATTACATATATATTATATTATATTCTTACTCTGTCCTGGACATTGAGTTCTACTTTGATTCTATCCTCTTGGGAATTTATATATATTTAAACAGAGCATTTACTTGTATATTTTTATCTATAAAAAGAATGTATAAACATAAAATATCTTAAAATAATTGTCGGACATTGTCCATTTCATATATATATATAAATATAAATACGATGACTTGTGACTTCGTGCCAGCACAGCTGTCGACGGCCCTCAAGAGTTCCGTCACCAAATTTCACTCACAAGGCTTGGATCGACCCGTGGTATGGTTTTCAGCCACTTTCCAGAGGTGCCGCATGCTGGTATCGTCCCCCCTCCAGACGGATTACATCATAAAGTTTCCTTCCTGACAAATCGACCATGGTGAGATTTGACCGATAGCCAGAATGCAAACGTTCTTGCCACTTGGTCATGTGCACACACATAAAACACACACACACACACACACACATATATATATATATATATATATATATATATATATATATATATATATATATTGAAAAGCAATTCTCTATTTTATGGCTTTTTCTTTGTGGTTTGTTAAAGGAGTAAGTCTATTAGACTAAACCAAAAGTTTGGAAGAACTTGAAGAGCGAATACAAGAAGTTATGTCTTTCATACCACAAGAATTCCTGCTTAAATCAGTTGATGCGATTCTTGTACGCATCGAGAATCTGGTAACGATATCTGGGGCCCATATCGAATTTTAAATAAAACCTCATGCTAAACGCGTTTCTCTAATAGCTATTTCTTGTAAAAAAATTACAGTTAATAAATAAATTATAAGTATTTTAAAATGGGGGAGTTGCTTTTCACCTTTTCAATCACTATATATATATATATATATATTTGGTTAGATAGATGTGAGTTAAATATGTTAGCTCTATCTCTGATATTGAGCGCTTTCTAATAAATTACCAAGTGCATAATATATGAATAATTATACATATATATATATTTATATACACTTTTCACACACACACACACACATATTATATATATATATATATATATATATTACTTGCTTTTTCACCTTTTTACGCCATTATTATCCCCTCTATATATCGATTGCGTTTAAGTATGAAACAAACTTTCTCCACCCTATGTTGACGTCAGTGTCCACTCTTACATTTACACTTGCTTTATCCCGAATATTGAACAATCTTACATAAATACAGCATAATTTAAAACTAAACGATCTCCTCTCTTTCATATGTGTGTGTGTGTGGTTATTTACTAAGTTCCGTTTGTGACAAGCTAGCAATATATGGCATACAGTGTAAAATAAGGACACAAAGATCTCTCGGACATATCTATCAAAACACTGTATATATCTTTTTATATTTGTCTGTTCCGATCTAACTTTGTCTATTTTTCTTTTCCTATCTATCCTTTGTATATCTATATATCTATTTTTTTGTATATTTATCTGTTCTCATCTATCTTTTGTATATTTGTTACTGTCTTTTATATATTCGTCTGTTACTATCTATCATATATTTGGTTGTTCCTACCTATCTATTGTATTTTTCTCTGTTTCTATCTATCTTTTGTATATTTGACTGTACCTATCTACCCATCTAGCTATCTTTTGTATATTTTTCTGTTCGCATCTATCTTTAGTATGTTTGTCTGGTCCTATGTATCCTATCTGTTGCGCTTTTGTCCGTTCCCCTGTTTCTATCTTTTGTATATTAGTCTGTTTCCCCCACCTCTCACTCTCTCTCTCTCTATATATATATATATATAAATCGATTCTCCCGTCGGGTTCGACGTACGAGGGTCAAGCAGATCAGTTTCCAAGAAACTGACAGCCCGACACCGGCACATGAGATTCGATTATAATGGTGAAGGCTTCGTGCAGGGCCATCCACACTTTTTGTAGGGCCGAATACAGAGACCTGGTGCACCACAAGGTCCCCAAACAACCCCCCTCAGTTTTGAACTCAGAGTTATCCTTCTCCTAGACCAGTTGCCATTCGAGGCTATAGACCCCTGCTGCGCTTAACCCATAGCTGGGGGGAGAAGAAGAGGATTCACACCTTTCCCAAGGGTATTAAGGAACGTAAGGGTCTAACCTGGATCTGAATGAATAATGGGTTCAACCTGGATTCGAACTATATATATATATTCCATAAATAAATAAAAAGGGGAGGCTATACATATATATATATCCATATATAAAGGAGGTGGTATATATAATGGATATATATATATATATATAAATATATATATATATATATATATATATATATATATATATATATATATATATATATATATATATATATATATATATATATATATATATATATATATATATATATATATATATATATATATATATATATATATATATATATATATATATATATATATATATATATACATACACACACACAAATAATAAGAGTATCTGCCTGTAACAGTCCATCAGACGATACTAAACATATAATTCTAGGTAGATGTTTGAATTTTGTAGCAATTTTTGAAATTATCCCGATACGTGTTTCATTTCCTTAAAGCTCTCTCCGGCCTCTAAATCTCCCTCGATTAGCTGGCCACATTACTCTTTCGGGATTATCTTACACGGATGTAGAGGTCTTTCATTAGCTTATGTTTATAAGCTTTGCACTGGCTATGTTCTAAAAGCCCCAAGTATGAGTCTGAGAAATTGATGATAGGTTGCGTTAAGTAATTTTAGGTATGATTTTCTAGCCACCCCATAAGGACTTTGATACATTTTATTTTTAAATTTCTTTAGATACGGAATGAATATTTTTTTTGTCAAAGATTATGCCTAGGAACTTGTTTTTCCACTCTTAGGATTTTAAACAAGGGTCGTTATCGAATTTTATTAATTCGCAGAAATGCAGGTATTTGGTTTTCGTTTTGGAAAAGATAAAACTATTTTCAGTGGCCTTTTTGTGTATTTTATTGAGGCATCGTTGGAATTCTCTTTCTGTGGTATGCATATATCATTATTAGAAAGTCGTCGACATATAGGGAGCATCTCACTCCTGGGGTTAGGGATTTAACTATGCAGAATAGGGTCACTGAAATAAATGTTTCCTTGTGGAAATCATTTCTGATTTAGCAGTTGTGGTAGCGTAATTCCTATACGGACTTGAAGTCTTCGGTCTTCCAGGAAATTTTCTATGAATTAAGTCATCCTTTCTTTTAGACCCAGTTCTGCAGGTCTTTCAAGTTACCAAATTTCCTTGTCGTGTCGTACGCCTTTTGTAAGTTCAAAAAGACAGTCGTCTAATGTTCCTTCTTAATGAAAGCTTCTTACAAAGGTTTCAATACGTATTAAGTGGTTCGTGGTGTTTCCTTTTTTTCTTAAAAGTACACTGGAAGTCCTTTAGTTTCCAGATACCAAGTCAACCTGTTGTTGACCATTATCTATATAGTTTTACATCGGCAAATGGTTAATGCTATCGGTTTGTAGTTTTCAATTTTTGTGCCATCCTTTCCAGGTTTTGGAATAGGGAAGATGAATGACTATCTCCACATTTCTGGGAAGTTACCATTTTTCCATGTGTTATTATACATAAAAGTTATAATTATTTTTTGAGTAACTGTTTTATGAATTCGTAGTGGGTAGCGTCTGGGCCCACAGCTGTATTGTGGGCTATTTTTTTAAAGATTCATTTAATTCCACTAGAATGAATGATAGTGTACAACTCTCGGCATTATTTGATTTAATGTTTAGATTTGTTTTACCGCTTTTTGTTTGAGCTTTAGAAATTTTTGGATATCATACTTCGCAGATGAATTTTTTGAGATTATTTTCGCTAGTTAGTTAGTGATATCCTTTTTTGCTGTTTATTTTACAGTTCTTTATCGAGAGATTTTTTACAGTGTTTGTTTGGTATTTGACTCTATTTTCTTTATCATATTCCAGACAGATTTTGTTTTTGTAGCAGAATTGAGCCTGTTGACGTATTCTTTCAGCATTCTTTTTGGTTTCTTTAAATATTTTCCATGCTTCTGCTCGGAGTTGCTTAAATTGCAGCAAATTAGATGTTGTAGGTTGTTTATTGAATTCTCCCAGAGTTGCTCTTCGTAACCTGATGGCTTTTTTTTATATTCATCATTGAATGAAGGTCTGATGCGTTGTTATGGTGCAAGATTTTTGGGAATGCATTTTTAGCATTTTCCACTAGTTTTTCAGAACATTGGATTTTAAATTCTTCCAAATTCTCTTTGCTTAATTTCCAACGGAAAGGTTTATTTTATCGTTATGTTCTGAGTTTTCGTAGGGCGATTAGCTACCGCATGTGTCTGCCAGTATCTTCCAAGAGAAATCCATGTAAATTGATATATTAAATATATATTAAATTTACTGCCGAGCAGCTGCCAGTAAAAGTATTTATGTAAGTCGGTGTCTTATCATTATAAATGCATAAATCGTTGTTATTAATTACTGTTCCTAAGGTCCTTACTTTTTAGTTTGTGTCCTTAAAACCCTATATGATTCTGTGACAGTTAAAGCCGAATAGTATCGTAAAAAGTGCAGGGAGCTGACTTAAGATTTCATGAATTTTAGCTTAGATATATATTGAGGAATTTTTATTGGCTTCTGTAAGGTCAATTTAACAGCAGTCGCCTGTAAAGCTGTTAAAATTATTAAAAATTATTAATGTTGATCTAGTAAAATTCACTGCCTGTGCTCCCCACCCACGTCGGAGCCCGAAATTGGGACGTGTAAAAGTGGAAACCAAGTTACTGTGACAGGTTAGGGTACAAAACCAGTGTACTCGTATTCGAGAGAGTCTCTGAGCTCCCGTTAAGCCATTTGTTGCACTTAAGTGTACAAACTAGCATGTTTACAGCCATGTATAAGACTAGATCTCTTCGAACAGATTGACCCTCAGTCATCGCCTTCTAACGCTTATAAATTGTATAGAGATGGTATTTTATAGAGGTGTATACTTAGGGTATTATATTTTGTTAAAAAGTACTCCATAAATTGATATAGCTATAGACGCTAGGGCTTGGCATGACCAGCCAAATGATCGGATCGGGTCTCTCCGATCGCCCGTCTAGTCTAAGTGGTACATTGTGAATCAGTAGTATCTAACCCTGACACCTGAAGCCCTCAACCATCAGAATCTATTCCCTAGACATTACTGGTCGCAACCGATGGCAAACAGGCGGCCTCATGGGGGGGGATCTTACCCCTCTGCTAAGGGGCAGTCGGGGCGTATTCTAAAGCCCCAGCCGATAGTGAGGACAGAAACATGTGACCTCACAGCCGCACTCAGTTCTGTAAGAATGGAAATGAAATGCATGAGTGAGATCAACAACCTCCCTGGGAGTCTCACAGACTTCGCAGATGAGAACGTAATGCCCAGGTTCTTATTATGGGCTCAGAGTCGCATTACACAGTGGTTGAAGAATGCTAACGTGGTCGAGGATCACTGGCATAGAAGTAAGTAAAGGCCGGTGTTGATGGCAGATACAGAAAGCAAATTGCAGGAACTCCTCAAAGACGTACAAAATGGCAAGATCAAAGAACTTAGTCAGTTATGTGCCATGCGTGATGCACGCTTAGGCGATCATATATCTTTCGATTTTTTCCAACAGTAGGTTGCTATTTCTTTCTGCGATCGGCTTGTTGCCATCCAAAGCTATAGAAACTGCTCTGTATTTACCCATAGCTGGGAGGAGGAGAAGAGGATTCATACCTTTCAGAAGGGTATTAGCACGTAAGTGAAGGTAATGGAATCGACTGGAACTCGGCTCTCCGATTCCTCAATCCGAGCCGCTATCCGTGCCTCCCACTCACTATCAATTTAACTGACAAGGAAACGTTATGACAAACAAATGGAAAATGTGGCACCGAAATCCGAAGGCGAATTAGAATAGCAAAAAATGTCTTCCAAAATGTCTTCCAAAAGCTAAAGCAATTATAAAATAAAATTTCGTTATATAACGTAGAAAAGAGCGATGAACTGAGATGTAATATCGGTCCTCGTATATATGAACATCGAATGCTGGACAATTTCCTCATAGATAACGAGAATACTAGATGTAACTGCGATATTGTTCTACAGAAGGATGCTGAGAATATCGTAGACGGAACTTGTGAGTAACCTGGAATTTTAGAAGAAAATTGAAATGACAATAATACTTGTGTTTAAGATTAGAAAAAATAATTGAAATTTCTGGGACGTATAATGAAGAAAGTCAGCTGGGAGATTTCGATACTTACATGGTGTGCTGAATGCATGGGGAATAGAGATTCATATGCCTGACTAGCTTGTGTAAATGGATTGAAAAATATAGATTAGGAATAATAGTAAGGGGACAAAGCTTGCTTAGTGTTATAACGTTCAGGATTTTGTGGAGAGCCATGATCAAACAGATCCTGAAGTGGTACGCAACAGAGAAGAAAAAGAAGATTCTCTCTGAAAGTGATCATTTTTTTCTTCTAAGGCTTGTGGCCCTGAGAAAAGCCAATGTCTGGATTGGTTGAAATGTAATAACCTTCAAAACCTGCATCTCAACAAAGCTAACAGCTCTTGCGAAAACTAAGCATCGCTTTAAAAAGATCAATCTCCTTGGACATTCACAGTTCAACAATCTTGATAGTTATTCTGCTTCAAGGTCGATTAGGACTTTGCTTTCGTGTTGTACGGAATCGTCTCGATGTGAGTCATCGGTTAGTACTGGGTAAACAAGCATAATTACATCGAGGCTCCACCTCCCTTCAGAATAATAAACAAAAAAAAAACGACAAAAAAATTGCTAGCAACATTTCAGTATATATAGTGATGTAATGAATATGCATACACCTGGGTTCCCCCTCACAATAACATGATTGGCTGGTGTCAGCCATAAATACAGACTGATGTGGAGGTACATGGTCTACGCCTATTTCCTACCACTACGACGAGGACCGGTCCATTACGGTTACCTGCTAGATTGTCGTACCCGGTTACAGTAGCCAAAACCACTTAGCTACTTCGAACAAATATATCCCTTTCCGGGAGATATCACATAGCATTTACCATCTTGGGATGACCAGACATATGTTGGCTTTAACTGCTCGAAGATTATAATTTCTTTTGTCTTTATTTCTATTTTATCTGGGTGTAACTGCAGTGAAATAAACTTTAACTCCGGTCACCTAAAATCAGTCGAGTAGAAAGTAAAACTTCGATGTTTCAGGATAAAACACTATTTGCAAGACAGAATCAATGAGATAGCAGAGAAAGGAGTCCGTAAAAGAGGCGAGACTATGAGATATCCAGAAAATAATGCACGAATATCTACAAGAGCTGAAGTCTATGTCAGATTTTGGGATACAACGTTTGATCATATATTATTCTACATCAAATACGCGTCTCCAGTAAAAATAAGGTTTGAAGTAATAAAGATATATCAGATTACAAAAATAAAATCCATTAATACTTCATATATTATACATTTACTAATTTAAAAATATGGTTCCATCGCTACACAGGAATAACCATGTTTCAAAATCAGAAACTAAAAACTTCAAATTCAATTATAGAATTAAATTAAAGTCCCTAATCCTGTTTCGTTTTCAAATGAATTTTGGAATAACTTATTTTGAAATTTAGTGAGTTTTATAAGCACATGCATTCATAATATTAGTTTCTAAGGATATAGGGAGATTCAATCATTTTAACAAGAGGTGGTAGGGTATTCATTTTCACTAACAACTATTGTATCAAAATATGAGTTACTTTCGAAAAGAGGTTAAGTTAAGGTATGGTAGGGGTGGCTGTTCAACATTAACCTACCTAAACTTAGCATCTTTTCGAAAGTAACTCATATTTTGATACAATAGTTGTCAGCGAAAATGAATTTCTACATTCTGTTTTTGAAA
>CAHIKZ030000560.1:1497500-1585000 GCA_903632075.3 Acanthosepion pharaonis | reverse complement strand
ACCAAAATTTACAAGCACATGCTCCAAGTTAGGGGCAAGACCAAGACCGACTTTGCATTTCCCAACTTCAATCGATAGTGGAAATAATCGATTTTTCATGCTTCTACAGCAGTTTTCATGTAATTTGCGGCCATTTTCTACTGGCCAGAGTGATAGCCAATAGTTGGCTGCCACAAATAGGGCGGAAGATTCTATTGACCAGCGTGAGAGCCAACAGCTGACTGACACGAATGTTAACTAGTATGCTAGCATGCAAAAAAAAAAAATCGATAGCTGAATTCGTCACAAGTGGGAAAAAAGTAAATCTGTATGGCACTTTACTCCAATTGGCTCATTCGCTTGCTTAAACTCAATGTTGATTCTGATTCCGCAGAACTGGGTTGGGTGTGAAAAAGTTTTTGTTGTTAACATTCTTTTTTCATTCGGATTTCCACTTACGAGTTCTTTTTTTTTTTTTTAAAGCTGATCGTTTTGTGTTCATTTTGTTTAGTTCTTTTTTCGTAACAGATTTAATGTTTAGTATAGAGCTTAGAAAAAATTCGCAGTGTGAGATAGGCAAGAAGTAAGGCATGTAGCAACATCAGCACGGCATAGGGCACTCCTTTAAAGGCAAGGAAGGCCAAAAATATTTTAAGTCAAGTGATATAGCGATTGCTGTATGAGTCGTACGATTTTTTGAATCAAGCACGGGCAACTCCAGACCATGCTGCTAGTATATATATATATATATATATATATATATATATATATATATATATATAGCAAGAGAGAAAATCATCTTATTAAATTAATGTTAATCTGAACAAGGTGGAAATGTATCGAAGACCCATTCAGAATCGACCTTATAATCAATAATTCGTCAAATCAACTCGCTAAAAGCGAACGCCAATGTGCGATCAATACATTCCATATCTATATTAATGCAGAGTGTAAGTAATTATATATATATATATATATATATATATATATATATATATATATATAATTGTATCTATAAATTATATACGTATATATCTTTAAAATTCAGATATAAATGCATCTGCAGATACAATATTAACAAAAGAAATTAAAAGAGGAAAATCTTTTGTGCCAACTCGTTTCGTTCCTTGAGGAAATTTATCAAGGTAAATGTAGAAGTTATATTTAGGAACTTCTATTTATACACACAGATAAACGTCCTGAAATTACATGACATTTAGAAGAAGAATCAGATGAATTGTATTTTACTAGGAGGAGACTATTTTATATAACCTAGCGTTTTTCATCTGGCGCAACAGATCTCAGGCAAAGGACTGTAGCAAATAACAAAAACCATATCACTTGAGAACTTTCAACAGCAGTAACAGCTAAAATGGATATCACGTATCACAGAAGATATTACATGATTAAGATATTGGCATTCCACACTACTTGAGACAAAAGGTTAGGAAGGAAACACTCCTCAATACTGGAAAGAACAACAACAGTTCAATCATATGATTGCCATACGTGATTCACACTTGGACGATAACCTCTTTCGATTCATGACTGATTAGACAGAAGATTTTCTCGCAGTAGTTTGCGATTTATTTCTGCGATAGACTGGATGCCAACCAAGGCTATAGGATCTACGCTCTCCTGATATTCAACACATAGCCGGCGGGTGGATGGAGATAGATTCATACTTTTCCCAACGGTATTTATGCGTAAGTGATTGTTATGGACCCGACTGGAATTCGAACTCGGCTCTCCGATTTTTCATTCCGAACTGGTATCCATGGCGTCACACCGAACATCCAATAACAGTTATTGGTCTTAATAAACTAATTTTCCTGAAAAATTGGTTCCATAGTAAGACTTTATGAATTTCAACCGGCAGTGATACTGGCTGCTTAGTCAGTGAATTTTAATTTCCTATTCGTATTATATACCGGGTCGGACAGAAAAATTGACCGAATCGTGTAACAATATAATTGCCCATCCCACAATATGTTTAACATTTAAAAAGCCACTAAACTAACTGATTTTCTTTTTTTTTTTCACGTTTTCAGATAAGACATTTAGCCATCTTGACATCACTTAAGAATCACTGAAAAACTCTTTGAGTTATTCAGCTAAAAAGAGGGCAGGTTGGAAATGTTTTGTGTCAGACCCACTGTCTTCCCAACTCGGCAATGGTGAGAGGAAAATATCATTCTGGCCTTCAGTGATTGTTCCCAAATTCATACTCTGGCTTCCAGATTCAAAGCCCATTCAAAAATCATTATGCGAACGATGAATAAGTTTTAAAAAAAAGGGAATTGTAGAGAGGAAAACTGGATCAAGAGGTCAAACAGGAAGAGGGATCATCATTTCAACTTACAGCTAAAGAGATCAATTAGAAAAGATCCAAATCAAGCCATAAGACATTTGGCACGTGAGAGAGGAGTTTCAACTATGATAGACCAAAGGCGCAGTGAAAAAAGACTTGAAAATAAAATCGTACGTGAAAACTGTGAGGCACCTTGTTACTCCAAGACAGAAAGTTAGAAGGTTAGATACGTTCATCTTTAATAAGTTGAAAAATGATCCTGTAATAATAATAATAATATTTGAACTTTATTTCAATTCTTCATGAGCTTCGGATCCTTAGCTATGATTAATTAATGATGAACATGTCATTTTCGTTTATGATCGATTTCATTACGATTCTTCTGTTAAGCTTGGAGAGAAATCATACATTCTTTATTGCTCAGAGTAGAGTCCAATAGTGCTATAAAAACTTTGGAGAATTCCAATATGATTTCTTTAATCATTTCTAAGATACAACGGTTCAGAGCTTCGTCTAACAATTGGACAATTTTACAGATACACCCGGTATATGTAAGAAAGAGAGATACATAGAGAGAAATCATAAATTAAATTTAGCACAAAAATGCATACACATCCTAAATAGCAAATACATTACATTTACTATACGATAAAATGAATATTCCAAATTAGCATCTCGAGTGAAAATATTTATGCATCCATTTCCATTATCGCTTTTGCAATAATAAAATGTCAGATATTTTTGAAGAATAACAAATTGTCAAAGACACAGAATTTATGGTAACAGAGATCAACGTAGAATCATAAAATATACAGAACAATATATAATATAAACACTATATTAACTTCTACTGTATCCGTGACTTGCAGTTCCATTTTTGGGGCGGATATACAATCCTCAGGCGGTTGGAAAGAATAAAAAATATCCCTGAATTCTGAAAATTTCATGAAAATCTGTATTTTTTTCATCGTCGGAGGATTGTGTGCTCCCCCCCGCCCAAATCGCGAAAGGTAATGGAGTTGCAAGATCCGCATACAGTAAGTGTTAAGTAAAGTATGTTATATATCAGTAGATTACTGATAAAATGGAAAACAAATTCTTCGCAGTGTCGCGTTTGATTCATTCTTTAGACTAAGAACTATTTTATTTTATTGATGGAATGAATTTTATATTAGGTTGGTGCAAAAATAATGACGTAATAATGTCGTTTTTTAACGTTAAAAATAGATAAAAAACGACATTATTACGTCATTATTTTTGCACCAACCTAATATATAAAAGTGCGTAACTTAGGACAAATGCCACATACGTCTTTTTGAGTTTACATTGAAACATTAAAGAATTGTCATTGTCATTCCCTTAACCACAATTATATATATATATATATATATATGGTGTGTGTGTGTGTGTTTCTGTTGACCACTGAATGAATAATTTAGAGTTAGACACCATGGTGGAGCTTTTGATACATATAAAAAAAGAAACAGATAATTGGACTGAGTTTTCTGTAATTTCCTTCCTAATTTTTTTAATGTGTCTGTAATTTTTGTGTCATGGATTATGGCATCTCGGAACCTTTTCTTGTTACTAATTCTTTAGCTTTCAAATATTTAACCACTTTTGTTCAAAATAAAAAGAAGACGTCAACTTCTATGCAAGTTCACTGTGCTTTTTTTTGTATAGATTACCTTTTGCTGCATATACAATGTTTTTGTGGCTTAGTTATTGGGATCTTTGCATTTTGGCTGCGTTTCACACTCTTTCAAATAATCAAGCGTATTTGTTTCAACGTATAAACAGTAGCAATTTTTTTTCTCTTTGCGGAAGACTTGAAATCTCTTAGCAAAAAATAGGAATATGATATTTACGAGCTGTTTCAGTATAATTGTGATTGTCACAGACATCGTCACCTTGTTGAAATATAGATATAAGAGGTAATTAGTTTTGGAAATGATAAATAACAAAATAAATTCTGTTTGAATTTCTGGGATTTTTTTGCATGTTTTTTTTTTTTTTTTATACATGGGAACTATTCTCCTTGTCTTTGTTTTGGTTATCACAACGTTTCATCCCTTGGGCCCTAAATCTTTCAGAAAATATATGTCTTTAATTCTTTATGGTAGAAGATAATAATTTTTTTACTGAATTCGTCCGAAGCAAAGCAAAAATGCCACTTAGTCACAAGGAGTTACTGGAAGTGAAAGAGAAGGAAAAGATTTAAAGATGGAATCGGAAACCCGATGCTAAACAGGGGACAAGGGATAAAGTCCAGCTCGTGTTCAAAAAGTGGTGGAGTGGGAACTGGATGAGAGGCGAACCTATCTACTCCAATTCAGAAGAGAAAAAACAATTAGTTAATAAAATTCCAGATTTCAGACGGAGGTTGAAGACGTATAGAGTTGGAGTAGACATTAGATTGGTTGATTTGTTTAACGGCATATCAACTCCTTTATGGGTCATTTAATGTCGAAATTGAGTTTTCTTGGGAGATTTGAAGTAATAAAAAATATGATACATTTTATTCAGCTTTCAGAATTGAATACATGTTTTTTTGCTTATACATATTTGCATGAAGATACTTACTCTAGTCGGTGATACGTGTGTTTTATATTCTATTTTTGTTGAAGTTATTTTTAAAGATTGATTCCTTTACCAAATTCTGGGATATTATATGGATTAATATCATGAAAGACTTCTTTTATGTTCGTTCTTTGGTAGGTTTATAGTGGGTTATCAGTTATAGTGAAGTGTATGAGTGTTGAAACATAATAGTTTGATTTGGCCTTGTTAGTTAGATAGTCCACCATAAGAGGGGTACAAAACAAGAAAATCAAATTATAAAGTGAAACAACAAATTTATATACATATAAATCAATTTAGGTCTTTACAAATAAAATTAATGTATTTTGGTTGATACAAGGTCATCAAAATGTTCGTAGTAGTCCTTGCAGGAATGAATTTATATGTACGTAAACAGGAAATATATATATATATATGTATGTATGTATGAGCGTTATTGTAGGGTAGGAATGTCTTTGAAGTAATCGCTCAGTCTTAAAATGTTCCGTTCATTTATCCAGTATAAAAGAGGTGAGGGAGAAAGGGAGAGATTATAATAACGATCGCATAACGTTTGTCAAGGGACGTGTTAATACGCTGGTGACAGGTGAACTTGCCCGTCTTTTATTTTTGTTTGTGGGACTTGAAAAGGTCATTTGGGAATTCACTCCCGGATATGATTCGGGCCTTTCCATTGGACGACGAACAAATTTCGCGTCGGCTCGCGAAAAGGTCCGTAAGAGAATTTTGTTTCTGAGAATTGAAGATTATTTGAATTTTGTTTTTAAATATTTCTTAGTTTTCTATTGGCCGAAAAACGTTTCACATCAAGGTGTGAAATTTCACGAGTTTTGTTTTAGATTCGCTTTTGCGTGTGTGTTAATCAAAGTTTGTAAATTCGAGTCTTTTTAATTTCTAACAAAATCAATGAGTCAGTGCTTAGAATTTTTATTTTAAATCTAGATCTTGTTTTTTTCACTCTTGGGGTTATTTAATGTTGAAATCTAAATATTTTCAACAAAATTTTATGACATAGTTTTACCAAACATTCTTTGCCATTTGCCCATAGAATTCCCAAGAAGGTTGTAAAACGTTCTGATAAATATTTATCATGTCATAATCATCAAAAACAGTAAGAAATTTACATCTATTGTTTGAAACTTGCACACTTGGACAATGTTGGATGCGGTTCTTCAGGCATTAAAACTCTGGAACAACCAAGAACCTCGAAGAATGGCTAACATATTAAATGGACGAAAAAACAAACACTTTTCTTACTCTTCTATAGATACTAGAAAGTATAAACTCCTATCTTGAGATGATTAGACAGCCATCTTGCTGGAAAATATGTAACTTACTGAGTTAACATACACAAATACATATACACTGAGACACACCCGTCAAAGAACACACAACTTACGGACACACCACGTGGAAACACCAGTTCCCGTACGATCACCGAAGTTAAGCAACGTTGAGACAGGTCAGTACCTAGATGGGTGACCATTTGGGAATACCAGGTGCTATAAGCTTGGACGTGCGGATCGTGTGATGGATTGTTGTAGTATATCTAGGGACGATAATGGGTATGTCCCAATTAACATAAATACAATAGTAAATACTGTATGTTGATCTGCAGTTGGAGATTCTTTCTTGAATTCACTTGACTCACTACTAGCAGTTGGCTACTTCTTCTATGTGCCGTGTCCTAAGTATTATCGTTCATTATCAGCCTTCGTGTGATTATTCTATTTAGTAACCTTCCGTACGTTGCAAAATCTTGGCGACGAGGATTAGCCACATGGATAATGGCTCGGAACTGGAAACCGGAGAACCGAGTTCGAATTCTGGTTGGAGTCGTTATATTCACTTACGCACAAATACCCTTGAGAAAGTTATTAACCCATCTTTTCTCCGCCAGGTGCGGGTTAAATAGTTAGAGTTGTATCACTAAATATCAATATCTCAAAAATGTTACAATCAAAAATATTTTATGGCTTTAAATATCTTGCAAAGTATTGATAAGCCGTAGAAAACGAATAAATTTACACTCAACTGCCTCTTAATTTATTCTGATACACAAGAATCCATTAACAAATCCTTAGTCTGACAGATGATTATTTTTTGATTGTTTCCGTCTACAATACGCCAGTTTTTGGATTAATGATTATCTTTGAATGAAGTGTATTTCACAAGAAGCAGAGGATGTTGAAAAAGATTTGCTTTTCACTCGTTTTCCTTTTTAGGCTTCGGGCTTCGTCTCTATATTTTCCAGTCTACTTTGCTATTTGTAATTTAATGGTTTAAAACTGAAAGAGTTGGAGTAATATTTCACTTTTGGTAAGTATTTTTTTAAAAATGCTTTCAAGATTTTAATTCTTATCTGTTAACATCGCCTGCTTTTAACATCTTGTATAATTCCGGGATTGATTAAATGTAGAGATTAATCGTTCCTTTAATCCGAGTTCACTTAGTGCTACACTCTTAACGTAATACGAGAGTGGACTGAAAGTCATCGGCTCGACTAACTTTCCCAAATTCTGGCGAAATGGTCCGGACAGAGAAATTTTTCAGCGTCACCCTCGTATTCAAAAACGGAAAAGCCTTTGCTTTTCGATTTGAAAAAAATTTGATTAAATTTAAATTTAGTGTATAATTTATTTACATGTGGACTATATCATTTCAACCATTGTAATTTCTTGCCTTCATCAGGAGCACATCTTTAGGGAATTTCGAATTGAAGTTAATTATAGTTTAAATCAGAATTTTGCATCATTTTATCGAGTAATTATTCGTTTCCTTCTGGATTTGCCAATAGCGTAATGGCTATTGACAGTGAAAGTGGAATCGATGAGTTCAAATCTCAGCTGCGTCTGTTGTATTAATGGCCCTGGGCGAGACAAAAATCGAATGTTTCTTTGCCTGGCAATAGATTCAATTGTAGGGCAGATTGGGTTCTCTAATCTCAGAAGTCAACCGGATCAGGAGGTAGAAAGCCTTTAATCCAAACCAACTTGTGCGTACGGACGTCAATTGCGGAGTTGGCGACATTTCGTCTATCAGTATTTGGCATGTTCCGCAACGACGAGCCTAGCGTAAAGGGCGCCCTTTTCGCTTATTTTATTCATTTTTTTTTACTTAAGTCCACAGCCTAATGACAAAAATATTCATTTTACTCAATCTATGACTATTATTCAACATTATTTCCTTTCATCTCCATGCACTTAGTTGTAAACATTAACAATTGAGTATTATAGATTTAATATTTCAGATCAAAATTCAGCTAATAACTAAGTTACGGATATATTACTCCACCATATATATATATATATATATATTATATTTTCATACACGTTTCATTAAATAATATAGACAAGTGTTGTCTATTTATTTTATGTAAATTTTTTTCATAACGTCTAATAAGTTTAATAACATTATCGTTGAATGAAGAAAGAAAATTACAATATTGATCCATATTTTTTAATTCAATCTAAGCTTTCGGCTTACATAAGCCTTTATCAAAGAAGTCAATTACAACATAAGCAATATACGGACAAGACAGTCATTGTTTACATAGATGATTACCAAGCAACGATAAACACGTGCATATAAGACGCTAGAAGCCAAAATCGCACTGCATCTCATGACGTCACACATGACCACACGAGAGTGAATTGGAGAAGTATGAAGTATGGAAAGCCGTTGGTATAAACCAATGGCGTCTGTTACTAATTATAGACATTTAAGGAAACGTGTATGAATGAAAAGATGCTGCCTAAATACACACACACACATATATATATATATATATATATATATATAACAAATGTACACATCAAGTACTCCAGACCAGCTGCAATCTTCAACTGCGCGACGTGCTTCAGCAAAGTTTTGGACCATTACGCTCAGTACCTCTCCACACGGTGGGCCCGCGCAACAGTTGGATGGTGTTACATTGCAACCGGTCTATGTTAGTTGGATTAGACTCAGTAGGAATTTCTGGGTAATCCATGCATTGCCTTCCATCATTTTTTCACCACAAGTCTTTATCGCCTTATTCCGCTTTGGGATACTAGAACACTTGAGGAATCTCTTTAAGGAAGCAGCAGGGAATCCTCTACAGCCCACCTCAAACGGCACCAAGGTGCAGCCGTATCCTATCTCACAGACTTCAGCCACCTGTTCCTCATACCGAAGCATCTTTCTTTCGTGAGCCTCTTCAATCCCTTCTTCCGAAGACACTGTCAACTCGCCAAGCAGCAGATGTTGCTTCTCGATATCAATTAACACTAGATCCTGAAGACAGAATCACCTCCACTGGCAGTGTAGCATCAACCAACACTCTCCACTTCCTTGAGTCCACCTACCTGGTCGTCTGTCTTGTGTCAGTCATATCTTGCTTCAGAAAGGCAATCATTCGTAGTATATATTAAGCTTTTAAATATATTTATTATATGTGCGAGAAGACGTGGTGGGGACCCCAAAATAAACCCAACTTCTTGCGACACAAAAACGAACGCCTTCTCTTCCGAACGAACACTTTACGACAGCAAACGAGCAAAACGGCACCCAAGACTGCTGTCGACGGACGACCGACGGCAAAGGCTTTTGTCGCCCAAGAAAAGACGCCAAACGACTCGCGCGTCTTCTTGTAGTACTCGGTCGAGTCCTTTATGGTACTCCCAGGTGTGCCCGGCGACAACACACATACGCATTTCGAGGACGCTTCCGCGCATGCTCGTTACATTTATTAATCTTTTAAGCTACTGATGCCGCACGTGACAGACAACAATAAACTGCAGAAGAACTCAAAATTGATCACTGCATTTAAGTATTGCATTAATATTTAAGCTTAGCTTTTAAAAGTTCAACGATAATTCTTCTGCCACCACTTAATTTAATGAGAGTTTGATATTCGTAGGTCCCTAGATTCCGTATAAACAATTATTTTTATTTCATGGAGGACTCTTGCTGGATTTCGCAATTAATTTCCATTATTCTTAAATTATTTCTAAGTTATAAAAATTGTTATGGTACAAAAAAATTCGTCGCAAAAAAAAAAAAAATCAAGTAAAAATCCCTGAAAACAATCGCAGTAATGAAAATTTGGGAATCCAAAATTTCTGTAATAATTAAAAGTTATAGAGTCGTGTCTCTTTAATTGAAAAAAAAAACGTGTGACACAGTGACATTCATATATATATATATATATATATATATATATATATATATATATATATATATATATATAAATCAGAATCCGACAGGATGATAAAATAAAAGAACAAATAGAAAACTTATATGAAACTAAAATGTTTCACTTCACTGGACGAAGCTTTAATAAATATGGAACATGTTAGATTGATATACGTTTCTTATTTTTTCTTTACTTTATCATATATATATATATATATATATATATATATATATATATATATATATATATATATATATATATATGTGTGTGTGTGTGTATGTGATGGAATGTAATTTTTAAGGTATGCTATATTCATGGGTTGAACTCTCTGCTTTTGGGCGGGGAGGAACCCGAACGAGGCTACGCCGAAGGGCGGAGTTTCTTTCGGGGAGGTAAACCGACCCTGAACCCGTTTATACGGATTCAAAGGGTATATTTTTGGCCGAGCCCACGGGCTCGAAGATCCCACGTTAAACCGGCCTTGTGCCACATGATGCCCTCGTTTTGACTAAATACTGTTTAGTCTGAAGTTTGGAGTGAAGTCCGTCAGGAGTCTGTCAGTCAGAGCGAACGAGTCAGTCAGTCGAGTCAGAGGCAGTCCGAAACAGAGTCGCGTTCAGACAATTACTACTAAACCTGATTGTTCGTACTAACACTTTCTACTTCTCTGTATATATTCCTGTTTGTAATATATCTGTGTTATTCCATATCCGTGTTCGAGTTCTTATTTGGTTCTACCTTGGACTATCACCGTGGTACAAGGAACCGGACCATAACACACACACACACATATATATATATATATATATATATATATATATATATATATAGATATTGAGAGAGAGAGAGATTACAGATGTTAATATAAGACGAAACAGACAGAAAGAGTGGGAAATATCGAGGATATGAAATATATATAGAGGAGGAGAGTGAAATGTAAAATAGAAAAAGTGAGAAATACAGAAAGAGTGCGAGTGTGAAATAGAGGGGGGAAGAGAAACGGAAAAAGAGAGAAAGAGTGAAGGAGAAATGAAGACAGAGAGAAAGAGTGAATGAGAAAAGGGTATAGAGAAAAAGAGAAACCGAAAGAGAGAGAAACAGTGAATGAGAAACAGAAATAGAGAGAATGTGAAAGAGAAAAGAGTATATAGAAAAAGAGAAACGGAAAGAGAGAAACGGAAAGAGAGAAAGAAAATCAGAGAAAGAGTGAAAGAGAAGCGGAAATATTCAAAGAAGGACTTGAGGAAAATTAAGTCATGTGAATGAATGCAATCTCTTTTCGCAAGACGATCATTGAGCACGTAAGCATTTTTATCTTTGAAATGTTATTTCCTCGTCTCTTGTTTACAACCTGTCACTCTTCATTCATATATACTTTAGTGATTGATTTTCAAATGTAATCGCTTAAGTATGCGTGCAAGGGCAAATCAGTTCCATTTTATTGATGCGATAATTTCATTTCCATTTAGCCACAATTCTTATTCTGATTGAGAAAGAAAAACAAGATGCTTTTTATGTTAATCAAGTGTCATTTTTAGCCATAAAATTACGATATATATATATATATATTTCATTCTCTAAAATTTATCGTCAACGGCTGTTTCAACGATTAATCGATTTAGACTCCTCACCACGCTGGCTGTTGGTTCTGTGTCCTTTACTGAGTAATTTCGCCAAATTCAAGCTCAAACGATTGTCCTTTTCAACGCAAAATGGCAGTAAGCCTAAATCATCTTAGATTTCATTGTATAATTTGCGATGAACGTATTTAACCGTAATTCAATTTGTATTAAATTAAAAGATTCTCTGTACTTGTTTATAAATATAAATTAAGAAGCTTTTTAATATCGATATAAGGAAATCTAAAGGAAAAACAGAGGGATGCCAGTCTACTTGGGCAGCTAGCCAATCCCTATAGCAGACGTCTGACCAGGCACTTTTGTGTTTGTTCAACACCCACAGAGTCCATCTGTGGTTTATACTTTATTATTATGCTGAGTGGACCTTAGTTACAGTTTCTGGGAGAGAGCGCGTTATCTATCGTGATCAAGGCCAGCACGCTCAAACCCTCCGTCACGATGACTTGTGACTGCGTGCTAACACAACCATCGACGCCACCGCCCCCCAAACATTTCCATCAACAAAATTTCACTCCCAAGACTTGAGTCAACCCGTGATATGGTTTTCAGGCACTGTCAAAATCCCTTCCCTCAGACCGATAACAAATAGTCTTTCGTCTAAGGAATCCCTTACAACTCTTTGTTTTGTGTATAAAGCTTTTTCCTTGTTTGGTTTTATCTACTCTGTAAATAAAATGGACATAACTTTATTTACAACCAGCGTCTTCATAGTTTATTATATTCTATCTCGAGGTGGTGTGATGGTTACCAAGCTTGTCTGGCTGGAACAATTGCGACTGAATAGTGAGTTCGATTCTCACTGGGTGCCCAATGCTTTTTGGCTTTATACCACATGTATGCTACACTTAGAAAGTCAATGGGCATTCTTATAAATGAGGTTCGAACCCGGGCCTCATTGTCAGAAAACGAACGTTCTAATCACTCGGTCACATGACCATACAATCAATATAATAAATAATAAAACCCCACATATTCAAAGAGAACTTAACAAAAAAAATTCTTTTCGACTTCCTTCCTTATCTCGCAACCTGTAAAGTCTTATGTTGTGACGTAGCAAAGAAACTAAAGAAAAGAAAGAGAATCAAAAACTGGATTACGACAAAATCAACCAATCGAGAGACAGCACCAGGAGTTACTATGTGCACGCACAATAAAAACAATTAACATCGGACCTCAAGGCCCTTTTCCTCATTTAATTCAGCTGGTTAGTCGGTCAGTGAACCGCAGCTACTTCCTGACAGGAGATCCAAATTTTGCCATGAGGAGATCGTTTTATGTCTTTTTCCTAGCGGTGAACGAAACAAACTTAATCTTGACGCTATGGACACCCAAATAAATATATAGTGTAACTCGGATATAAGAGAAACCTGGATATAAGAGAAACCCGGATAAAAGAGAAACCCGGATAAAAGAGAAACCCGGATATAAGAGAAACCCGGATATAAGAGAAACCCGGATATAAGAGAAACCCGGATATAAGAGACTTCTTCTCCGGTCCCGACAACTCTCTTATATCCGGGTTACACTGTACCTCTATTCCATTTGTTCGTTATTGCCAAACGACTGCTTCAGGTTTTAAATGCAAACTCAAAAGAGTGAGAGAGAACATGTAAACAGAATCGACTATTGTGACTATCACCATGCAGTACGTCAACATCACAAGACTAAATTACTAGGTAGCTAAATAAGATCGCTGCACGCGACCAGCCATAAATTTATTACCTTTCTATATTAGATGTAAAACTGGCCATTGGTCCGTTAAAGTTTATTTTCGTCTGACTTATCTTATTTTCCCCTTATCATCATTTCTTTCTATTGTCTATTCCTTCAATCTTTTCATTCGTTAGCGGCTATTATAAGCTTAAAACTATTATTATTTGTTGCAAGGATGAATGGCCACAATTGGCGTATATTTATTGCGACGGGCGGCGGAAATAGCTGACAAGCGGTCGACGGCATCTGTTGGTCGCGGGAGAATTTGTTTGATTTTACAGCCAACAAAAAAAGAACGTCGCTGAGTTGGCTTGAGGGCCCTCGGAGTGCAAACCTTGTACACAGTATAATTTAAGTTTGTTAGGATATTGTAGCCGTTGGCGACAGTCAGTGTGTTAAAGAGCCTCCTGTAATTATTCATTTTCGATTCGAAACATTATTTATGTTGGGTTGTTTGCACGTATGTAGAAAGGGTCCTGCTAGGTTATTTCTTTTAGGCTATAAAAGAAAAGGTAGCAAGATTTTTACTAAGTGCATCCATCTACGCACTTTTCTTACGCCAAACTTGTGTGGTTTTGAAACATTGGTCCATATCAAGTACGGATTATATTCTTTACACCCATTTTCAGTCACAAGGTCGTTTATTCATCATTACGGAAGCCTACAAAAACCAGTATCTTATCCCGGTGAACATCTGTTTTCTATATGGTCGTGAGAGGTGATTGACATTCTTTCGTCTAAGCAATTCCTTACAATTGTTTGACTGTTTATATAAAGCTTTTTCGTTGATTGGTTTTATCTACTCTGTAAATAAAATGTACATAACTTTATTTACAACCAGCGTCGTTATAGTTTATTATATTCTATCATGAGTGGCGTAATGGTTAGCAAGCTTGTCTGGCTAGAACAATTACGACTGAATAGTGTGTTCGATTCTCAGTGGGTGCCCAATACTTTTGGCTTTGTACCACATCTATGCTACACTTAGAAAGTCAATGGGCTTTTCGACGTCGTGTAAAGGGTAGCAGCCTTGTCTCGCTAGAACAATTACGACGTAATAGTGTGTTCGATTCTGAATGAGTACCCTATACTTTCGTCCTTGGCCCACATCTAAAGCTACGCTTCGACAAATCCCCGTATTGTTACTTACTGTCGAATTATAACCGTATTTCAATCAATACAAGACTCAAGAGCCCTACATTTATAATTATTATGCGAGTTCAATTCATAGGTCACGTAATACGGAAAATTTATTTGAATGGAAGAAACCGGAAATCGACACAAGGGTGTCTAGGCCTGGTATGAATCATCCTCTAAGCAGTAAAAACGGAAGGAGAACGTCATATTCTCATGGATGGAATAAAGTGTTTGGTTAAAAATTCCGAAAAAGGTTACCGAGTACGATAACTGACACCTGGAGATGGTCAGAATGTACAGCGGCCGAAACGTGGTGACTATAACAACCAAGATGATTATGCTTGTCCGAATAGAAAGGCATATGATAATGATAATTAGTCAGTTAAAAAATCCGACAAAAAATGATCAGTATTTACTAAGCGTTATGATACCTATTAGTATGATATATTAGTATGATACCTAGTAGTATTATATAATAATACCTATTAGTATGATACCTATTAGAATGTGAAATATAATCCGGATAAATGTAGAGATAATGAAACAAAACAAAAAAGATCTTTTTACACGCGACATGTTTCACCTCCGGGTCTTCAGTTAGGAATGAAAGACAAAACTGTATGAAATGAAGGTGCGTTGGTATTTTGTTTTTTACAAAAGGGGGCTATAAATTTAACTTATATCTGAGAACCAGTATTTTTTCGTATCGAAGCCGTAAACATTTGTCGGGTTGGAAATTAGCTCACTCCGACTTGAGCTCTATTTGTTCTTTATTAGCTCGTATACTGCATTGAGCTACTAATTTTAATGATCGTTGATATTATGTACGAGCCTGGTCTTAGGTTTATCGTCGAGAATTCCGAGATCAGCACACTTTCAATACATTTTCTTACTAGTAAATCCATTTTCATTTTTATTATATTCAAATTTTGCTAAGATCTATTACAAATATACAAATCTGTATAAAATAAGGCTAGGTTACTGTTATGTAGTGGTTTCACTTGTATTTGTACTAAGACGGTCCTATAATAGGTTCGACGTACAAAACGTTAGGAACTTGATATAATAGGTAATGACGCAGTAATCTAGTTGGGGTGGCTGATACTTTAATATCTGACTAACGGTCGTCCGACATCGACTGACTGACCCACTCCCTGACGACTCACTTGTTACTCTTACTACTTCTAGTTTTATAGGTGGGAGAGTCTATTAACTATAGAATAGGTGTGTTCCACTATAACACTTACATAACACTGTACATTGCTTCAACTACTGACGCCAATGAGAAATTGATAGATACATACACACATACTAATACCAGAATGAAACACGTCACATCTAGCAAACCAATGAAAAACAAGATAGAAATTAAAAATCGAAACGACCGAGCATGAACCCATCTACCAAATACCAAAGAGACGAGTTGACCCGAATGTTTCTCTTTACTTCTAACGTCGTTCATGTTTATCATACAACCAACATCAAAGAAGAAAGCACAGCAATATACGTATTTTTGATTAGGTTATTTAAAGAATTAAACGCACAAAAATCACCATAAAATAAACACAGGACGCCCACCCCCCAATCAAAACTTACATACATCCATAAAGGCATGAATCGATTAGTGTCAACTTGTGTCCGAGTACGACCACTTTTATTGTATCACTGTTGATTTTCTTGTTTCTCATGACGTCGGACTCATTACTCCAGTGATTGATCTACATTTTAAAGCCACATATGTTACGAGCAAGCTTACTACTTGCTGCATTAGTATCACTAGGCTGTGACATCTAATGTATGGCAAATCCACTCGATGACATGCCCGCATTGTTGCATAGATTGCAAGTGAAATCAGGCTAGACATCAACGTGATATATTGTTTTCGTTGTGATACAAGCATACATACATGCTAACAAAATGAACACATAACATAGACTCGATCAATGAAGACACAGAATGAACGTGTTTAGGTTGATATCCCTGTTCTTTGTTTTTGCAAAAAAATTGAATTAATTTCAACCGGCCTAAATTTCTGTCGAGATGCTCACTTTTCTTTTGTATGCCTTGGTGATCTAAGCCGGTTGACATTAAATTCAGGGTTTAAGAAAATAAAAATAAGGGTGTAAACTCGAATACACATACCCCACTAAAACTAATGTTTATATTCATAAGAAATAATATCGGATTAAAAATCTCTCCACCTCTCTTTCTCTCTCTCTCTCACACATTATATATATATATATATATATATATATATATATATATATATATATATATATATATATATATATACCCCAGCTCAAAATAGTTAAGAAAAGTTCTTGAAATGAGCCACTTGCCAAAATATGATCCATCATCATAGTTTTTTTCTAGAATCCTTCTTCTTCATACTGAGAAAATTTCTTCCCCTCCCCCCATATATATATATATATATATATATATATATGTGTGTGTGTGTGTGTGTGTGTGTGTGTGTGTATATATATGTATATGTGTGTGTGTGTGTGTGTGTGTATTTGCGCATATATATGTGTACATATATATATATATATATGGATGACTATATATATAAATGTGTGTGTGTGCATAACTATATATATATATATATATATATATATAACGTTATGTGAAACCAACAAAGATAGATGTAAAATAAGCAAAACAAAATCTACACATACTTCTGTTCCATTTCCACTAAACGACCTATTTGAAGGAACTACAATAACGTGTTCAAAAAAAAAAAAATAAATAAATAAAAAAATGAAAGAAAGAAAGAATGGCGAAGCAGTAATTCTTTTGGTAATGACAAGAATATCAAAATGTTGTTCATCAATCGCAGCTCGTCCCTATTAAATCCACTAAGCCGACATGAACAGATCACATTTCCTGCCCAGTGACAACGACAGACAGCAATCAATTCAAAGAAAGCAGACGATTATCGAAGAAAATGGCGCCCGTTGGGTCGAAAGGAAAATCCGTAACGATTGTGACTAAGTTTATTTACCTTTGTTCCTCAGTATATTTTTTGAAAGAAAGAAAATGATGGAGAGATACAAGAGACACAGAAGAGAATATTCACAAGAAAAGTAAATGAATTACTTTTTTCTTCCAATGAATGTTTTCTACACTATTTTCCACCCTCTTCCGATCGTTTCGTCGTCACTCTAACATGTTTTGCATTAAAAAAAAAACAAAAGATTTTACTTAAGTACAGATGAACATGCAAAAGAAACACACGCATTTGTATCTCCCAGAGTGTTGGCAAGCATTTATTCATAAATTTAACACTGCTTAGTCTGGAACAGGTTCATATTGACCAGGTGTCCCCAAAATGATCGATATCAACCTTTGTGATTCAATAAATGTCTGTAGGTGCTTAAAAGTGGGTCAATAAACAGCTGAAGGTTAAAGGGATCAATAAACGTCGGTGGAGGCTGATTAAACATTTTGGACCAAATGCTGACATACGTATAAGTAAAAATAAGTAAATAAACTATATACCCCCCCCCCCAGAAATAATTGATCAAAATCACGTACCTGACTGGATTGTTACATCGTTTAATTAGGAAATAGAAAATGTACATAGTGACTCCTACAAGATAAACTCAATGGTATACGCGTGGACAGTAGAGCTAAATCAATCGTTCAATAGTAAAAGCCTTAGTAGCTATTGAGATAATGTAAATTCGGCGACTAAATACCCTAATCTTAGTGCAACAAATGAGCCGTTTGCTTTTTGCATTCCCAAGTACGTACATGATTGAAGCTTGTTTTAGTAAGGTAAATGCGATTCTAATCAAGAAGAGGAAAAGTCAGAAACTAGTATAGCCATTTTCCAATCAAATATCAATTCCCTTTCTAATGCTCGTTAAACACACATTTCCCATTAATGATGTCAAGCAATTCAATAAAAAAAGATACATTAATTTATTTTAAAGCATTTGTAGAGGACCGTATGGGTTTGAGTGTTGTTGGATCAAAAACACGTGCTATTTATTTCCTTCGAGAAGGTCCAACTACAAGAAGATGGCGGACTCAAAGTGAGTCCAACCGTAGATGTAAAGAAGACAAACAAGACCTATATATATATATATATATATATATATATATATATGTCAAAAAATATATGTATTAAACAACAAATTTACAAGTGACAAAGACATTAACTTTTATGTTTGTGTGTGGACGTAAAGAGTTTGTATGTTGGTGAATGTTCGTACGTACGTGTATGTGTGTTCCATGGCGTTTTCCTATAATTGGGCGAAAACTCGGATTTTTAAATGTGTCCGCTGATATGCAAAATGAAAAAGAGAACGAGGTAATAAATTGCCCAGTATTTATAGTGTAGGGAGAACGACCCCTAGTGAACAATTAGGGAATTAAGGAGGAGCTAACTCCGACACGTTTATTATTACCTATATTATCTATTAACATTTTTGCCATCATCTTTATTATTATTTATATATTTTGTCACACAGTAAGTTTTTGAATGGGTCGGACAGTTATTTGTCAAGTCAAAGCAATGACCACAGATAGACATCACTTTACTCAAAATATGTGCAGCTGTTAACGCCTTTGTTTAACTTACTTTATAGCGATGACCGCAAAGGTTTATTAAGTCCTGATTTAGTTAAATATTTCTATTATGAAGTAAACATCAAAAGAGACTCAACGACGAAATCTGACTTCAAACGACACCTTCATAATAACCAAATTAGTGTAAAGATTTCACACTATCACATATCATTGTAAATGAACTCGTTGGCACACGCAGATGAAAATTTATCAGAAAATGCCAGGCAGGAAATACATGCTTTGCAGTTTATATTTTGACCCTGAATACGAGTTATCTCGCCGTTGTCATTTTGTTAAATAAGACGATCCTCAAACCCGACGGGCTGGCGCTACAGAATCACAAAGAGCTTTATGAAATAACAAAAATCACATGACTTGAAGACTTCCAAAAGTAGCAACAACAAAAATGGGCAGCGCATGTAATTAGAAGAAAATGCACCTATGTGTTTGGTACCAGTATTTACTTTTCTAGGAAGATTGGTGCAACTTTCTCTCTCTGAACTCAGAACACAACCAATTCTTGCGCTTGTAAACTCTGCGATCTATTTATTTATTTATCTATCTAGCTATCGATCGATCGTCGTGATTATGAAAAAAAAACAGATACTGTTTAATTGGTAGAACACTAGCAACCTTATACTAAAAAGTGGCAAGATGGTAGTGTACTATTTCCGTAGGTACCACTGCCGTTTGCTAAAACTCAGACTGTTATTGTACACCTCAATTCTGCGATCTTTCCATCTATCTTGGCTTCTTTCTTTCTTTTCCTTTTTCCTTCTCTTTCCTTCTTCATTTCTTCTTTTTTTTCCTTTTCTTTATTTATTCTTTCTTTTCCTATTTCTTTGTTTCTTCTTTTCTTCCTTTCCTTTTTCTTTCTTCTTTCTTTCCCCACCTTCCTCTTTCGTTTCTTTCCTTACCTTTTTCTTTTCTATCCTTCCTCTTACTTTCCTCACTTTTTTTGTCCTCATTTCTTTCCTCTTTTTCCTTCTTTCCATATTTTTCTTTCCTTCAAACTTTCCTCACTTTTTTCTTTGCTCATTTTCCTTTTCTTTCTTTCTCTTTCTTTCGTCATTTTTTCTTTCTTTTCTTTTAATTTTCCATCATTCTTTCCTTTCTTACGTCATTTTTTCTTTCTTTCTTTCCTTTTTCTTTCTTTCCTTCTATCTTTTCTTTCTTCTTTTGTTTCTTTCTTCCTTTGCTTTTTCTCTATTTACTAGTTTCTTCCTGCATTTCTTTTTTTCTCTTCCCCCTTTTTCTTTCCTCTTTTTCTTTCTTTTCTCTCTTTCCTCTTTTTTCTTTTTCTTTCCTTTTTTTCTTTCTTTCTTTTTTATTTCCTCTTTCTCTCTTTTTTCCTCTCTTTCTTTTCTAATTTCTTTCTTTCGTCATTTTTTCTTATGTTACTTTCTTTCGTCATTTTTTTCTTAATTCTCTTTCCTCATTTTTATCTTTGTTTGTTTGTTTCTTTCTTTTCCTCCATTTCTTTCTTTCTAGATCATTCTACATTTAAAAACCGCTCAATCCAACCAGTGCAGATATGAAGATTCAAAATACTCGCCTCGCCAAATTCCCGCCGTAATGCTTCCCATTAAATTATTCGTCTACGCATTTTATTAGTGCTTCTTCGTGTTCTTGGACAGTTTAATTAAGTCACGCTAACTCGACGGAAGAACAGAGAGCAAGAAGTAAAATTGACCATCACTCATTGATGCCAATTCTGTAATTGCTGATCTATGCGAAAATCATGTCCAATTTACGTCTTTCGCACTGATGTGCCAGATTCTTGCTCCAAGTAAATCGGTAAGGAATCTCACTTAATTTCTAACTTTTTCGTCACCAACATCCGCCTCTAGAAATTCATATCTTTAAGGTCAACAGAAACTCCGCCCAGGTAAGATAATAAATATTATATAAAGACGTAAGGAATAGACAAACTGTCGCTCATCAGTCGAAATAACTCATTTGCGAGACTGACAACTCAAAGGTGCCCGTTTAAACTTTCAGCTTTCGGCTTCGATATTGAGTCCAATTTCCTGTAAATTATATTTTAGTACGTTGGCGTGTTGATTCTTCCATTGGTCGTGGGGCGTTTGACAACACGTCATATAAATGTAGTAAACGTTTTACTTGCTTTCGATCAATCAAAACAATTCAATTCTGTGTTTACGTACAAGGAGGAGGCTAATACTTAACATTAGGAAGAGACAGCTGAAGTTCCTGGGGGTACATAATGAGGAAGGAGGGCCTAGCGAATCTGATACTCACGGGCCGAATAGAGAGAAAAAGAGACAAGGGAAAACAACGCATGATATACCAAGCGGCCTTAAGCAAGTGGATGGCAGAATGTGGTCTGGGGAAGGTGGTAGAGGGAAGGAACTTGTTGAGAGCTGCAAGGGATAGAAGGAGGTGGAGAGCAGCCTACGTCCTGAAAGGACAACTTGGAAAAAGATTACCCTGATGGCCGAGTCGGGAAGGTGGATGATAGAATGGGTTTTTGGGGAGATAGCAGAGGGAAGGAACTTGTTGAGAGCTGGGGATAGAAGGAGGTGGAGAGCCATGATCGCCTATGTCCTGAAAGGACATGGCATATAAAAAGAAAGAAAAAAGATGAGACTGATGGCCGACTCGGGAAGGTGGATGATAGAATGTGGTTTGTGGGAGATAGCAGAGGGAAGGAACTTGTTGAGAGCTGCAAGGGATAGAAGGAGGTGGAGAGCCATGATCGCCTACGTCCTGAAAGGACATGGCACATAAAAAGAAAGAAAAAAAGATGAGACTGATGGCCGACTCGGGAAGGTGGATGATAGAATGTGGTTTGTGGGAGATAGCAGAGGGAAGGAACTTGTTGAGAGCTGCAAGGGATAGAAGGAGGTGGAGAGCCATGATCGCCTACGTCCTGAAAGGACATGGCACATAAAAAGAAAGAAAAAAAGATGAGACTGATGGCCGACTCATTTATGATAGAATGTGGTTTTCCGTGGGGAGATAGCAGAGCGAAGGAACTTGTTAAGAGCTGCAAGGGATAGAAGGAGGTGGAGAGCCATGATCGCCTACGTCCTGAAAAGACACCGAAAGGTTACTTACATTATTTACATCATTCGGACTGTTATCCTCATCTTCATTGCCATATTCACAACGTTTCGGCCGTAGATGTGGAGGCTTAATCAGGTGATTGGTAGATTGTTCTAGTTCTACATGCCATGCTTCTTCCGGATTTCAGTTATTTCCCTTTAACCCAACTCTCCAAGTTTTCTTTTTTTGTTGTTCCCCACTGATGTAGCCTACTATTGAATTCTTTCACTGGATCTAACAAACGCCTTTATCCACTGGGCCTTGTAACCTTGAAGACATCTGTGTATGAATTTCTGGGACTTATAAACCTAATGTCTCGGCAACTGTTTTTAAGAGTACTCATATTGCAATTTTTCCGTTATTATTGGATTTTTTTACCAGAGCTTATATTGCAATTTTTAGTTGTTATTCCTTGCTTTTCTCTAGGACTCCCATATTGTATTCATTTCTATGCTTGGTCGGCTCAGGAGATTTTGTGGCCTAGTAAAAAAAAAAAAAAAAAATGGATAGTTGAGTTGAAGAGAAATAACTGAGACATCCAGAGGAGGCATGCCACGCGGAACTAGAAACATCTATCCGGTGGATGAAATAAAGTGTTCATTTCCAGATTCCAATCACCTGAAAAAGGCCGGAGCGTTGTGAATATGACAATGAAGATGAGGATAAGAGTCCGAATAATGTAAATAGTGAAAATAACCCTAATACCTCATCTCAGAGATATAGACAAATACTCTTACGTGTTGACATCAAATAATAATTCAGCTGTATAATAATAATAATGAGAAGAATAGAATTGTAGTAAAAAATTGTATAATATATACTAGTTTTACACTTGAACATTTCACAGTTTTCCGATTTGGATTTTCTGCTGTATTCTTTAATCAGAATATTGCAATAACAATCAAATATAAATTCTGGTCATTAAAGAAGTAAGAAGGTATAAATGAAAAGATTTGTTATTGGCACGATTTTCCATTTCATTGAAGCAGACAGACACATGAACACCTCTTTCTTTATTTCTTTCTCTCTCTCAAATAATTCATGTCTGTCAAAAAAACAAAACAAAAAAAACAATAAAAAAAAAACTTTATAATTAAAACTCTTCCGAAACAAAGTAGCCATTATAAAAATATGTGGGTCAGTTCAAATTTATTCTCAGTACACCTGAAAATTTAATCGTTTTTCCATTTAAATTAAGTTAACGACTGAATAATCTCCTTGCAAATTCAATGATTATAAAAAATCTCACTGAATTTCCTCAGTTACATCGTTAAATATTTGAGCCTAACAACTTTAACAAAATATTGCAATAACAATCATAAATGTGAATGAAGCTCATTATTTAAAGAAGTTACAAATTAAAAGATTGGCACATTTTTTTTTCATTTCACTAAAGCAGACAGACACATGATCGCCTTTTTTTTCTTTCTCTTATTCGAATCAAAATCTGAAATCCCAAACATGCCTCAAAAATATCTCCTGGCTTTACAAAAAAAATAAAGTTTATGACTTAATTATTACTAGAAATACCAGCAAAAATTTCACTGTTTTACTATTTGAATTTCCTAAAGAATCATAATTCTTAAGTTAATGATTCAATAAACTCCTTGCGAATTCAACGACTGTAAAATATACACGAAAATTCCTCTATTGCAGTGTTAAATATTTGAGCCTACCAACTTTAACGAAATATTGTATTGACAATCTTAAGTATAAAGCCAAGATTATAAATGAAAAAATTCGAAACTGACACGTTTTTCCATTTCGTAAAGCACATGATCGGCAAACACATGATCGCTCGCGATGAAAATGGAATAGTCTATTATTTATGAGGCAGTGGACCTTTCTTTGCTTTCCCCTCAAGCCAAAGACAGCGTCACATCATTTGGAGGTTAAAATGGAATAGTCGATCTTAGGCTCAAGGTGGGGCACCCTTCCTCAAAAGAGGTGTCAAAAAAGGTGAAAAAAGAGAGTGCAGTCAAACCTCTTCTTAACCCTCTGATTCCAAAGGGGGTTCTGCCTAGACTTGGTGTCTGCTAAAAAGAGGAACAGGAGAACGTCGTCTGTTTCAAGAGGAAGAAGACCACCTCAATATCTTTAGGCAAAATGGAATAGTCTATTATTTAAAGGTTCGGCTAAAGAAGCATATGCGACAAGGGACATGCTGAATTATAACGGGATGATTTATTCTGTCTTTAGAAAAGACAGTGATTTCTTGAAGGCTTTTCTTGTTTCGAAGTTCTTCTGTCGTAACTGCAACTCGCCCGAAACCTCTTTCAACTTTCAGCTCCAACCAACTCATTGTCCATTCGACCACTGATTGGACCGAACAAACCGGGGTCGGTCCGTCAGGGGTTCTCGATTTTCAAAAGCGGTAGTAATTTGACTTTCCGTTATCGTTGTGTTTCACCTAGAAGTGCTCTTGAAAAAAACAAATCGTTTCCCGATTTTCTTTCTCTTCTTTTCCGGAACTTTCATCTGCTTCATCAGTTAAAGATTTATATTAATTTAATTTTTAAGTACAAATGCGAAAGTAAAACACAGACTTATGTCGGAAAATAATTCATCATTTGGAGGTTAAAAAAGACAATTCAGTAATTAGAAAAAAAAAAAAAAAGAAAAAGAGAAAGGAAAAGAGAAGAAAAAGAATTTCAATAAACTCATAAAAATATAAAATATGCGAAAAGGTGAAAAAACGAAAAGAAAAGAGAAAAGAATGGAAGAAAGATTAAGACAAAGTAAAGGAGTAAAAATAATTCATCATTTGGAGGTTAAAAGAAGAAGAAGAAAAGAAAAAAAAGAAAAAGAAGAAGAAGAAAAAACGAAGAAGAAGAAGAAGAAAAAAGAGTGAAGAAGAAGAAGAAAACGAGTGAAGAAGAAGAAGAAAACGAAAACGAGTGAAGAAGAAGAAGAAGAAGAAAAAAAGTGGAGAAGAAGAAGAAAACGAGTGAAGAAGAAGAAGAAAACGAAAGAAGAAAAAAAAGGTGAAGAAGAAGAAAAAAAGAAGGAAAAAAGAAGAAGAAAAAGAAAGAAGGAAGAAGAAAAAGAAGAAGAAGAAAAAGAGTGAAGAAGAAGAAGAAAAAAAAAGAAAAAGAAGAAGAAGAAAACGAAAGAAGGAAAAAACAGGAAGAAAAAAGAAGTGAAGAAGGAAAAAAAGAAGAAGAAGAAAACAGAAGAAGAAAAAAAGAGTGAAGAAGAAAAAGAAAAAAGGTGAAGAAAAAAAGGAGAAGAAGAAGAAAAAGAAAAAAAGTGAAGAAGAAAAGAAAGGAAAGAAAAAAGAAAGGAGAAAAAGAAGAAAGAAGAAGAAGAAGAAGAAGGAAAAAGAAAGAAGAAGAAGAAGAAGAAAAGAAGAAACGAGGAAGAAGAAAAGAGGAAGAAGAAGGAAGAAGAAGAAGAAAAAAAGAAGAAAAAGAAAGAAGAAAAAAGTGAAGAAAAAAACAGAAAAAGACAGAAAAAAGAAGAAAAGAAAGAAAAAGAAAAGAAGAAGAAGAAAAAGGAAAAGAAGAAGAAGAAGAAAGGAAGAAGAAGAAGAGAAGTGAAGAAGAAGAAAAAAAAAAGAGGAAGAAGAAGAAGAAAAAGAAGTGAAGAAGAAGAAAAAAAAGAGTGAAGAGAAGAAGAAGAAAAGAAAAGAGTGAAGAAGAAGAAGAAAAAAGAGTGAGAAGAAGAAGAAGAAGAAAAAAGAGTGAAGAAGAAGAAGAAAAAAAAAAAAGAAGGAAAAGTGAAAGAAGAAGAAGAAAAAAGAAAAGAAAAAGAAGAAGAAGAAAAAGTGAAGAAAAAGAGTGAAGAAGAAAAAAGAGTGAAGAAGAAGAAGAAAACGAGTGAAGAAGGAAAAAGAAAGAAGAAAAGGAAAGAAAAAAAGTGAAGAAAAAAGAGAAAAGAAGTGAAGAAGGAAAAAGAAGAAGAAAAGAAGAAGGAAAAGAAAAAAAGAAAAAAGAAGAAGAAGAAGAAGAAAAAACGAGTGAAGAAGAAAAGAGGAAAAAGAGGAAAAAAGTGAAGAAGAAGAAGAAGTGAAGAAGGAAGGAGAAGAAAAAGAAAAAGAAGAAGAAGAAGAAGAAGGAAAAAAGTGAAAGAAGAAAAGAGTGAAGAAAAAAAAAGAGTAAAAAGAAGGAAGGAGAAAAAAAAGAAGAAAAAAGTGAAGAAGAAGAAAAAATGAAAAAAGAAGAAAGAAAAAAAAAAGAGGAAGAAGAAAAAAAGAAGGAAGAAGAAAAAGAAAAAGAAGAAGAAGGAAAAAGAATGAAGAAGAAGAAGAAAAAAAAAGTGAAGAAGAAAAAAAAAAGTGAAAAAAAAAAAAGAGTGAAGAAAAGTGGAAAAAGTGAAGAAAAAAGAAGAAGAAGAAAAAAAAAATTGAAGGAAAAGGAAAAGAAAAAGAGTGAAGAAGAAGAAAAAAAGAAGAAGAAGAAGAAAAAAGACTGAAAAGGAAAAAAAAGTGAAGAAAAAAAAGAAGAAAAAAAAGAAGAAAAAAAACAGATGAAGAAAAAAAAAAAGAAGAAAAAAAAAGGAAGAAAAAAGAAGAAGAAAAAAAAAAGTGAAGAAGAAAAGAAAAAAAACGTGAAAAAAAAGTGAAGAAGAAAAAGTGAAAAAGAAGAAGAAGAAAAAACAGGAGAAGAAAAGAAACGAGTGAAAAAAAGAGTGAAAAGGAAAAAGAAAAAAAAGGAAGAAAAAAGAGTGAAGAAAAAGAAAGAAGAAAAAAAAAAAAAAAGTGGAGAAGAAGAAAAAAAGTGAAAAGAAAAAAAAAAAGAAGAAAAAAAAAAGAGTGAAGAAGAAAAAGAAAAAAGAAGAAGAAGAAAAAAAAACAGTGAAGAAGAAAAAAAAAGAAAGTGAAAAAAAAGAAGAAGAAGAAAAAAGAAAGAAGAAAAAAAAAAAAAAAAAAAAAAGTGAAGAAAAAAAGAAGAAGAAGAAAAAAAAAGAAGAAAAGTGAAAAAAAAGTGAATAGGAAAAAAGAAGAAAAAGAAAAGAAAAAAAAAAAAAAAAGAAGAAAAAAAAAGTGAAGAAAAAGAGTGAAGAAGAAAAAAAGAGTGAAGAAGAAGAAGAAAAAAAGAGTGAAGAAGAAAAAAGAGTGAAGAAGAAGAAGAAGAAAAAGAGTGAAGAGGAACAAGTGAAGAAAAAGAGTGAAGAAGAAGTGAAAAAAAAGAGTGAAGAAGGAAAAAAGAGAAGAAAAAGAAAAAGAAAGAAAGAGAAGAATAAAAAGTGAACAAGAAGAAGCAGGGCAAGTGTGCTCAGCCTATGTTTATCATAATTCCACAAAATTATTTTCCCATCCTAAATATAAGATTTCCTCCTCATCATTATCAGTTCCATGACCGAGGGTGATTCTAGAGTCGCTACATCTTTTATCCAACGCTTTTATCCACTGGACCATGTGTTTTGGGGGAAGCGTTGGTTGAAGCAATGCCAATGAACTTGACCCAAAGAGTTGTGAGTTCAATACCTGGCCACAGCAAAGGTGAACAAAAACGTGAGGAGTTGAGTTACTAAAGGGAAATAACTGAAACTGGGACATTCAAAAAGGCATGGCACATGGAACTAGAACAATATACCCCAGTTGACTAAATAAAGGGTTCGGTTCGAAATTCCAACGTATATCATCTGAAGAAATCCGGAGCATAAAACAGCCAACACATCGTGAATATCAGGATAAAGATGAGGACAACATTCCGAATAATGTAAATAGTATAAATAGTTACAATACCTCATCTCAGAAATATAGACAGATGTTGAAAAAAAGTTTGTTCTCAAAATAATTTTTTTTTTTAATAAAATTATTGAAGATTTTCAAAATGTTGCAACTATAGAAACTGAAGCGAGACTTTTCCAAATCGACTGATCAATGTTTAGGTAGAGACAACGATAATATTACCAGTAAGATCGATATATAATCAGCCACATGATTTTCGCGAACGATCCATTCGTTTTTTGATTGATTATTCTTTTTACTTTCTCTAATCTAAATCTGCCATGTTTGAAAAACAAACACGGTTTACTTCCATTGTAAAAATTCTACAAACTATTTGTATCGCATTCAGTTTTTTAAGCATTCCCCTCTACAACCTGACAACTATTTATTCTTGGGTTAATCGTAATTTTCACAGGTTCGATAAGGTCAAATTCGCAGTTGATGTTAAAGAATGACCTTCAAACTGTTATAAACTCGGGCAAGAAATACCTTTGTTAATGTTAACGCCTCCTAACCAAAACCCATCTCTTTTAATCGTCAGAGAGAACCCTTTTTGCCTTCCATCAGCATGGCTGAGGCTAATCTCCAGGAGTGTGACTCATTGCTAATGTTTTCCACCGACATGAAGGGAAATGATTATATTGAATCAATTTCTGGTCTGCTGCTAGTAGAGTTGGTTCAGTGTTAGATCTTGGCGAGAACAATGCATATCTTAGACTTTTATAAATCTAACATTCGTACTTCAGAATAGCTAGAAATTCTTGAAAAAATCCAAAAATGAATCAAGTTAATATCATTGGTCCTGATCTGGCATCTTTACTTCAGTCAATTTCCCCACTGCCGTAGCTTCCCTGTGCCTTTTCGTTAAATATTGAGTATTTCCCTTTTGTACCTTGATTTCATAAACTAGGTTGGCAGTTCAGTTTCCTCGTTTTACGGTTTAGAATACTTGAATGTAAGTTCTATGCTAACGCTTTCTTCGCTTGCACTTATTGCTTGTGAAATCTCTTCCAAGTCAAGTCACTGGATTTCTTCAACCAACGCTTTTATCCACTGGGCCATGTGTCCTTTGGTGACCTGACCCAAAGATATATGATTTCAATATATGACCACAGCAGAGGTGAACAAAAACTTGGAGATTTGAAATACTAAAGGGAATTAACTGAAACCGAGATATCCAGAAAAGGTACGGCATGTGGAACTAGAACACTCTACTCCCATGGGCTAAATAAAGGGTTCTGTTCGAAATTCCAAAGTTTATCACCTGAAAAAGACCGGAGCCTAAAACGACCGAAACGTCGTGACTATGACAAGAGTGAAGAGCGCAACAGTTCAGAAAATGTAAATAGTGTAAATAATTATTTCATCTGAGAAATAAAGACATTAAATTTCTGAAACAGAGATGAAAAACACTACAATGATTTAGATGTTTATCTTTTAAATATTTTATTAAGAAACCTTTGTTTTACCTTGTGCTAACTTTTGCCGTCTTTTCACTAACGATTTGATGCACACGCACAAAAACAGACTCTTCGTGATATTGATGCATGTTGTCGAACACACGATTTACAATAAGCAGATAATTAAATCTCGGCGGCTGAAAGCGTTTATCAATTAATTCCACGTCTAGAGCCGTCTCGTTTTCCTCCCGCATTAGTATTAAGCAGTATAATTAAAGCCAAATTATTATCTGATACATTAACAGGTAGCGTATCTGACTACAGTCTGCGTCCATGCAAAATACACTACGGACAAGAAGAAGCAAAGACGGCAGCTAAATATTAAAAATCAGGTGATAATGTTGGGATCCATTATACCAAGGTTTTAGTTGCTATCTAAGTGTCGGTAAAACCAAACATTTAACAATATCTTTAGGTTATTTTCTGAAGGAAAGGAAGAAGCAGAACTTCAGTTGAAGTAACATTTATATATTCTTTTCAGAGAGATGCACTTACAATAAAATGTTCATTTTTTTGCTATCAAGTTTGTTTTATCAAGTAATTAAGTGATCTTAGACCTGCGTGAAATGTGTGAACAGATTTAATTCCTCCCTAATATATTTGTGAGTTCATAGACAAAGTCCTAGTAGACGACTGCTGGTTAATCCCTTCTATTTTGTGCGTGGGCAAGGCCTTAGTCAGCTGCTGCTACCTGTCTTTGCGCGGGTGCATGCGTGTGCACGCACGTGGAGAACAAACTCGTTTCCAAAGTTGTTTTGAGTCTTGAGCAGTATTTTTTTTTTAATATCTGTAAGGGGATTCAAAATTTAATTCCACATAGAGGTGTGAACTTTCTTTAATGCAAATAGTTTACACAGGTTAGAAAATAATTTCAGACTGGCCCGTGAAATTTGTTTTCCCCGAATTTGCGGGAGTGGTGAAAGGAATTATTATTTTTATTTAGATGGTCCAAAAATAACACGTGGTATGTTTACAACTACGTCCGTAGTATTTTGGCAGTATTTGCCTTTGTAATAAAAGTTTATCAAACAAATCTTCTGATGAGATTTTATTGGTTGAAAAATCGGATTTATATCGGATTTAATTTCCTTCACAGTACACACACATAACCAAAAGAAAGCGAACATTAATCGGGAAAGACTTCCTTGCATACATGTGTTCATGGGTGCACCCTCCCATGAGGCTGCTATAATAAAATCAATGGAGACAAAAACCTTTTTTTTAAGCATTTAATAGAAATTACGTTCAATACCCGATCATTTTCATCACTTTTTCACCTTTTTTTAAAGCATTTAATAGAAATTACGTTCAGTACCCGATCATTTTCATCACTTTTTCACCTTTTTTTAAAGCATTTAATATACGTTCAACCGATCATTTTCATCACTTTTCACCTTTTTAAAAGCATTTAATAGAAATTACGTTCAATATCATTTTCATCACTTTTCATCTTTTTTTTAAAGCATTTAATAGAAATTACGTTCAATACCCGATCATTTTCATCACTTTTTCACCTTTTTTTTAAAGAATTTTATAGAAATTACGTTCAATACCCGATCATTTTCATCACTTTTTCACCTTTTTTTAAAGCATTTAATAGAAATTACGTTCAGTACCCGATCATTTTCATCACTTTTTCACCTTTTTTTAAAGCATTTAATAGAAATTACGTTCAATACCCGATCATTTTCATCACTTTTTCACCTTTTTTAAAGCATTTAATAGAAATTACGTTCAATACTCGATCCTTTTCATCACTATCAAAGTGACATTCGAACGTTTTCATTTCTTTTTCGAATTTTCATTTCTATATTCAATGATTTTTGCTGTGCTCCCGCAACTATAGATATTACTTCTTTCTTTATAATTTAACCATTTTCCATTTATTCTAGCTAGTGTTCTACCTTTGATTATTATTGTTGTGGAGTAGCTGAACAACCCCGGAAGATGGAATGGTCAAAGACTATTTAAACAGTACTTTACTGAGGGACAGGAGTTCACGATTAGATTTCGTTAAAGTTCTGTTAGTCGACCGTTCTGACAGAAGGCAGAGAGGAATCCAGACATGGCTATGCCTGCGATTAATCTTTACTCTGTCGACTCTCTACCCTCGGTCGGAGAGGAACCCAGACGAGTCTATGCCTACGAGCAGAGTCTCGTCTGGGGAGGTAGCCAGACACCCGACTCCGTGTACGTTGGGTCTGCGAGGAAATTTTACCCGAGCGTACGTACTCGGATAGCCCCACGTTAAAAACAGGCCTTGTACCCTAT
This sequence comes from Acanthosepion pharaonis, assembly GCA_903632075.3. Taxonomy (NCBI): domain Eukaryota; kingdom Metazoa; phylum Mollusca; class Cephalopoda; order Sepiida; family Sepiidae; genus Acanthosepion; species Acanthosepion pharaonis. The sequence continues at coordinate 1,553,415 of CAHIKZ030000560.1, read as the reverse complement.
CCCGCCTTGTGGGAAGGTCTCAGGTAAATACCGAGGAATTACCGATTAACTATTATATTAGTCTGTGCTTTCAATCGTGTACCATATTAGTCTCCTGAATAAACTACTTATTTTCTATATGTGTGTGTCAACCTTTCCAATTTACGATACAACAATTATGTTATCGATACGACGTTTTAAGCAAATAACTTCCGGACATAATTCGGGATTGATTGTGTTATTTTGTCTCCGTGGACCAGAGTATATTAATTTACAACTAGGGATTGAACTCACAACTACAAAATAGCAGCAACATTTAATTAATCCACGCCTCTACCCATCGATAACACCGTTGTAAAAGACGATAACATCATTTTTTTGAGTCATCAAATATGATGTCCTTTGCTTCCGGCATCTTCAATATCACAGTGGGTTTGTATCGCTTGTTTAATTCATGTCAACTGAAGATGACGAGTGTATTTGGCCGAAACATTGTGTCTATAATAACACGCAATAATGAAGAGATTGAACATAGTTCTCTGCCCCTTCAAATCTTTTCTTAATCTTTAACAAGATTGTCCAGCGTCAAATGCCATATAGAGAGTAGATATTACATAGTAATCCAGCATTCTCGTTTTTCTTTGAAAAACATTTTTACTATCTTAATACTTTGCTTAGTTTCTGAATGTTGTCTTTCGCTATTCCAATGCATTATTCCTATATCACCTTTTTCGTTGTCCGTTAATATACATGCTACGGCATAAATACCTTCCACATATACCTCCCAGAAATATATTCCATATGATGGCTGGCTGATTTTATTTAGCGGCACATCAACCTCTATGCCGAAATCTAAATGTTTTGAATACAATTTTATGGCTTCAACTAAATATATTTCGAACGTAATTGTATGCCTTCAACTACAGATAAAATGTATTGTTGGTAATTTTAGTAATATAAATTGTATTTTAGTACTTTCATCGTGTTTTGCTTTTGTTTGGGGGGGTTCACTGTTCCCTCGTAACTGGGCCCCTAACAGGTGCTACCACCCTGGGAGAGGGTGGTCCTGTGAACAACAACAATTAAGATGTGGTTACACGATCCTCAAAACCTCCAATCTCCCCATCGATATTGAGTCACCCCCCCCCACGAGGGTGTCATGTGGCACAAGGCCTTTTTAACGTGAGCATTCCCGAGCCATTAGGCTCGGCCAAAAAATATCCCATTTGAACCCGTATAAACGGGTTCAGGGCCGGTTTTACCTCCCCGAAGGAGACTCCGCCCTTCGGCGTAGCCTCCTTCGGGTTAGAATACTACTACTCATCTGCTCCAATCTCCCCATCAGAGGCCTTGCTGCCGGATGTAGTTTATCGTCATACCAAGTAGTACCACTAAATGCTAAGATTACCTCGATGAAGATACTTCTTTCACTAATGTCTTACGATTATTTGGGAGGTATTCCTGGGAGCCATTTCTACTGCATCCTGTATTATCTATACCAGTTATATTTCCGCACCTACTGATTTTAATGAATGCAATGCATAGCTTGGTCTATTTCTTTTGCAGACACCCATGTCTCCTGTCTTTTTTCAGCCGATGGTCAATCATTTCTTTTTTGCTTCCATTTACTACTTATCTAAGAATTCTTTCAGTTTTTTTTTATTTCTTAGTCTGCCATTAATAGTGTCATCAGCTACTATAGTTAGGTGTTCCTTTCATTAATATATCCCATATGCATCATTAATATTCCAATTAATTTGAAATGTGTCGGGCCAGACAAAAAAGAAACTTGAGGCAACAGAAATATGGTTCTACAGAAGGATACTGAGAATACCATGGAGTGAATATGTGAGTAACGACGAAGTTTTTAGAGAAAATGGAAAGAAAATGGATGTTTATTCTTAGAATCAGAAAAAAGACAGTTGAAATTTCTAGGGCACATAATGAGAAAAGAAGGATTAGAAAATTTGACACTTATAGGATATATTGAGGGAAAGGGCTAAGTAACAAATAATCTCCCTAACGAACTTATGTAAATGACAGAACGGGGAATAGGTGAGACAGAAACAGGCTAACTTTATCAAAGCTACAAAACTGTAGAGTGCCACAAACGACCACGTCTAGAAAGGACACTGCATTTAAAAGAAAATGTCCTCAAATTCTATCTGTTACGGTACTACTGGGTAAAAATGGCTATAGTAATGGCTATATAGTATTTTCACATAAAAATATTTAGGAACAAGCTATTTTGCCGGTAAAATAGACAAACATGCTTTTAAATTTATTTTGCCGGTTTCCGTAAAATAGCCCCCCAGGCTATTTTGCCGGTAACTATTTATTATTATTATGAAGGCAGGTAATGTTAAGAATAACAACACACAGAAGTTTATTTATTTTCACCCTCAATTGTTAAGACAATTTAAAATCATGTATTCATCATTAATTATTAAAAGATAATATAGAAGTCTCTGAACATTATAAGCACTTCAAACATAAGAATCGCTGCAAATTCAAAACCTTGCCCTTGGGCATTGTTCTCTTGCCATTACATTTCAGGTACGCCAAGAGAAGAGAACAGTCACAGAATCCGTTCCATTCAAGTCCTGCCTACACAACTCACACAACCACTGCTCTGATGGTCTCGAATATATTGCTAGTTCTAAAATACTATATTTACCGGCAAAATAACGTCGGTGTTTCTTTTACAGAGACTGGCGGAACAGCCATGCTAAAAAAAGTATTGCTTACCATGAAGTTCTATAAAATTAAATTAAAGAAATTATTAAACCGCGAAGCAGGGTTTTTGGCTAAGTATTTTTCGATACAAATCGGTTCATTCATATTTCATCGATTTGTTTGAGAAATTAAACGAATCGTAGAGTTTGTAAATCTCGTCAAAAATGTTAATAATAAATACTGTGAGGAATTTAACATGCGTTAGCGTTCTATCAAAATAGCTTAGTGAAAAAAAAAGAAAAAAAGAAACAAACCAAACCAAACAAACCTTTTCCCCCCTATCGCGCTCACCTGGCTGTAATGAATGTACCTGGTTTATCTTTAGCAGACTAGGTGTCATAAATATATACTTGGCGTCATATAAAAGGTGTTCCAATAACTTTTAATAACGATTTTAAATGCGAATTAAGTTTAAGCCTATAATGATTTTTTTTTCTTTTTCTTTCAGATTTAACAACCTAAGTCTTTGGTAATTTCAACCACGGAGGGATTAACAATCAAACGTCATTTTCGTAATAGGCTTCAAAAAAAAAAAAAAAAAAAACATTCGTAGAAGAGGAAAAACCTGTGAGTTGTGCAACAGCATGAATCAAGTTAATTTTGTCACAAAATTCAAAGAGAAATATCAAGATTTCTACAGAGGTTGGTAATGGTACAGATTCCCATTTAATATACGCCGCCCCATCTACCAAACATGACTTGATTTATGTGGGTTGCGCAACAGCAAAATTAAATAAAAGATTCAGTGGATAAAGGTATGATGTCATATATATATATATATATATATATATATATATATATATATAGGTAATAATATGACACCAACGGAGCTGGCTGAACATTTTAATTTCGACAAAAATCTTAAGGTGCATATTCTGAAAAGGATATTCAAACTCTACCAAGCTGACAACCCTTAAAACGCACGAAGGGGGGGGATTACTTAAGCAAATTACTAACTTCCCGGCCCGGAGGAATGAAAAGAATGACATTCTGTTGAAATATTGTTTAACATTGTCAGTGTTTTTTCTTTGCTTTATCTTTTCTTAAATCGGGCTTTATTTATTTATTTATTTATTATTTATTCTTCTTCTTCTTATTATTATTATTATTTCTTCCTTTGATTTCTGGTGTGTATTCAATTCTTTACAGGTTCCGAGTAGAGACCTAAGGTCCGAAATAGCATCACGACAGTTTCCATTGAGCAATGTTGAAAAAAAAAATCATATATAGGGTGCTCCAATAAATTGGACCGATTTTAAATGTGAAGTTTAAGCGTCTAATGATTTTTTCTTTTTCTTTCTCATTTAACAACGTCAGTCTTTGGCAATTTCAGCCATGGAAAGATTAACAATCAAACAACGTGTTAAAGTTATCGAAGCCTATTACGAAAATGGACGTTCAAACAGAAATGCAATGAGAAGTTCCCAGGTCGCATCATCTCACAAAACAGCGAAGTCAGTTAGCCGCCATGATCGTGCGACTTAACGGCTTTAGATTTCTTCCTTTGGGGGTGATATGTCCCGGAAAGGGATATATTTGTTCGTAGTAGCAAAGTGGTTGTTGACTAATGTAACCGAGTAGGACAATCTAGCAGGTAACCGTAATGGACTGGTCCTCGTCGTAGTGGTAGGCAATAGGCGAAGACAATAGGCGTAGTCCATAGGTGTCGTTCTGTACCTCCACATCAGTCTGTATTTATGGCTGACACTAACCAATCATATTACTGTGAGGGGGAACCCTGGTGTATGCATATTCATTACATCAGGGGGCATCTCAAAAGTAATGTCTATGCCAACAAGCCAACAACAATTCAACAGCTGAAGGATGAGATAATAAGGCATATTGGTGAGATGAAGGAGCAGCTATGCAGAGACGTCATCAAAAATTTTGGCTATCGAGTGCAGGTGTGACGTTTATGCCTTGGCGGACATTTGGGTGATATTATTTTTCACACAAAATTGCCATGACTTAACTAACATGATCCAATACAGAAACAAATAATTTTATTTACCAAAACACTGATTACTTTCAAAATAACTGTCCTCTCTCTCTCTCTTATTTTTCCGCCTAGCATGTTGTAGCACCGACAACAACCAATATATATATATATATATATATATATATATATAAAATGAATTACAATTAATCAGATCCAAACAATTTACCTCATTCAGATGATCATTTCGTCCATGGTAAAGAAGTTTTTCCCTGGACTTATCAATGCAAATGCATTTCCTAAAATGAATAAAATCCCACGTTTCTTCACAGGAAATATGAAAGCCAAAGGAAGAAAAGAAGGAAAAAAAAGAAAGAATAAAAGGAGAGGGAGTAAGAATTGGCCTGTAATAGAGAAAGGCGGTAGGAGGGAGTTATATAGATATAGAGGGTTAACGGATCTAAGGTGGTTGTGTTGGAGTCGGGTACAAATAAACGGGACGGTTGAAAATGGACACTGACATAAATATAACCTATCAACACCTGTGCAAGGAAGCATAAAAGTTTTAGAGAGGAGTTTAAAATATTATAGAATGGGAGTAAGAATTTAAAATTAATACTTTTATAATTCATGCAATACTACATATTTAATTATATAGTAAAAGTTGCGGTAAAAAAATTAAGTAAATTTTTAATATATTAATTTCATTTAAATATAACCAATTTCATTATATCAATATAATAGTAATACATTTTTAAATACTAAGTTTATAATTTAAATTATATCATACTAATTATTTAAAACTTCTGCAAACAATCAAATTTAAATTCAAGATATAAAAAATTAGTATTATAAAAACAATTAAATATAAAAGAAAATTCCACATATAGAAAACATGTAACAGAGAGAGAAATATTTAAATATAGAAGTAAATTCTACATCTTGAAAATAGTTTCACATATAGAAAAAAATTTGCATATAGGGAAGATGTCACGATAGAAAAAAATTCACATAAAAATATAAATGAAAGAGAGGAGTGAGAGATTCAGCTGATACTATTTTAGTTTTTATATATATTAGGTTAGTGCAAAAATAATGACGTAATAATGTCGTTTTTTGACGTATTTTTAACGTCAAAAATGACATTCTTACGTCATTATTTTACCAACCTAATATATATATATATATATATATATATATATATATATATATATATATATACACCTAATTTATAATTTGTAATGTCTTCCTTTTTTTGACTGTATACATGTTTATTTTCTCTTTTGTTATATGAAAACAGAAATATAAAATATTGCCTTGTTGAAATTCAATATTTCCTTACACATGTCATGTACTTGTGCAAAATATTGTAGTCACTACTATTAGTCTAACTAGGTGTTGTGGATTCCGAGATGAAATCCGGTCTCCAATCAATGACAAACGCAGGAATGAAATATAACAAATAAATGTATTGACGTAATAATACAATTGGTAATACGGTTAGTAGATCCAGAAATGCGGTTAGTAGCAATAATAATATCTATACAGTCTGGGAAATTCAGTATCTATTCCTGTCATCTATTTCCTTAAAGCCGCTAGGTATGTCACCCATTGCTTTCCTTTGTCTCCCTTTCCCTCAATTCGACCCGTGAGTATCAGGTTCTCCAAGCCCCCCTTCCTCATTATGTGTCCCAGGAACTTCTTATGCCTCTTCCTGGTGTTAAGTATAAGCCTCCTTGTTTGCATCCTCTCTAAGACCTCATCGTTGCTCAAACGCTCGGTCCATGATATCCGTAGCATCCTTTTATAGAACTACATCTCCGTCGCCTCGAGTCTCTTCTTCATCTTTAAGGAAATCGTCCAATATTCGCTGCCATAAAAAGGACCGATGTCACGTAACAGCTCGGTATTCTTTTTTTTTTTTTTACCAAAAATCCTCCTGTCTTGCAATACTCTGTCCTGCTTTTGGAATGCGTCCCTGGCCATCCCAAAACGTCTACTCATTTACCGTCCTCTGTTAGAACGCCTTTGCTTGATTCTATTGCTCCCGATCTGCAAATCGCATCTCGGGTTCATCCTTTTACTGATGACCATGTATTCTGTTTTCTTAAAAAAAAAGAAAGACAGAATTTACTAAGAGCGATAAAGGACAAGAAACTGAGGAAAACCTTGATCGGCAACTTTCTGAAGGGGCGCAGCAAACAGTAGAACATATCTTGTTAGACATGAAATCTGCATTGCTTAACGATTGAAGAGTGATTATCTTTTCAATATCCTTGACTAATCCCTTGTCCGTATAAATTAGCATTTCTTGAACACGGGGAGGCAAGTGACCTCTGAATGGAATGCAAGAATCAGTTAGGAAAGGACGATACCGTCCCTGGTTCTACGTGTCTGACTGATATTTTGGGAAGGTGGAACGATCGTACAAAGTGAAATATAGTGAATAATTGGTGGAGACCAACTTTATTTTCAATAGATTTAAAAACAAGTTCACAAGCAGCCACAACTTCCACTAACAATGTGAGTGAATTGTGGGAAAAAATAGTATTTAATGAAGGATATTCCAGAGCGGTTGATGAGGATGAAATTCCCTATCAATGGCTTGAAAGATAGGTGATCATTCCTTTTAAATATACAAATTAAGATCGGGATTTTAATTTTTAATTTTTGAGAAAAGGAATTATCAGTACATTGTATCTTTCTCATCTTTGATTGTTATAGATATTTTTATAGACTCAAAGTTTTGGCCAAGTACTCTCCGGCCATCTTCAGCTGCACATTTAATGCCGAAATTAATTTTCTTGTGAGCATTATTAATTTCATTTACAAAAATATATTTCCGGTATTTTTACTATAAAAATGTATTTTTATACTTTAACTAGCAGCATGGTCCGGCGTTGCTCGTGCTTGATTCAAAAATCGTACGACTCATACAGCACTCGCCCTTCCTTGCCTTTAAAGGAGTGCCCTTTGCCGTGTTGATGTTGCTACATGCCTTACTTATTGCCTATCTCATACTGCGAATTTTTTCTAAGCTCTATACTAAACATTAAATCTGTTACGAAAAAAGAACTAAACAAAATGAACACAAAACGACCAGCTTTAAAAAAGGACTCGTAAGTGGAAAACCGAATGAAAAAAGAATGTTAACAACAAATACTTTTTCACATTCAACCCAGTTCTGCGGAATCAGAATCAACGTTGAGTTTAAGCAAGCGAATGAGCCAATTGGAGTAAAGTGCCATGCAGATTTAAATTTTTCCCACTTGTGACGAATGCAGTTATTGATTTTTTTTGCATGCTTGCAAAGTGTTAGTCAACTGTTGGCTCTCACGCTGGCCAATAGAATCTCCCTGCCTATTCGTGGCAGCCAGCTATTGGCTCTCACTCTGGCCAGTAGAAAATGGCCGCAAACTACATGAAAACTGCCGTAGAAGCATGAAAAAATCGATTATTTCCACTATTGATGTGAGTTGGGAAATGCAAAGTCGGTCTTGGCCTTCCTACTAATTTGGATCATGTGCATGTAAATTTTGGTGCAAGTCCGTCGAAAATTGCGGCCTTGCATTCGTTACACACACACACACACACACAGCCTTTTATAGATAGCGATAGCCTTTTGACCCCAGTTTGAAGGTTAACTATGTGCCCATAGTTGTGAACGTAACAGGCTGTATCACCCCGGGTCAGTGTTGACCTTGGAGCAATCGCAATTAAGAGGTGGTTCAGAACATCCCGATCAGAATCCTTGATGCCGGATGTAATTTGTCGTCATACCCAGGATATCTTATGTTTTGATTATTGCGAAGATTTTGTTCTTGGGATGCCAGTTCTTCGTCTCTGCTAAATGTGAATATATTGTTTCACCACCTGATCCAGGGATTGAACTGATGAATACTAAAAGAAAATAATAAGATATCACATATAGACAAAGAATAATGGAGATCTGAAGATAGCCAGAGCGTACTTGGCAGAAACGCCGTATCTATAATAACATCACCTTGGAATTAATAGTTGGAACGGATGAGGTTAGGCGTCATTTTGATCTCTGTGTAAATCACTAACTTTGAAAGATTTCTCACTCTAATTGGTCGTTGAGAGTGTCGCACATTGTGTATTATTGGAATAATCCGCCATCTTTTCTGGTGTCTTACGTAACTACGGTTTTAGTGCAATATTCCGCTTTTCTTTTATGGCGTTTTTCCGTGTCTTAACATTACAATTTACCCTTGTTCTTCTGCTAGTTACTAAGTTATTTGACATGTGCGTTACGCCATGCCATTATCTCAAATGAATAATGAACTATTCCGTTTTGATTGTAATAAAATACAGAAAAAAGAGAGACATGAGACACGGTGTTTGGTTTCAGTAAAAAAAAAGAAGGAAAAGCATATATAATGCTAGAAAGTATGAAAGAAAGGAGGCGATAACATTCATATGTTTTAACGTCTGCTTCAGTGAAAATGGGAAGCTATGTAAATATGGAATCTTTTTATTTGTACCCCCTTTAAATAATGACCTTTTGATTGTTATTGCATTATTTTGCTAAAGTTGTAAAGCTCAACTATTTAACGATGCAAGAGGGGGATTTCTAATGGTATTTTATAGCCATGAAACCCGCAAAGAGATGATGCAATTCGTTAAATTAAGAATTATGGTTAATCATAAAATTCACATAGGAAAACTGAAACTGTTAGTTTCTTTCTAATTATCTAAAAAAAATTGTTGTATTTTCATATGACAATATTTCTTCCGATTTTAGAAATTATGATTTAGGTTTTCGACTAACTCTTTCTTTTTTGTTGCATTCTGAAATATTTTTAAAATAAAAGAAAGTTTTTAAGGAAGGCTGTCGTGTACAGCAACCGAAATGTAATAATAATAATAATAATAATAATAATAATAATAATAACTAGCAGTAGAGCCCGGCGTTGCCCGGGGATGTAACAGTAAGAGATAGATCAAGTATCGACCATTATAAAGACTGAAAAATAAAATTGACAAAAGATTATTGTTTAAGGTTGACGGACACGCATGTCTTAATTAGTTTTTTTTTTTTTTTTTTACGAATTGGTCAAACCCAAATTCAAACAAAAACATTGTTTACAATCATTATGAGTCTATCGATTGGTGAATAGAATTTTATTATAAACAATTGTCTTGTAAATGGAATTTTTAAAGCATTCTGAATGTAAATAAAGAAAAAAGTGTGCAAGACAATAATAAATACTACCTACCGAAAAAAAAAAAAAATGGATGTTTGTTTTATCGGCTGAAAATGTAAAAATCCGATCCCATATATAAAGGAACACACACACACACAAGCAACCTGGGTTTTTTTAACCTAAGTCACTCCACGGAATCGCTAAAACATAGAGCATAGTCTGATGAAAAAGACGCCAAAAGTTTATGAAAACAAAATTTTATCGTCAAAATGCTTATTTTTTTTTATGAAGAGGATAGGATTTTTTTTTTTTTAATTTTTCCATCTTTTTAGAATATTCTAAATTTTGATTTAAAAAACCTTGTTTCTCTTTGTCGCAACAAGGGGGTAAATAACATAGATAATTTTAGCGCGCATTTTTTTGTATTTACACATTAATTTGGAAAATCTTGCAAAAATAAAAATCATTGTCAGATGTTAATGAAACTTTCAGAAACTATTCACAGATGATCGAAATTATTATAAATATTTTTTTTTTATTAAAGTCATGGCAGAAATTTTTTTATATTTATTAACACCCCCATAACTAATTTTATGAAAAACTCTAGAAATTCGAGACCATCGGTTTTAGTGATTACAATAGTTAAAGCACAAGGCTTTGAAGAATGCAAATCATTTTTTTATTTTTTTTTTTTGGCCAACGTACCTGAAAATCAGCTGTGAATTGTAACATACAAAACTCAATAAAACAAATATATTATTTAGTTTCAAATGCTTTTATTTGTTTTAATTTGTTTTTATGAATATAGACAATATTTTCTGAAAGCAAAAAATTTTTTCAATGAAAATTGAATTTTTAATTCAATTATTTCTTATTTCTTTAATTTTAAAAAGATTTTTAAAAAATGTTTAAATTGAATTTAAAAAAATATTTTAACATTAGTTAAAAGCAACCTCAACCTTTCAAAATGTCCGTGTGAGTGTCATTGTCTAGCGCTTTGAAAATTGTATAATTTGGACCAATCAGATTAGCCATGGTAATTAAGAAGTTTATAGTCGGACAGTAATTATCAAGTACGGAAGACCAACCAGAATACAATTTAGTTGCATTATTTGAGTTCAGCATTGTTCTCCGCTGTTAAGCCCTTTACTTTTGCGAAACACGTATGGAGAAGTTAATTTGAGTTTTCAATTTCAACTGAGAAGGGTACCTACAAGTAACAGTATCATCTTATGAAATTTAACTACTGCTAAACTTTAATTTATATGATCTTATTTTTATATTAATCTCAGTTATGACATTTTTTCCATAAATGAAATATCAAAATTAATAATAAAATGAATGGAAATACAAATAACACAGTAAAATGTAATAAATGTACATAAAATTATAGTATTTTATGTACACTTCTGATAAAATTTCATAAGAAAGGTACCTAAATTAATTAGATACCTTTTTCTTATGAAATTTAATCTCACTATTAATAGTCTTATTTTTTAATTTCTTTATATTTTCCATAAAGCATCGTAAACGTAAAAATGAAAGCTAAGTACAAAAAAAAAATAAATAAAAAATTAGAGCGCTGAAAGTTTTCCTTAAAAGTAACAAGGTAAATAATTTGTTCACTTAAATAATTTCACTTCCTTCCATCCGTAGAAAGAATTCTCCTCCCGTAAGTTATCTAAACGTCATGAATGTGCCTTTCATCAATCGTCAAGCGACGCGAAAGGTTATGACCTGCTTTGTTTTATTTTCAAATTACATTTTTTCGGCGCAGAAGCTAAGTTAAGCTTGGTTCAAAATATTTTAAATAAACAGTATAATTTCTGTTTTTATTAAAATCAGTTTTGAAAAAATGATAATTGATTTTTAAAAGAATATCAAAGTAAGATTTTAATCTTTTTATCAAATCGAAAAAATGACTGAAAATGATTGATTATCTGCCCTTTTTTTTGACCAAAAAAAAAAAATAATATTTTTAACGAAAATTTCAGACGTGCTAGGAACGATTAAAAAAATGTAAAAAAATACCCCAAAATACTTTGATCTTTCCTCTTTAATAATAATATGAACATTAGACGATAAAATTTTGTTTTCGTCAAGTTCGGCGTCTTTTTCATCATGCTATGCTTTTTTGTTTACATTTTCGTGGGTGAGTTGTCCCCCTTTCACTCTCACGATGTGTCTTAATCGTATTTTCAAATTGATTTTATTAAAAAACAACTGTATTTTTCCCATTTTCGGCCCGTTAGAACCACCACAAGGTAATTTTATGTAGTCCTGTGAAGTTTTGTTGAAATCGGCTGAAAAATGTAGGAAATTCGATCCAACATATAAACGTTACAGACACACACACAACCTGCGTTTTATAATAAGTAAGATAATAATAAAATAAAAGAGAATAAACAACGAATGATGCAATACAATATGTACCATTTCCCTTAGACACACGGTAAGGATAATAAAGATTTTGAAAGAAAAAAAAGAAAAAAAAAGAAAAAAAAAAGAAAAAAGAAAGAAGAAAAAAAAGAAAAAAAAAAAAAAAAAAAAAAAAAGAAAAAAAAAAAAAAAAAAAAAAAAGAAAAAAAAGAAAAAAGGTAAAGAAAAAAAGAAAAACTCAACATCTATTTAATAATCTAAGAAATAAGATTCAAGACAAAGCTTTCTAAAAAAAGAAACTACAATCTGAAATGAAAGTAATGATGGTATCAAGTCTGAATTTATCATAACAAATCAGGATGTGGAATTGGTAAAATCTAAAGACTCCAAATACCTTGGTGTGTGGATCAGTTATTAAGAAAATTAGCGTAGAAGATTATAAAATTGAGCATTGAATGGACTGCGGTAGCGGTAAATTCGCCGAACATTGCAAGTTGCTACGAAACTAAAACATTAACCCCCAAAACTTGACAGCAGACACGGAAAAGAAATTACAAAATCTCCTACAGACGGTAGCGACGGAGAGCATGAAAAAGGGACTAAGTATAAACTAAAAGAAAACAGATTGCATGGTCATCAGTAAAAGGATAAGCCCGAAATGCGATTTGCAGGTCGGGAACACCAGAATCATCAGTTTAAATATCTGGAAAGCGTTCTGACAGAGGACATATTGCGATGGCCAAGGTAGCATTCCAAAAGCAGGTCAAAGTATTGCGAGATTTCTTTGGTAACGAAGAAAAGAATATTGAGCTGTTACATGACATCAGTCCTTCTTTATGGCAGCGAATGTTGAACGATTTCCTCAAAGATGAAGAAGCGACAGAGATGTGGTTCTACAGAAAGATGCTGAGGATATCATGGACCCAATGTGTGGTCAACGATGAGGTCTTCTATACTTAACATCAGGAAGAGGCAGCTGAAGTTCCTGAGACACATAAGGAGGGCCTGGAGAATCTGATACTCGAGGGTCGAATAGAGGGAAAGAGAGACAAGGGAAAACAACGCATGTCATAACTAGCGGCCTTAAGCAAGTGAATGACAGAACGTAGTCTGGGGTAGGTAGCAAAGGGCAGGCACTTGTTGAGAGCTATGATCGCCTACATCCGGAAAGGATACGGCACATAGAAAGAAAAAAGATCTAGACTTTCATATGGAGAATTCTAATCTGTACAAACATTAATAGGAAATTATTTTACCAACTATTTTTTGTGTATTTTCTTCGTTCATGATTTGCCTACAATCTTTACCTAAGACACCTTTGATATAGTGATTTTCCAAACGTAGCTTAGATGTGGCACAAGGCCGAAAGTAGGAAACACCCAGCGAAAATCGAACTCTCTAGTCAGTGGTAATTGCGAGACAAGCTTGCTAACCATTACACCGCCTCGATGTGCCCGACACCTTTGATATATAGCGAGACACGATGCTACCAAAAAGCTAACTCGATTCACCCCACTGGATATTTTACTGAACATCTTCTGTGTGCAGCTTTCTTTGAGGACATAGGTGATCATGGCTCTCCACATCATCCAATCACGTGTGGCACTTTGTTTGCTTTTGTTAAGGTTTCCGCTTCACATCCCACCGTTCCGTCATCCATTCTAATAAGCTAGTGAGGTAAATTGCTTGCTTCCTTCCCCAATCTCACCTAACCTCCACAGGGTATATTTGAGGTAAGTTTCCTAATCCCCGCCCCCTTCCTCATTATGTGTCTAAGGAGTTTCAGGTGTCTTTTGATTTTTAGTAGAAGTGTTTGTTGCTTACTCGCTCCGTCCATGGAATTTTCAGTATTCTTCGACAGAACCATATTTCTGCTGTCTCTAGTTATTTCCTCATCTGTGGAAGATTGTCCGACATTCTCTGCCTTAAGAGGATGGAGAATACATAGGAACAATGAAAAGAGTGCTGGATTGCTAACAAATGTTGTTCCGTTTCTAAGTCGTCCAATTAAATAATTCCTAATTAAAGGCTGATTAATTTTTGAATAAACTTTCCAATTGGGGAGTTTCTGAGAATTTTAACGATTCAGTCAAAATAAACATAAGACTATAGAAGCACCAAATAACCCCAAGCAGAAATAACCAGTTGTTTACCCCGTGCTGTTTGAACCTCTCAATGCTTGTAAAAATTACCCAGTATCGGAGCTGGCCGACAAAAGAAACGGACAATGAGGGAAGGTTCAAAAGGGTGCAACACTTGCTTGCTTTTATTCATAACAACTTATCGGACATAGGATGGGCAAGCCAGAACACGAAAGATCAGCTGACATGGTATTGATTATTCTTGGGATACGGACACTAGTAAAAAAAATAATAAATAAAATAAACTGACAGTATATTCTGTAGTTATATTTGAACTTCTATATAAAAAAAAGCATTGTCAATTATTGTTAATTTAACCGCAGCGATAAAAAAAATCTGTAAAATCTAGGACCTAGCAGCCCATTTCTCCTCTGATCTATCAAAGAAGAATCTGCAATGTTATCGGTTCTGACCTAGCATCTCGGCTTCAGTCATTTTCCAACCATCATAATCTAGCTTCCTTGTGTCTTTTCTATAAATGCTTACATGGTATTTGTTCTGATGAACCTTCCACTAGATTGGCGGCAAAATTTCATTATTTCACAGTCTAAATGTTGCCGTAAGTTCTATGCTAACAGTTTCTTTTATCATACTTCTTGCTTGTAGAACTCTTTTACGGTTTTATGCTTCCCAGTAAATTTTGAACTTCCCAAATTTAAGCGCAATTTTAATCATCTTCTGACTTCTTAATTCTTTTATTGTCCTCTCTCTTAATAGTAGTTTTTCTCATATTATCTAACACTCAGTAACCTCTTCCGCCTTACTAGCCTTATTGTCTTGCTTGGAGGGGAATTATTAAAAAAAAAAAGAACCCCCCCCCCAACAGCAACCCCCACCCCCAAAAAAAAACACTAGTCACGTTCCATAATTATCGTGCAGATCTTGAACTTTCATTTATAATGATGAAAGGGTGTTTTCTCAATGAGTCTCCTTGCCTTGAAAGTCTATTGGAACTCAATCTCTTCGTAGAACTCATATATACGAAATATGTCTCAAGATCCTGCAAAAAATGGTTGGTTCCTTGTAATGTTCCGTTAAGTATCTGACTCCCCATGCTATAATCTATCTTTACAAGAGCCATATCAAACTAATAATGGAGTATTGGTGGCATATCTGGAATGGAGCTACCAAGTTCTCATTTGCCTGTCTTGAGTTCAAAAGTATCTATGCGGCCTTGTGGGTGATGAATTTTCCATTCTACAACCCCTTTCCCGCAGACGAAACATCGCAAGCCTCTTGCCGCTCTATCGACATGTCCAAGACAATGTCTACTGACGAAGATACATTATTTAGCCTCACAACCCCTGACATTTACAACTGAGACCCACTATGCTACGTTTATAAGGGTAAATCATCCCGATTCTTTTCGTATTCCTTTAGTGACTAATAAGTTCTATTCGGGCAGCTTCTTCACAAGAAAAGATGCTTTGTTGAACAGACTCCCGGTAGCATGTTTTCCCAGTCACTACCATCTTGACCTTTTTCAAGTCTAGGGTTAGCCATTATCTTTTTATTCATAATCTATTAAACTTCACACAGGCCGGCCTTGTGCCATATCTCGTCACCCTAGGAAGGGGCAAGTATATATCAATTGTAGTATCTACCATCGGGCGGACAATCTCTCAATTGTGTTTTTTGTCGTCGGGCACAATACAACAAATAGATACCGCAACCCGGGAATTCCACTTTGCGGCACCAGTAATACCACTGCACCAAAGAGCGGGGGGGTAGAATATCAATGTCAGTGTGACGTTGTAGCTGAGACTAGCAATTTCTGAACTTGACTCATGCACACGTGCTTGGGCCTTGTGCCCTATCCAGTCACCGTCGATGGGGTATAGGGGTGTAAATACCAAGTGTAGTATCTGTTTCAACTTTCTCTTAAAGGTAGGAGATGCTTAGTCACTGGGGTTCCTACGATGCGACAGTTCTTTCTCACTGCCTTACAAAGAAGGGGTGTTGGATATCGAGTTAATTTCTGTAATGCTGTCTCCCAAATACTGCTGCTTTTTTAAAGAATACTATTCATCTGCAAGACGTAGACGACCATGGCTTGCCACTGATTCCTTTTTTATCTGTTGTAGCGAAAAGTGTGCTTTCTTCGAAGATTGATGTTAATTGGTTATTGTCACTGGTGGAGTCTTGTCGACAAAGCGGTCGCCATATTGTAAATCGAGATGGATCAGTTAAGGGTTATGAAGCGTCCTCTGCCGTCATGAGTGATATCAATCGCTAACCTGTTCCAGTTGTTTTTCATTCCCAGCTTTCCTTTTTGCCAATCTATTGGCGCCAGGTCAATAGATTGGCAAGCTTCACAGTTCTTGACGACTGACTTTGCAACTTTTATTGCTACTGAAGTGTCGACAGACCTAGTAAAATACAGTGTCCTCTTCACACCCGGGTGCCCACTTTGTCGGTGGTTATTAGCCACCTGACACTCGCTCAACGTTTTTTTTACTTCATGATTGGTAAATCTGTGGCAATACCATTAAATTTAGGAATCAATCGGATGCCAAATACCTTCTCTGCTCTCTAGTAGAAAAGTTAAGAATAGTCGAAATAGATTGTAGGGAAAAGTGTACTTTCTTCTTTGGCTTGTTAACAATGCCTGTCTTGTCAATTCCTCCGCAATGCGTGTCCCCTACTCAATACAGCAGTAACCGTTTGCCTGTTTCCTCTCTACGCCCTTTTTTATGTCGTTATTGACAGTCAAAATTTACATATGAGAAAAGACACTCTCGCGCGATAGTATCCAAGTTCGTGGGTTATCTGTTTTAAATGTAACCTTTCGAAGCCCCCATTTTTCCTTTTTGGACATTTTACACGCGAGACAGGTTCAAATACGTGTTCGCCCTGGAGGCAAGTCATCTTTTTCTAGCGTTGCAAAATAAATAAAATGCATGCTACTCTGGACCACTTTGCCCTCTGCGGTAATTCACATCTGTACATTGCCATGATGGTTCGTAGGCAGAGGAGTGGATCTTTTTCATCGTTTGCTTCTCTACGATTGAACCGAGAGTTTTCCTTCTGCAAGACTGGCAGTCACCTAAAGCTAGATGGCTAACTCTGTCGGTTTATTTAAACCTTAATATTCCTGCTTTTCTACAGGCCATTTGTGCGGAAGTGAACGCAACAGATTTGATCGAAATGTGAACTCTGCTCATCGATTTAATCGACTATTAATTACAACACGGCCAGTTAATTATACACGCCATAATTAAAACCAAAAAAGCGTTTAACGAGAATGTACGAAATTTATGCATTTTTTTTATTGTACACAATTTATTTTACTTAGGTGAGACAGCAGACTAAGCCGGCTAAGGAGAGAAATGACAAACGTATTTTGAAAAGACTTTGCGAAGACGACAACTGCTGCCTTCTTTTTGTTCAGGAGTTACAGTCTTGCGATAACCTAAACTGATACGTCACAGCATATGTCAGCGCCAGTTGGGAATACAGCCATAACGGTTTGAAGAGAACATATGCTTTGTGATAAGGTGACAGTGGCTGCTACTCCTATCTCGACATAATTTTCTCCTTCCCTAACAATACACTGTCACTTAGAGACATTAGATAAATTTCATAGTGATATTGAAGTCATATCTAACCGGATATCAATCTATTTCATATCTTTTCTAAGGTGAAGCTTCTATCAACTTCTTATCATCATCCGATAAGCAATACGAGGGAATTCCTTAAGCTTTATTTGTTTTCTTTAGTTGGGGAAGCTCAGTTTATCAGACGGCTTCAAGATATTACTAGCATGAGCATAAAGACAATTAAATATCAGAAAATCTAGGAAATATACAAATTAAGACAAAGTTAAAATTTCAGAAGTTCTTGTCAATAATTTAAGAAATTATGCAAGTTTGTAATCCACAACAAAAATGTGAAGAGTTGCCTGTATTTCTGAGATGAGCTATTGTAACTATCTACACTATTTACATTGTTGTCCTCATCTTTGTTATCATATTCACAACTTATGTAGGGAAAAGGGAGATCACCGCTCTCTGTGGGATGAGGTTTGAAATAAGAGACAGAGAACATCACTGGAAAATACGAAAACTTATGAAATCAGCGCATATGCTAGGCCACAAAAATCTTCTAAGCCGGCCAAGCATAGAAATAAATGCAATATGGGAACCAGTAATACAGAGTTAGAGAAAAACACCAATAAAAAAAATTGCAATATAAGCTCTGGTAAAAATGTTTACTGAGACATTTGGTTTATACGTCCCAGAAATTCATATATTGATACCCCCCCAAGAAAACATGGTCCAGTGGATAAAAGCGTTGGTTGATGTAATCCAGTGACTTGACACAAAGTGTATTGAGTATACTTGGAGAGGTGAGTTACTAAAGGAAAATAACTGAAACAGAGATATCCAGGAAAGGCATGGCACGTAGAACTAGAACGATCTAAAGGGTGAATGAAATAAAGGATTCGGTTCGAAATTCCTGCGTACAACGACCGAAACGTCGTGACCATGACAATAAAAATGAGGACAACAGTCCGAAAAATGTAAATAGAAATGTGAACTTTTTTTTTTGACAGTCTTGATGTGTTCAGTCTGTAAGTAACACTGTTACATTGCCTTATGTATGCAATTATAACGTTACATTGCCTTATGTATGCAATTATAACGTTACATTGCCTTATGTATGCAATTATAACGTTACATTGCCTTATGTATGCAATTATAACGTTACATTGCCTTATGTATGCAATTATAACGTTACATTGCCTTATGTATGCAATTATAACGTTACCGCACTACAGGGTGCGATGGGTAAATTTTACGCCATTTTATATTAATTTCGCGCATGCGCGTTGTTTTTGTCTACTGCAGAGTTTAGCAGGGTCAGTTGAGAACCGTCTGTGAGAAAAAGAGTACCATGACGCAATTCGCTCCGCCAAAAATTTGGAAACTGGTTTGGTTTGGCTTGTTTTACGGCATACCTCAATGGATTACCTAATGCCGAAAGATTTTCATTGCTGTAATAATTTCCCCAAAAATGAATTGCGAGTAATATTTTTTTTTCATTTTTCAAACGGCATGCTGTACTGCTTGGCATTCGGACCGGAAGCTCCAATACGAAAATTTCAGAGTGCTTGCTGTTGGACGTAGTTTATCGTCTTACCCAGGACGCGGATGTAGTTTACCCTCATACCCAGGACGAACCAAAGTCGTCTGGAGGCCAATGACGATTTTATTGAATAAATATACTCTTTAGTATCTCAAGATATTTTTGCGTAATTTTGTTAAATATATCTGTTAAAATGAGATTTTTCAATTTCTGCACTAATTTAGTCGACAATTTATCCATCGCTCTCTGCATATGCTTATTAAATTATCTTGTGTATGAAATGTATTAATTAAATTACCTTATGTACACATTATATTGCTGTGTAAATGTTTTTTTTTTATCATTGACTTTCGCATGTATTTGCTGTCTATTTGTGGAGATTTATTATTATCGAATATATTGAATACTGCGTATGACTGAAAACTTACAAGCCAATCAATAACAATTTTTGCCCGCGCACCAAAGGAACATTAGCTTATGAGTTATACTCATGGAAAATCAAGTTATTTCTTTTTTCATTCTGGAGGCTTTTCGTCGAAAACCGTCTTCACTGGGTTAATTCGAATTTACAGCTAGCATAATGGTTATTGACGCGGAATCAGCAAGTCGAATTCAAATCCTGATCGAGTCGGTGACATTCACTTTCGCAGTAATATCCTCGGGAAAGGCATGAATCCACTATTACTCACCCACCCCAAATTGTGGATTAAATATAAGTAGAGCGGACTCTTTCGTCTGATATAAATATATCCTGAACGTTTTACCGGCATTGGTTGTTTATAGACAATTTTATAGTGAAACATTTATTAGGATATTAAAGTCCGATATAGTGTCCGTTAATAGTGTCGTGTCACCAGAAAAGTAAAGAGTTCAACGGCTGACTAAAATATTTAAAAAAAAATGTGGGGTTAATTCATATCCTCATAGCGTCAGATTTAACTAACACATTTTTTTCATGTCAGAAATCTATGATTGTATAGTTTTACTGAAATATATTGGGAAATTTGCAAGTTTTCCTCTGAAATAAAGAAAATGCCAGCTTTAAGAAAAATGGTTATAATATATAGAAATAAAGAAGATATCATTTTAAGGATGTGTCCATGGGCAAAAACTGCTTTTTCCATGGATAACAAAAAAAAAAATTAATAAAACGATAATCAAGAGAGAATTTGAATTCTTTTACACGACATATTAAACTGAATGATTTTATAAAACGTTGGAAACTGAATGATTTTATAAGACGTTGGAAACTGAATGATTTTATAAGACGTTGGAAACTGAAAGATTTTATAAGACGTTGGAAACTGAATGATTTTATAAGACGTTGGAAACTGAATGATTTTATAAGACGTTGGAAACTGAATGATTTTATAAGACGTTGGAAACTGAAAGATTTTATAAGACGTTGGAAACTGAAAGATTTTATAAGACGTTGGAAACTGAAAGATTTTATAAGACGTTGGAAACTGAAAGATTTTATAAGACGTAATAAATGAAGGATTTTATAAAGCATATTAAAAATGAAGTAAACAAATTCCTCCTTTTCGTATTTCAAAACAGCAACGTTTGTTTTTAAAAGTAGGTTTCGTGATTTTAGCGGTGACGTTTTGTACAATGTTTCTGAATTAATAAACATGAGCAGTGACTATGAAAATTTTACAGATTTATTATTTGAAGTTTCTGATGACTCATAATTCCTCATTCCGTGATTTAAGAAGCTCCCCGTGAATTAAATTACTATTAAATACCCTATTGCAAGGTTTCCCAACCTAGGCGATATCGCTCACCGGTGGGCGATTTCAAATGTTGGATGGGCAATAGCAACAGGAAATGAGATCCAGAAAGAAAAGTAGGAGTATCGAAATATATGTCTAAAAACGATGCAAGCTATTAGAAAACAGGAAAGTGGCCTTAGCAATAAAGAAAAAAGTACTCAAGTGGTATATCAGATTTATGCTCCTATCTAGCAGTGAATGCTGAACAGTCTCTTGCCAGATGACGAGAACTGATGCGACAGAAACGTGGTTCTGCCGACAAGAATACCATAGATAGAACATATAGATAATGAGGAAGTTTGAAAGAAAGCAGAAAACTCAGGAATACAGATACTTACAATCAGATTTCTTTCTTAAGTCCTTCTCTTGGCAATTATTTTGGGAAAAAACGTTTCATTTTCTAACCAATATTTTTTTTTATTTGTTTTAATATAATAACTAAGAAACTGAGGCACCTTGAAGTACGACATTGGTGGCTAACACCTTTAACAGACGAGTGAGTTGATAATTGGACTCATTTCAAGCTCAGAAGGGTATACAAATAATCAAGATCGACGTATAAACACGTCTGTAATTGGTTTTTGAACGTAATGTTCTGAAAAAGACAATTTAGGTAAAAACGTATATACACGTCTACGGCGAGGAAGGGGTTAATTGTTATATCGTGTTATATAGTGGTACATCTTTTTTAATTGTTACTCTTTCTTTTCGTACTTTTGATTTTTTAAATTACTTTTTCATTCTTTCTTTTTCAGGCTTGTATTTTATTTATTTTCGTAGGGTCAGCATTTATTCTTAATTTGTTTTTATTTCACACTTGAATGAATTCTTTCATTTATTAGTTTCTCATTCATTTCTTTCTTTCTTGCCTCCATTTCTTTCTTTTTCTTTCTTTTTCTTTCTTGCCTCCATTTCTTTCTTTTTCTTTCTTGCCTCCATTTCTTTCTTTTTCTTTCTTGCCTCCATTTCTTTCTTTTTCTTTCTTGCCTCCATTTCTTTCTTTCTTTTCTTTCTTTCTTGCCTCCATTCCTGCCTCCATTTCTTCTTTCTTTCCTTCCGCCTCCATTTCTTCTTTCCTCTCTCCCTTCCTTCCCCCCTTTCTTCCCCTTCCTCCCCCTTCCTTGGCCCTTTCTTTCTTCCTTCTTCCTTCTCTTTCTTCTTCCTTCTCTCCTCCCTCCTTTCCCTTTCGTTATTCTTTCCTTCCTTCATTCCTTTTCTTATTTTTTTCTTTTCTTCTTTCTGATTGTCTTTCCATTTCTCCACATAATATTCTCCCTTTTCATTCTCTCTCTTACTGGGCCCTCTTTCCGCTGTCATGTCTTTCTATCCTTTATTTTTTTTTCTTTCTTTCTTTCTTTCTTTCTATATTCTCTTCCACATCTTTCTGCTTCACACTTTCTATTGTGTCATCTTCCCATCACCCCTTCTTTCTTTCATACAATTCTTTATATAGTTTTACTTCCTTACCAATCTTTCGATGGGCACCTACGTTACATTTATTTCTTTGTCTTTTCAAATCTTCCACAACGTAGCACGAAACCTTAAAAAAAGAAAAAAAAAAAAAAGAAAAAAAAACGATCACTCCAACCTAAGAACAATTCCATGTGCATTGGGTCGCATTTAAACATTATTTCAATTCAATCTATTCATCTATCTTTACATGTTTTCCTTGCTCTTGGCATTTGTCTACAAGTCAACTTATAGTCCCTCCTAGGTTGGATAGTTTAGTTTTAGGGAACATCAATATATTTTGGAATCAATGATAGGGTATGTTGTAAAAATACGGTTTGTTGATTGGATATTCGGGCTGAAAGGCCGAGAACTCGGGTGAAATATTGCTTTAATATTGGATGTCGTTTGATGAATGTTTAGGAAACACTCGGAAACGGAAAGAAAATAGAAAGAAAGAAATAAAAGAAAGAAATCAGAAAATGGTTGGATAATGGGAAGAAAGAGAAAAAAAAATGGAAAAGAACAATGGCTAAGGATAAATGAAAGACTCTACAAAAAGAAAGAAAGTAACAAAAGAAATCATTATGAAATGAAGGAATTAAGATGGAAAATAAGAAAGAAAGAAGGACGTAATATGAGTGGAATTAATGAAAGTTGAAAAAAGAAGAATGAATGGATAACAAGAAAGAATAAAGAAACCAAGGCAACCAAAAAAAAAAAAAAATGCAAAGAAGGAAACTAAACCGGAAGAATGATTTGAAGAAATAGACATGAACTGAAGAATGAAAGCAATATGAACGAATGACCCAAAGTAGGTAATGGAAGGTAGAAAGACGATTGGGGGAATGAATAAAATAAAGACAAGAAGGCAACGTTTAATGTTCGTGTCTGTCAAAAAGCAATACAAAAAAGGGTGTCACAAAGACAGTTATTCCATTAACACCGCTATTATTTTAAACGCCTTCACTCCCCTGGCAACGTTTGTTGTTTTAAAAAAGCGACGATTAAAATTTTAATAAAACCTAGACATATCAAATTAATTTATGCATTTTCTTTATTCTTGCCAATTGTCAATGAAAATATTAAACACTATTTATTTATCAATTGAATAAAAAACTTGTTTTCATAATTATTTATCAAATAGTAATTAACAAATATTGCATTGTAGTTAGTATACATATTTTGATAATTTTGTCAATTTTATAAATTGTTGAATAATAACATTTCTTTTCAAATCTATTTCTTTATAAAATGGCGAATAAATTTGTATAAACAGTAAATAATAAATATTGCAACTGCACATGATTCTAATATTTTCATAATCTTGTAAATAATTACCGAGAGAGTCAAAAGATAAAAGATAAAAAATAACAGTGGTATCAACGGAAAAACTGTTACACCATTTTTTTGCGGACACAAAGTTTGAAGATTGCTAAAATAAACTTAGGAATAATGAAGAAAGAAAGAAAGAAAGAAAGAAAGAGGGATAGATAGATAAGAATAGAATTAGATATTAACAAGCTGAGATAGATAGATAGATAGATAGATAGATAGATGCAATAAGTTACAGGAGCAAGGGTGCATTTAGTATTAGATTCAGGTCTGTAGAGTCTTATCAATTTTTTCAAGAATTACAAAAAACAGTACCAGACAGATAGTCGTTGAAACAAAAAAAAAATGGTAGAAGTAATAAAAAGAAAACAGGAACTGACGAATTAATGAATGATGGAAAGAGGAATTAAAGAAATACACGCAAAACGGATAAATGAAAAGAATATATATATATATATATATATATATATATATATATATATATATATATATATATATATATATATATATATATATATATATATATATATATATATATATATATATACACACACACATGGTTGTTCTGGAAATCTAAAAAAAAGAAGTGTATTACTACGTTACTTCCGCTTGGTGACCCGTTCCCGCTTGCAGCTATAATACCTTATCACGATCTCTAAATTTCTTCCCCAACTCCAGAACTTTATGAATGGAAATCATGCCAAACCCTTTCTATTTTTGCTATTCACTTCAGGATACTAAATTGTAGGCCCAATAAAATAAAAAAGAAAAATAGGACAGGAGATTATTTGCCAACCAACCGGATATCTAGATTGCTCTATAACTGGGATATTGGCAAATTCTGCTGGAGTAGCCTCTGGCATGAAAGCCAGATTTTTTTTCTTTTCTTTTTCCCATTATTTTTTCTTCTTCGTACTGTTCTGGTCATAATAGTCTTTGGCTTGTTATTGTACCCATTAAGAGAAGGGAATAGATTTGGCAGCAAAGTCAAAGACTGGTAATTCAGTGGTTGGTGGCAAATAAGATTTGGAATGACAAAAGGAAAAACGATAAGGAAGAATTGAGAATATGTTGTGCTTTCTTGCGTGCTGGTCAATCCATGAATATTTTGTTTGAGATTTTTCTATCGTATTCTGTCTAATCACCGTTTCACACACTTTTATGTAGAACAGAAATAAAAAAAGACTATTGATCTGACTTATTAGTAAGCTGAAGACTTATTAATAGTTGTATATATACAGTGCTGTTCGATAAAAGTGACTCACCTGATTTTTTTTACTAAATGTTCTCTTCTCCGATAAAACGAAAATTGAGATAAATTCAAAGGATAAGCGATCTAAAATCCGAAGAAGACGCTTTGAAAGGTCTTTGAATTTAGCAGTAAGTACTGTCAAGCATCCGTTCAGTATAATGTTCTGGGGGGATGCTTTTCTTTTCATGGAACTGGTTTCTTAAAACTTATTGAAAAGACTCTCAGGAGCGAGCAGTACAAGAGAATTTTAAAGTCTTGTCTGCTCCCTTCTGCTGAAAGGGTGCAAATCGACCCTATCAAGCTCATTTTTATGCAGGATAATGCTCCCTGTCACAAATCAAAATTGATGAAGAAATACTTTGATGAGAAGCAGGTGAGTGTTATGACATGGCCGCCACAATCTCTTGACCCCAACCCCATAGAAAACTTATGGAGCATTATAAAGTACAAGCTCTCGAAAAAGTCACTTTTTTTTTGCACATAGTTTTTCCCTAAATCTCATTTATATCCAAAATTATAATTATTAATAGAATACCTTAGAGTGAGTAAGCTTTTTTACTAGGTGGTCGGGAAGGGGTCTTTATATTAGTAAGATTAAAAATTAGTTTGACTCCAAAAACAATAGGAGAAAAAATTTTTAAGTAAAAAAGATTAGGGGTGTCACTTTTATCGAACAGCACTGTATATATATATATATATATAAAATATATAAAAATACGAAAGAATGCACCGTTTCCTCAAATGTATTGTCGGTATGTCAATGATACCTTTTTTTATTCAATAGCGAAGTTGAGGTTGATCAGTTTCTTTCTTTTCTAAATGGTATCCATCCAGCACTGAGGTTCATTGTTGAGAAGGTATCCAATCTTCAATTGGCCTTCTTGGATGTATTAGTACATTGAACATCAACAAGTTTTCATACCTCGGCTTATAGAAAACCAACTTTTGTGGGGTTGTATACACGTTGGGACTCTTTTTGTCCCACTAAACGTAAGATAAATATATATATATATATATATATATATATATATATATATATATATACACACACACACACACACACACACACACAAAGTATTGGTTCAAAAATTTAACAAAATTTGGAAGCAGGTTCCTGGAAGCATCAAAACAGGTAAAATAAGGTAAAGTGTCCAAAAAGCCATATAGAATGTCTTCTTTGTGGTGAGACGTACGTACTTCCTTGGTCCATACTTTGTTGTGCCACGGATCCTGTCTCAGCAACGAGACGATAAACAGCAGCGAAGGTTATATGACCCGGCTGCCTTCAGTTTGGGAACGCAATCTGATACAGCCGTGCAGCCTCGTGTCCATTACCTTCGCGCGGCCGTATGTAAAAATAATATCTGCCTGCTTACGATATGAATATCCTACCATTGTTAAACGGAACGCTTCTCAGGTAACTCATTAGGACAAGTTAAACGGTGAAGTTAAACGTTATAAGAATGACAATACGAAAATGTCTTATACCAATTTGAAATTATAATTAAATAAATTAAATAAATAATAATTAAATTAGAAAAAAAATTTATACCAGTTTCTCTTATCCACAGAAGTGCTCTCTCTCATATATATATATATATATATATATATATATATATATATATATATATATATATACTGAGAGAGAGATATTGATTGAATGAGGATAATTATGGTGAATGGAGGAAGAGCAAACAGGGGGAAATAACAAACATAAGATAAAAGACAATTCAAAGAGAAACGGTAAATCGGTAAGCGGACAAAAGAAAGACTAAAAGAGAGAGAGAGGAAAAAGGCGGGAAATGTGTATTGTGCAAAGGTCCAAATTTTTACTGTTGTTTACCGACAGGCAAGAAATCCGAAATACGTCTTTTAATAGCTTCCATAAAATAAAATCTTTATTTCATTCTAAAAGGAGAAAGAAATGCCCGAAGATTTCTTGAAATCGAAGCAATAAAAAAAAGCCAAAAGCCCCTAACACAACGATTTCGCTGAGGTATGAATGGAAATTTCTTCTCATAAATTTTACGACAAAAAGATATATTCTTTTGGATATTCGGTATTGCATACAAATATGTATATGGGCACTTCAACGTGGTGTAATGGTTAGCAAGCTACAATCGCTCCATCAATTACGGCCTTGTGTCACATCTGAGCTACGTTTAGAGAACTGCCACCATACACATAGGCATATGGGCACTTCAACGTGGTGTAATGGTTAGCAAGTGCTCCAATAACATCTGGTTACGTTTAGAGAACTGCCACCATAATCGCTCCAATGGTTAGCAATTACGGCCCATCAATTACGGCCTGTCACATCTGAGCTACGTTTAGAGAACTGCCACCATACACATAGGCATATGGGTACTTCAACGTGGTCAACGTTGTGTCACATCTGATGGTTTAGAGAACTGCCACCATACACATAGGGTATATGGGCACTTCAACGTGGTGTAATGTTAGCTACATTCACATCAATTACGGCCTTGTGCCACATCTGAGCTACAGAACTGCCACCATACACATAGGCATATGGGCATGTAATGGTTAGCAACGCAATCGATCAATTACGGCCTTGTGCCACATCTGAGCTACTTTTAGAGAACTGCCACCTTACACATACGTATATATATTTTAGACGAAACCACTTGTCACAACGCGATTTTTACCCTTTTACTTCCGCCGGCCATTCTTTGTAAGATCATTTCTCACCCCTCTTCTTGTGTACGGTTTCCTTTCAGTACGTTTGGCGATCACGGCACTCCTCAACTTCCTGTCCTTTGTAGCTCTTAATAAATTTTGTGTTTTTATTATCTCCACTAGACCTTGATCCACCATCCATTTACTCAAGCTTGTTAGATAGGTTATACGTTGTTTCCCGCTTGGCTTTCAATCTCTTATGCGAGTATCAAATTTTCCAAGTCGTCTTTCCTCATTATGTGCCCTTAAAATGCCAAAGCTCTCTTCCTGATGTTAGGTTTAAGTTTCCTTTTTGTGGCCATTTTCTCTAAAACTTAGTCCTTGCGCACATGTTCGGCTCTTGGTATTCTCAGCATACTCGATAAATTAGTCAGTCTGCCTACAGCTTCATGTTTTAATAAATACGCATATACAATGTAAAAGTGCTTGCCTAAGAGTTAATCTTGGCTGCCATTGTCTCTTCGCTTCATATTGGGCACTCCGTGGATAAGTATCAACATGTATCGGGAGATATAATACCAATTGTTGTAACCTAGGTAAGGTTATTGAACAGTATACTCACACGAAGATTGAGAATGAATGATAATACTTAGTACAAGAACAACAAAAATAAGATTAGCCAGTGGCGCGTAGAAGAATTAGTCAACTGCTAGAAGTGGATTCCACAATGAATCTCCAACTGCAGGATATCTACCAACCGTCCCACGTGGTCAGATGTGGCACAAGTCCGAATTTAATGTGGGGTATCCGAGCCTATAGGCTCGGCGAAAAATTCCCCGTAGACTCCGTATAAAATGGGGCCGAATAGCTGTTTCCTGAGACGAGACTCTACCCTTAGACATAGACTCGTCTGGGGATCCTCTCTACTTCCAACTGTAGGATATCTACGAACCGCCCCACGCGGTCAGGTGTGGCACAAGGCTGAATTTAATGCTGGGCGTCCGACCAAAATTACCCTGTAGGCCCAGTATAAAACGGGGCCGGGTAGCTGTTTCCCGAGACGAGACTCTGCCCTTCGACATAGCCTCGTCTAGGGATCCTCTCTGCTCGGAGGTAAAGAGTTTGA
This sequence comes from Acanthosepion pharaonis, assembly GCA_903632075.3. Taxonomy (NCBI): domain Eukaryota; kingdom Metazoa; phylum Mollusca; class Cephalopoda; order Sepiida; family Sepiidae; genus Acanthosepion; species Acanthosepion pharaonis. Next base: position 1,524,411 of record CAHIKZ030000560.1, on the reverse strand, counting down.
CTAGCACAGCTGTAGACGAATCTCCAACTGCAGACCAACATACAGTATTTACTACTGTATTTATGTGAATGGGGATATACCCATTATCGACTAATCTTAAGAGAAATTAGCATAAATTTGAGATGGATGTACAGAAAAATACACAAAATGTAAAAAAAAGACCTCTTAGTTAATATATGGGGTGTATAGATTATTATAGCTTTAAAAACAGACATATTTTTTAAAAAGGATATATTATATATTTAGATTAATATATAAATCTGCGTGTCCCAACCTTAGCATCACCGTTAATCCCTGCTAATACTTCATAAATAATGGACTATTCCGTTTTGATTGTGTGGAAAAACGGAAAAGACATATCAAAAACGCTACTTGCTTTCAGTGAGAAAATGAAATAAAGAAAGTCTGAAATGTAAAAATGTTGCTAGATTCAAATATTTTCATGTGTACACTCTTACTTCTTAAAATAATGCTAGGCTAGTGAGTTCGATTTTTAGCGTCTCCCTGACAAAATTAGCAAATCTAAGTGATTGCTACTATTGTTGCGAACTGAATTTTAGTTTAATACAATCTTTAAAGTTTCAGAAATACCGTTATCCTTTCACATATCTGGATACTTAGACTGTGGAAAATGCAATATGACGTCGTTCGTGTCTGCGGAAAATAAATTGCGAAGTTTAGCTTCAGGATTTAACACTTGCCATTACATTTCTTTGTATTCACTCTGCTAAAATCATTAATGGAGATGTGACTCCCCGAGTAATGTATGGCAATAGATTTAATCTGCTGCTGGAATGCTGAGGGCATTATGCAGACCGGAAGTACGCAGTGTGGCACCAATAAGTGTGATAAATCAGTCGTTGTAAAAACAGCACGAATCCATGTCTATGTTTTCAGGATACAGGAAGAAATCTTTAATTTGTAGATTGAAATAACTTTCGGGGCTCTTGAGCTCCCATCTTCTTTTAATGTTATCCATGTACAGACTGATCGTCAATTTCTAAATGGTGAGTGGGTGTGTGTGGCTTTGGGAGTTCTCCCCAGAACTGAGAATCTTTTTCTCGCGAGGATGGGAGCAATTGTATACCACTTCCCGCTCAAGCGGCATGCTTATATATCTACCTGTGATGAGATTGTTCTACGTGTGCACATCTAAAACGCAACCGGGTCGACCACCTGTTTAAATATTGGGGTCGGCCACTAATGTCCACTGAAGGTGCGACACCTGCTCCTGGTCCCGTCCCGCGGATTCTAAACCTGCAGCAGGAAATCCCTCATTGCAGTAAGTGGGGTAGGGTCAGTGTAATATCGATGTCAGCGTGACAGCGGTCGCCGAAACTGTATGTGTATGGCACACCCCCATGTTAAAACGATACTGCGTCACACCATGCCTAAGTTGAGAGGCGGAGTAAATATTTTCTTGGATTTGCTCGAAAGCATGTTCCTTTCCAGTGGGATTTGTGAAGAGGAAAATGACGCATAGTGCGGGATCTGAGTGTTGTCGCGCCTGAAAAAGGTTTTTCTTGGCTGAAAAACTGCTGCACAAACCATGGCCATTGATGGAACCTCTGTGGTGTGGTGTGAGACGACAAAGCTCGACATATTTCCCTTCCAAGCACTGCTGTAAACAACGGAAGTGAGCGAGAACGTTATAACTTAATGCGCATGCGCGACAGAGTTCAAAATCAATCTTTGCCAAGCGGCTTCACTACGTGCTTTAACTCAGTTACCATAGTAACAGTCACCTATTTTTTTTTTTTTTTTTTTTTTTAAATCAGACCTGGTACATATGCTAATCTTCGCTATTTGAATAGGAAAACATTATACTATAGATTTAAGCTGGGAATGTACAATAGACAATTCAACTAGAAATAATTCTTTCCCTTCGTGTTTCTATAGATTAAACTCCCCAGATGATGAATATAAAAAGAAATTGTGTAAGAAATAAAGAACAGGCTCCAATCTCATTTAATGGTGCCAATGTTCATCAAATTTACTCAACAAGAGTGTAACCGTTCACGCATTCGCACTAAGTTCTGATTGGTTGCCATGTTACAAGTTTTGACGAATTTGTTTAATAAATCTCACACGTGACGTCATAGATCTCATAAACAGCTCAGAGGTAAATATTTATTTGAAAAAAAGAAAAATCAAGAAACAAAATTGTTTTTTCTTCTCTTTTCGCGCTTTTTTTTTTTTTAAATTTTGTTTGTGAATTTTTTTTTTCCGGTACTTTTGAAAGAAGGAAAAAAAAAAAATCGAAAAGAAATTATTTTCCTCACGTTTTTTTTTGCGACAAGTTTTTTTTTTTTTTTTTTTTTAATTCATATTCAGCACGCGCATCATGTAACTTTAGACTTGGCCTGAGCATAGATGAATCACTTGCGTACGTTACAAAAAGAAAGATAAACAGATGAAATCTTATTTCTCGGCACGCGACACAAACGCGAATGTAAGTGCCTTTTCAACCATTCAGAGTTTATTTTAAAGCGACTCAACTCGTTCGAGCGAAATGGAGAGAAGTGACGTGCCGGGTGACTCAAACAAACTTGTTTAATTAGAGCCGAGGTCTATTTGACATTTGATGAAAGACACAAGATTGAAAGCGATTACAGAGCCTACTTGTGATGTCCAGGAAGATTATTTGATAAACTTTAGCGATCGACGGCCACAAATCAAAGTGGAATTTAAAAGACACAAGCAAAACGAACGAGCCATTAAGTCTGCAGCATGTGACTGTTGTCACCTGCTGAACAATCCTCAATTTACGTGGAAACTCGGCACTCATAATAAAAATTTTCCTCCGTTTTATCACGCTAAAGATATTGGCGTGGTTAACAGGCTTATAAAAATTGTGGGGATTATCCCTACCTGTGCTTATCTGGCACAGGAATTAACCATTAACAATAAGAGTTTACTGAGACGTTGTTAACGCCCCTGTGATATTACTGGAGGTATGATTCTCCTCATTTTAGATGGGAGAAGTTGCTCAGCCCCGGTGATTTCAGCCCTGCAGCAGCAGTTTCCCCATCACACCAAAGATATTGGATCAGTGTAACACCGATGCCAGCGTGACAGTGTTCGCGGGGGCTGGGGAAAAAATATCAATTTTTGTCTTTGGCCCATTGCATCGTCCACCACGAGGAAAGTTGGCTCTCTGTGCCGCGCCAGGAAATTTTTCTCCCCGGAATCGATACTTCAAATATACAAATCAACCATTCGCCCTTGCATGGAGTTTTGCTGCCATATATGGTCTGGTGCACCTTCTGTTTACCTCGGAGTTCTTGACAAGATCCAGAGACGGATATGTAATATAATTGGCCCTGATCTGGCATCTCGTCTACAGTTACTCTCTCACAGACGCGCCGTCGCCGTCGCCTCTCTCTGTCTTTTCTACAAATACTTCCATGGTAATTGCTCCGATGAGCTGCTTTCACTGGGTCCCAGACTCCATGAATTCAAGCGCCCTACGAGGCTGGCATCCCGCTCTCACCCTTACACTGTAGAAACTTTTAAATGTAGCCGTCTCTTCTACTCCAATAGCTTCATACCTTGCACCTCTCGATTGTGGGACACCCTTCCCAATTACTGTTTCCCTGAAAGCTATAATCTCCAACTATTCAAATGTAATGTCAATCGACATCTCCAGTTACCTTGATCTATCCACTGTCCCTCTCCTCATTCTTTCTTCTATCACTCCTATCTGCTCTCGCTCCAAATCTTCTGCAACCCCCTGCATCCTAGTGGCTCGGGGCGTAATGCTAATAAAAAAAAAAAAAAAAGATATGACTAAGTATGGAGCTCCCAAGTTAAAACCCCTTTTTTTACATCTGACCTTGGTGGGGAGGCCGGGTAAATATATCTAGTCAGCCAAGACACCCACTAAATGGCACTGTGTCAAAACTATAAAACTACTGAACAATGGATCCTCACTTTTATTTTTTTCTTCGGACATAATAGTAACAACACGGCTCTTTTAATTTACAACAAACCATGTGGGTATCACACACACAGCCTTTCTGACGGCAAAGCCTATAATATTTTAGAACTTTTCAGCTGTCTTTCTGCACACGTGTATATTTTCAAACTTTTTATATTGCTATACTTTATATAAAATATACGTATGTTAAATTCCTGTTGAAATTTGTTCCTTTTGAAAATGTGGAATTCACGTTCGTCGAAAGTCCCTTACCTCAACACTTACGACCTTTCAAGGTCGAGGAAGTATTATTCACAGTCAGACTAATTTCCTCATCATTGTTGTACCTACAGGTGCCTATCGCTCTATATTATTTGATTGATTTTTTTACGGCTTATCAATCTTTTTACAGGTTAGTTAAATCCACAAATATATATTTAGAATGTAAGAAGTTTTTTGATATAATGATTTTAATGATACAAGTCTTACCAATTAACCCATAGCTGGAGGGGTAGAAAAGGTGAAATCATACCTTTCCCAAGGGTAATTTGCGCGTAGGAGAATATAAAAAACACAACTGCATTTGGAATTCGGCTCCCGAATTTCCAATTACGATTCGTTATCCATTAAACCATCCGCACATCCAGCATCTGATATTCTCAGACGATCACCCATCTAGTTACTGAACAGACTCAACGTTGCTTCATTTCTGAGATCAAGGACCGGTGTTTCAACATAACATCGCCGTAAGCTCTCGTTGGAGGACGAGCAACAACTGCGCAGTAATATAAAAGCGATTTACCAATCGTAGTTTAGATGTAACACTAGGCTGAAAACAGAGAGCACGCGGTGTGTATCGAAATCACTACTTAGCAGTAATTGATCTAGCTAGACAAGCGTGCTAACCATTAAACTACATCGAAGTGTCATGAACAGTATTAACCCTTAGGTGATGAGAGGGCCAATACATCGGTCGAAAAGTTGAATGACGAAGAAGACGACTAGGCCGATCCGTCGGCCCGATAATACAAGACTCGAGATGAGCTGGCTAGTCTTCGTACCAGCCAATCAGATTGCTTCTCGCATTTCTTGCAAATCTGGGCCTTTCAATGGCGGTTTTTATGATAGTTTGTTGTGTTTTGTGATCTTACATCGATTTTTTTTGTGAAAAGGGCTACGACACAGAAACTCAAAATGAGGCTCCGTCTCCAAAAGGTTAAAATTAAACAAGACGTGATATCCCGAGACATGGACTGCGAAACGAGAACAAAGTACTCCCGTAGATTAAATAAAGGGTTCGATAGAAATTATAAAAGTTTATAACTGCACAGTTTCGTATCCGAAACATAAACTAAGGAATTTCTAAAGAACTAATGGATTTTTAATTATGAATACATATTTCAGTAGACACTCCTTTTATTTTTTATTTTTTTAAACAATATTTTATTTCGTCTACGGATAAATCTTATGAAAGAAAATATATGCGCGCTCAGTGAGGATTAGAACCTCCGTGCTCTTTTGCAGGAGAAACCATCGAAAGGGAAAATAGAACATCGCTTAATCACGACACTCTTCGTAGCGAAGGTGGTTACCTAGGCTACAAGAGTGTCGTGATTAAGCACGTTGGATCTAACGAAGGTTTCTCTCGCAAGGGGGGGGGGAGTTCGAATTCTACTAGAGGACGCATTTTTTTTTTCTTAAATTCTCGAATGTTCAAGCCGTTTGACAAGATACATATTTAAGTTCTTGAACAAGACTTTGAGGGGTACAGGTAACACTCAAAAAAGTTAAGTTAAAATGTATACTTCTGGAAAACAATACGTATTCGTATTCAACAGCCCTACAAATCCCCCCCCAAAAAAAAAACTGCCTATTGCCCACTTTTAACCACAGTTAGGTTTGTTTTGTTTTATGGCATATTAACCTTAATGGGTTATTTAATGCAGACAAGATTTTTATTGCTGGTAATATTTATTTGTTTTCAAAAATGTATTGCTGGCATTATTGTTACACTTTCATAGTGTCTTGACCCTAGTTTACGGTTAACTATTTGCCCAGAGCTGGGACCCTAACAGGTGCTACAACACCGAGTCAGGGTGAACCTGGGAACACTAGCAATTAAGTGGCGATTCCACTCTCCTCAAAACCTTCAGATCAGAGGCCTTGCTGCTGGATGTAGTTTATCATCGCACCCAGGACGTGCATGTAGTTTTTCGTCATACCCAGCACACTGCTCGAATAGGTTTCAATGACATCGGGTTAATGGAATATTCACTGGCCCTTCCAGATATTAATCCAATCACAAACTTGTTATCTCATCGATTCCCAGTTGAATTGGCTAGATGTAACCGTAAGTTCTATGCCAACAGTTTATTTTCTCGCACTTCTCTCTTGTGGAACTCCCCCACCTGTTGCAGCTATCGTTGATCTTCAAAAATTTAAATGTCAATCGTTATCTACTGTCTTATTGATTATTCTCCTATTGTTCTTGGTCTTTAATAATATTTCTCTTTTGCCTATTCTTTCACACACAGCAACCCATTATGTCTTAGTGGCTTTACTACCTTGCAAGGGGGGGATTATTAAAAACAATAACTACTAGAAGTAGTCAAATTGTTCTTTTTTATATTCTAAAGTAATTTTCATAATATAACTATTTTCTTTTTGATTTAATTTATGATAAGAAATAGCAAATTTATCTGATGGTCAGGAATGACACTCCGAAAATGGATCAACATTATGATTGACGACCACAGACATGCATTCTGTAAATAACTTTTTAATTCTTTAAGGGGGAGATAAAGAAAAATGGATTGCTAAGCTTTCATGCGCAACTGTCACCGAGACATAATACTCTGTTGAACTGTTGTCAGAGATATGGTTAATACAAGCGAAGACCAAATGAGATAGTTACTAGTAATTTTGATCCAATTCTCTCTTCCTTAATTAATGTCCAAAGAGGAAGGGGGTACATAATTACAAGTAAAACATTAATGAACAGCATCATCTACCGTGTTCCCTAGAAATATTTTCTCTTAATTACAAAGATAAACCTGAGTCGGTGAGTCATAGTTGTGCTATGTGTATTTAGTCACACACACACATATGGTGCGATGGCCAAATTGTTGTCTAAATTAGGCAAAAATGAAACTGACATCTCATTTTAAGAGATATATTTACCAAAATTACACAAAAATATCTTGAAATACTAAAGAGTAAAATTATTCAATTAAATTGCCATTGGCTTTAACCATGGCCTCCAGACGACTTCGGAATCACCTGCATCTCTTCTGGACGATCTCCTTGTTTAAGTTGGTGGATGCTTCCATAATGTTGCAGTTTTAATTGCGCGCATGCGCGTTGTTTTTTTATTTTGTCGACGGCACAGTACAGTAGGGTCAGTTGGGCACCATCTGTGAGAAAAAAAAAAAACAAAAAAAAACACCACGGCGCAATTCACTCCGGCAGAAATTTGGAATTGGCATGCTGTACTGCTTGGTATTCGCGCCGGAAGCTCTAATACGAACATTTCAGTGTGTTTTGGTGTTAATCTGAGCACAGTGAAGAGGATTCTGAAAGAGTTGGATAAGTCTAATGCTGATTACGAAAATGTTTGGTGTGATCATTAGTGATGGCGATCTTATACCTCCAATGATCATTACATAGGGCTTCAGACGATGGCCTACATCAAGTGGCACGAGGAGGAAGTGCCGTTCTGTGTCAAGGGGGTAGCTGCTGAAAGACCCTATGTCTGGCAACAGACTCTGCACCATACCACACAAGCAGGAGGACACAGTGATGACTGTCAGACAACTTCTGCAACCACATCACCACTTATATCTGGCCATCCCTAGACTGCACCCCCTTGATATGTGGGGTGCAGTTGTGCGAGAGACCAACAAGACTTGTAAGACCAAAGATGAACTGAAGGCTTGGATTATGGCAGCATTCAACTACTTAAACAAGGAGACCGTCCAGAAGAGTTACAGGAGATTCTGAATTCATCTGGAGGCCTTGGTTCGCGATTTTATTGAATAAATTTATCCTTTAATATTTCAAGATATTTTTGTGTAATTTTGCTAAATAACCCCCCATATATATATCTCCAAGTATAGGACTGGTGTATACGGAATAAATTCCAATAACCAACAATTACTATTCTTAAAAGAGTGCTCAATACAGAGTAGAGCAAATATAATTATTTATTTAAAAATTATAGCATAAATATGTTATAAAATCACTGCAAAAATAGCCATTTTGTTTCAACACCTCTGATGTCTTATCAGGTGATGATACATATCTATCTATCTATAAAAGGCAGGATGTGTGTGTGTGGGTGTAACGAATGCACGGCTGCAATTTTCGACGGATTTGCGCCAAAATTTACATGCACATGCTCCAAGTTAGTAGGAAGGCCAAGACCAACTTTGCATTTTCCAACTCCCATCGATAGTGGAAATAATCTAGTTTTTCATGGTTCTACGGCAGTTTTCATGTAGTTTGCGGCCATTTTCTACTGGCCAGAGTGAGAGCCAATAGCTGGCTGCCACGAATAGGCAGAAAGATTCTATTGGCCTGCGTGAGAGCCAACAGCTGACTGACACGAATGTTAACTAGCATGCCAAAAAAAAATCGATAGCTGCATCCGTCACAAGTGGGAAAAATTTAAATCTGCATGGCACTTTACTCCAATTGGCTTATTCGCTTGCTTAAACTCAACGTTGATTCTGATTCCGCATAACTGGGGTGGGAAAAAGTATTTGTTGTTAACATTCTTTTTTTCATTCGGTTTTTCCAGTTACGCGTCTTTTTTTAAAGATGATCGTTTTGTGCTCATTTTGTTTAGTTCTTTTTTCGTAATAGATTTAATGTTTCTTATAGAGCTTAGAAAAAATTTTCAGTGTGAGATAGGCAAGAAGTAAGGCATGTAGCAACATCATCACGGAAAAGGGCACTCCTTTAAAGGCAAGGAAGGGCAAAAATATTTTAAGTCAAGTGATAGCGATTGCTGTATGAGTCGTACGATTTTTGAATCAAGCACGGGCAACGCCGGGACATGCTGCTAGTATTAAATAAAAAAGAACATAATACTTCTTCAAAAAATCCGAAACGTATCAACTCATAACCCAATCAAACACACCAAATACAAACAAGAAAAAATGCCTAAAATCTCATATATACTGATATATTCTCCACTGATCCCAGTAAAAAAAAAAATCTAATTGTATACTATACTAAATTTAATACAACCGACTTAGTCATCAACAATAACACTCCGTCAAGTAATGTTTTGCAAAAGACCAATATTGTTTATCAATTTAAACGTCCTTTGGGAGATTGTATTTCTGACAAAAAAATCAAATATATATGTTGGTTTCACGAAAACATTAACGAGGAAGATTACATTACACATGTCAGTATCAAGTTCTATAGCCCAACTTTTAAAGTGACATTCCTGTTCACATTCATGATTTAGAGAAATGTTAATTAGAAATACAAATATACGCCACCATGAAAATAAAAAAAACTTCGAATTCTTGAAGTCCTCGATAAGAAACTTACAACCAAAACTAAATAAAATTAATTATGAGTATAGCAACAATGCCTTCAAATATCAATTACGTTAAGATTTTACAATACCTAAATTGTATTTTTTTTAATTACTAATAGAAATTAAGTCACCTCCATTGAGAACGTTAATTTTTGCATTAAAAGAGTGCGTTTCATGCGCATTTACAAAAAAATTCACAACTATCTATTACATCACGTTTGTCTTAGCAATTCACCCCTGAAGATGATATTGGATGAGGTTGAAAGTCCTTGTTAAAATAAAAGGAATGAGAAAAACTACGGCGCCTTCCTTAATGAGTTTAATAACAACATTAAGAACTTGATCTGTGAATTTGAAAGGATTAAAATAAAAATAGACATATGTCTAGAATATTCAACCAAACACAAACATATATATCCCAAAAAACATGATTCTACATATATATAATAGTTATTCAAATTTATGACATGTGCATGTTATAAAATCACTACAAAAATTGCAATTTTGTTTCGACACTTCAGGTGTCGTCTCAAGTGATGATGTATGGAAAATAATCAGTATTAAGAATTCAAAAGCCAACCAAACCTCACAGTAGAGGAAACTTTATGTGACCTATGGTGACCATTCAGAATACAAGTATATGGTAATTTAAAATAACATTATAGCATAATCTAGTATAATAACAATCTATTAGTGGAATGAAGTTGTTTTTACTTCCAACCAAGTACTATATATATATATATATATATATATATATATATATATATACAGAAGTTGAACTGTTCTTGTCACAGCTATAGATTAAATAGTAGAATAGTCTAGTCTCTACACCTTTGGTTGTTAACCAGTCTGTAAGGAAAATTCTAAATTCCAGAGCGTAGAGAAGGCAACGGGGTACCATGCCATTATATTTCCAGAGAATGCATAACATTTCAAAGATAATAACGAAAATGAATCTGTAGAGATTCACGATTGTCTGTGTTCGGATTGAAATTAAAAACAAATCGAAAAGCAGAAAAAGCTTTACAAAACTATGAAGACGTAAATTACACAAAACAGTAATAAAATAGAGTTCAGTAAAAAAAAACAAAAAACAAGCAATTAACAACCCCCCCAAAAAAACAAACAAACAAACAAAAAAAAACAAACAAAAAAAAAAAAAACGCGGTGAGCATGACGTTCTGCATCATTGAGACATAGTTGAAAGATGAAGGAACATTATTTGGTTGAGTCATAAATAATTTCTGGTTTTGCACATCGGTTTTTATTCTTTAAAAAATAAATTACAATTCTATTTTATTTAATTATATATTCATCATAATTTGCAGTGTCTTGTTGCAACTTAACAGGCACCTTTTCGATATATATTGAATAAAATTACGCAAGTTTTGATATAAAAGGTTTTCGACAAACTCTTGAATATAATTTTCGTCAGATAATGTTTCTCCCCATCAAAGCGTTTTGCACAGATCAAAAATGATAATAATCGGTTTATTTTTGTGTTATTCTCACTGTATGCGGCCTTGTGATGTCACGGAGCGAAATAGCGTTTTTCCTTTTGAGAAGCACAGGTCGCCTATCGACTAAACTTTAATGGACACATTACAGCTGTTGGGCGTATAAATCTTTATTTAATTCTTCAATGTCTTAAGAACTCTAAATGAATAATAATACGACAATCCTGCCACAGGCACAACATTACCTTTCTCCCATGGAGCTCAGCTTTAGGGGGGTCGGTCGTGGAGATTTATCCTTTTCAATCTGCTGCTATTTGCTTTCAGTATTGCCGTATGTAACCTATTTTTCCTCACTTGCTTTGATGGGAACTGTTACTTAAGATGAAGCCATCCATCATTATAATATGCCCCCCACCACAAAACGAAAATTATTTATGGGGGATCGCTTGGGAATACGAGGAGCAGTTTTTTGGATGTGCGCGTAGTGTGATGGACATTGTTAATCGTACAGTTAAAATTAAAGAATTCGAATCTTTTTCTATGTGCTGTGTCCTTCCAGGACGGTGGCGATCATGACTCTTTTTTGCTATGTTTCCCAAACCATTTCCTCAAGCTCGCTAGCTATGTTATGCGTTGTATCCCTGCCTCTCAATCCGACCTGGGAGTATCAAATTTTCCAATCCCTCTTTTCTGATTATATGCCCTAGAAATTTCAACAGCCTCTTCCTGATGTATCCTTTTAATTTCTATTTTCTCTGAAGGTTTGTCGTTACTCACATGTTTGGTCCATAGTATTCTCAGCATCCTTCTGTAGAACCACATTTCTGTTTTTTCCGGTCTCACCTTCATCTTTGGATAGATTGTCGGACCTTTACTGCCATATAGGAGGACTGATATTACGTAACAGTTCAGTACTCTTTTTTTTTTTTTTTAACGAAATCTTTCAGTTTCTTAATACTTTGCTTAGTTTTTGGAAGGCATCTTTCGCTATCCTTATGCGTGTTCAGATTTCAGTGACAAACTATTTTTTTCGAAAACTTTATAAAAATTCTAAAATACTTCTTTTATGTATCGTGTCCCTTCACAAAGTGGGCGAATATGGCTATCCACTACGTCCCGCTTTTGTTCTTTTTATTGACATTTGAATGTTTATCATCCTTTTTGTCCTTGTCATGCATCTAATTCACTCTATTCTCTTGTTTTCACTATGTCCTGTGAGTGTTAAATTCTCTGAGCCCTCTTTCTTCCTTATTTAAGAAATTTTAACTATCCTTTTCTTATTTGTATAAGTGACCAATTTAGTTCTTTTGCTCGGTAGTGCCATATTTATGTCGCTTAAATTTGCTAATCAAAGCAATATTTTGCTTCATTTCCCAGTTATTTTGCAATATAGGATATAATCTAAACACGTGCGTATTTTTCTTGCTAAAAGTAATTGCCCTTGGAATTATCATTGAAAACATGTAACGGTTTAAGTGTCATTTTCATGAGATTTAACAAACGGGCTTATTTACGTCGATAAATCTGTCGGCTTACGAAATAACATTTCCTTTTAAAAATATAATCATTTTGTCTATGCATTCCCCATTAATTAAATAAATCAAAAGATATACAGAGAAAATTTCAGATCAAAATTAAACTACTGACCGTGTCAGAGTGCAGGCTTATCGATTCACCGTCGTTTACAGACGTTTTATCAAGAGATATACCGTCGTGAAATTTTGCTTATAGAACGAACGTCGTATATTATCCTGTTAATGCCAACTATAAAATCCGGTATTATTTATAAGAATCTATGTACTGTATAAAATTATCTATAAGAATCTATGTACTGTATAAAATTATCTATAAGAATCTATGTACTGTATAAAATTATCTATAAGAATCTATGTACTGTATAAAATTATCTATAAGAATCTATGTACTGTATAAAATTATCTATAAGAATCTATGTACTGTATAAAAATTATCTATAAGAAATGTACTGTATAAAATTATCTATAAGAATCTATGTACTGTATAAAATTATCTATAAGAATCTATAAGATAAAAATTATCTATAAGAATCTATGTATAAAATTATCTATAAGAATCTATGTACTGTATAAAATTATCTATAAGAATCTATGTACTGTATAAAATTATCTATAAGAATCTATGTACTGTATAAAATTATCTATAAGAATCTATGTACTATATAAAATTCTGTGACTTTCGTTAGCCCGACCATCCGTCCGTCACACCCTCTAAAATAGGGAAGAAGTGCAAACAGGCAAAAGGCTACAAAGTACAGTTGATTTTACTAGGGTGCATACCTTAGTACAATAAATTTTCATTATTTTTTTTTTGAATAATTAAAAGTTTTATCATTTAACATTCAGAATACACCCACTATCTTAAGAACAATTTAATGATTAAAATAACAAACTTAATAAAAATACAATATTGTTCTTGCATACATTTTGTTTCAACACCCTCGGTGTCTTTATCAAGTGATGATGTTGAATATAAAATAAATGGTTTTAAAAGTTTCAAATTAATTAACGATCCTTCGCTAGGGGAAAACATTGTTACAAAAGCTAGAATGACCAATCAAAACCCAAGTATAGGAAGATCTAAAAGCTTGACAACGAAATCATTTTATAATAGCTATTCAGATCTTTAAAATACGGGTAATATTAAAAATAATTTATACTAACCAATAATTATTAAATTATATGATAAAATTTGATATTAAAATTAAAAACTGCCAATTTTAAAATCCAAATTTAATCACTATTAAGTGTAAAAACTATAAAATTACTGAGGAGAAAAGAAAAAATACATATGTTAATCATTTTATTTCTTCTTTTTTGTAGTGATTTTATAACATATTTATGTTATAATTTATTTTTTTTTTTAATAAAAAAATAATTATATCTGCTCTACTTTGTATTGAGCACTCTTTTAAGAATAGTAATTGTTGGTTATTGGAATTCATTCCGTATATACCAATTATATATATATATAATTCTGGTAACATATAATGCACATTAGTAGCACTGTAAATATAAACACAGTAGGGAAAGTTTTAAATGGGCAGGGGAAGCGATAACTTCATCAATTCTAAATACTGTGAGGATTTCAAAACGCGTCAATGTGTTGCAAAAAATAAAGTTAAAAGAAAAAAAAAAACTGCATTAGTTATAGGACTCTGCCTATAACTCATTAGTTCTTTTTATCCTATTTTGGGACAGTGGGTATTAATGAGTTTATATTTCTGTTGTTTATCATAAGGAAGCTTATTAACACACCATCTGTTGTATTGTTCTAGAATTGTCGACTGGTTGTGCTGTCCTGTTCTGAGTAATTTAGGAAATTTACTAGAAATAAATAGCTATAAATGCACTGACAGGATTTTGTCCAAGGCAGCGCCATTTTAGTCTGCAGTACGAACGACACCAGCCTCCGCTATCCAAAGAACAATTTAATAAATATACCGTACAAAACAGGGGTCTTATTGTACCTTACTATATGTTTGCACTGGTTTCGAGTACTAAGCGATAGTATATAACACAATTTCTATCTGTAAACATCATTCGTTTTTGTAAATTGTGGACTGACGCTACAGAATCAGCCAAAAAAAATACGAACTTTGTTAAATAGCAGAAACGACATCACTTGAGGACTACTAACAGCAGCAAGAACTAAAATGGATAGCACGTTTAACTCTAAGAGAAAAATAATAACAATATTTTAAAATTTCACACCATTTCAGATGAAAATTTAGAAAGAAAAACCCCATCAATACTCGAAAGAGCGATAACAGTTACTGGACATGAAAAAGCTATACTCCTAAAAAAAAAAGTTGTTTTAAGAAAAAGAATCTGTAAATTTCAATCGAAAGTAGAACAAGTGGCTGCTCAGTCAGTGTATACCAAATGTTTCCTTTGTTGGGAAACAGGTAATATTGCCATTACGGTATGTTGAAAACGTATATATACGTTATCAGCAGCCAATGTAAATTTCGGTTATAAGTATAAATACGTCTACAGTAGCGGAAGTCTTAATAAATAAATTCCGTTATCGTTGCAAGAAATGATATCAAAGCTGAATAATCAGTTGAATTTTCGTAGATTTAAAAAAAAAACAATGTTTCTTCATAATTGAACATTTTAATGACATTTTCCAACATAGATCTCTGTTTCTATATATTGGGAAAGTACTTTTATATTACAAGATACTTGAAATTATCTTTTTCTAATGGCATAGAGTTTATAAAAACTGAATTGATTTTTTTTTTTACATGATTCAAATAAATTTTTGTTCACGAGTATCAATCTTGCAAAAGTTCGTGCGAATACTTATTGTTTGGCATCTTCCTCAAAAAAATGGTGTTGTTTTTTTTTTTACCAGATACACGTCAGAGAGTATAAGAAGAACTTTCTTCAAGCATTAGTATTTCTTCAAACATTCAAGTATTCTGTTATTCCGTACACATGCCAAATGTCTTGAACAGTACACCAAATTGCTACCCACAGCAGAAATGAACAATCGCCATTTTTAATGAAGGCCTCTAAGCGGTTTACGCGAAATTCTTGGCGAGGCAATCCCCAGATCCACAATCGTAAGTTATGAGAAAATTGAGTAAAGGAAGATTCAGAAGATGATAGCGTGTCAAAATTTTAAGCGCCTGTCCACCATTTTAATTGGCTATGATTTTCTCCGCTAAAATCTGACTGGTTTAAAAAGTGTTTTTCTTCTGGCAGTTATCTTACGAGATGTAACCAACTGCTGCTGTTGTGATGATTTTTGACAATCATTCATTTTGCTTTAGACTGGATATTTTTTTCTTATTTCCCATCTTATTACATGAAGAAATGTACATTAGGAGCTAAACTATCTCAGCATCTTCCTTTCTGTTTTATTTATCATCTTCTCACACACTCGATCTCTCTCTCTCTCTGATTGTACATATTTATCCATGTACGTTGGTGTATCTCTAAGTAGTGAGTTCGATCCTCACTGGGTGCTGCATACTTTCGGCCTTGTACCACATCTAAGCTGCACTCAATAAATCATTCCTATAAATTCTATATACTTCTATTCAGCTGGCCTTACATTCTTATAAATTCTATATACTTCTATTCAGCTGGCCTTATAACTATATTCTTATATATTCTATATACCTCTATTCAGCTGGCCTTATAATTATACACCACACGGTATACAGCATATCTAGTGAACTTTCTGAGATATCCTTATATCAATCTAACAAGTTCATAACTCAGTCTGTCTTAACTTCTGTATCCATTGAATTTTATTCAGATACATTTAATACAGCATAGTATCCAAGTAGTAGAAATGATATCTTACAGATCCATACCACACCCATCATTATCATTTTTTATTGTGACCCTCTACCTTCAGTGACTATCGAGCCTTGTATTTGTGAATATCTATTTTTAAAAAAATGCACACAAGTCCATTCAGTAGCGTCTGAATATTAACTATTTTTAAATATATTTCCGTTGATATGAGGCTCGAGAACAACGCAATATAGATGGCTACAATAGAAATTATGAGGAAGTGCGTGGAACGAAATGAAGACGGGGTTCGTGGCACGAAAGGGTGATGAGATGGTAAGAAGTATTGCTTATGAGGTCAAAGCAGTGAGTCTAAAGCATCGTTCAAAGGCAAACTAATGTGCTGCGCGATCCTCTTAAGTGTGTCGTGAAATATTGTTACGGCATACGTGTCTGTGTGTGTGTGTGCATGAAGGTACTAATGGTACAGCATTAGTATTCTTCAATTATGTGATTTTAAATACTTTATTTTAATATTCCCTTTTTTTAAAAAAAATGTATTTTTATTTTTCAATTTAAAATCTTTTTCTTTACTTGTAAAAATGAATATTATTGTATTCAACTGATGTAATGGAATAACCTGTCACCGCATGAGTGACTACACTATGGGTATTAGCGACCTATAAGTATCCGTAAGTCAACGGACTACAGAGACCAGCTGCGACCTGTTCCAATTGAACAGTCGAACTCTCTGCCTCTGGATAGAGAGGAACCCGGACGAGGCTCCGCCGAAGGGCAGAGGCTCTTTCGGGGAGGTAGACTGAACCAGTTTATACTGGTTCAAAAGGGAATATTTTGGCCGAGTCTCCGGGCTCGGAGAACCCACGTTAAACCGGTCTTGTGCCACATGCAACCCTCGTGGGGGGTAGCTAAATATTCTAGTTGCGATCTGTTCCAGCTAGACAGTCGAACTCTCTGCCTCTGAGCAAAGAGGAATCCGGACGAGGCTCCGCCGAAGAGCAGAGTCTCGTTCGTGGGGTGGGAGAGTTAGACTGTCCCTGAACCTGTTTATGAGGATTCAGAAAGGGAATATTTTTGGCCGAGTCTACGGGCTCGGAGAACCCACGTTAAACCGGCCTTGTGCCTCATGCAACCCTCGTGGGGGGAGTAGCTAAATATACTAGCTGGGATCTGTTGAGTACGACTCAGACTTACGTGAGAACTACCCACCTTCTAATAGTAGCACTCACTAGTGGATTGAATTGCAACCATCGGGCGCATAACTTACGTTTATTCTTATTGTATTGGGTTTTACAATAAACCTTTACTTATTTTATCCACAGTGTTTGTCAAGTATATTTTCCTATTCGCACGGCATATAGCATCAACATTCTTTGTTTAATTCAATATTTATGGTTTTATTTCATAACATTTAAATGTAAACCCTTTAAACATTTTGCTACGTATGATGTGATATTTTCATTTGTTCCTCGGTGTGTCATGGATTAAAACGGTTGAGAAACACTGGGTTAAGGAGTTAAATTCCAAGTGTTCAGAGCAACATCCACACGTGATTCTCTTCTAAAAAGTAAACAGTACTTGAGAAAAAAAAACAAAAAAAACAAAGTGGGACTTGCCTTTTACTTTTGGAATAGAGAAGAAAGAGTCATCGCGTCACCGAGCTATAAAAGTCTCTACAAGGTGGAACTAACAAATGAAGCTCAACTGAACATCTGTCGCGCAAATAACATTTAGGTAGCGACAACTTTACTATGTCGCATCTGTGAGACAGAGGTTGTAGAACGGAAAGAATAAGCCCCCACTCCATCACCACCGCACACATGACCGTGTAAACTATTATGGAATCTATCAAGGCCAGAAAGTGTGGTTCGAGATTAAGACATATATAAGCACTGGATAATCTGACTTGTAAAGATAAAGCGTGACAGATACTTATTAGGGTGGGGGCGAACCATTTTGCCAGCCTTTTTTAGCAGTGGATTATATATATATGTTCCACTTGAAGTCTGGAGTAAGCTTGAGTTCAAACTGACGCTTAAAGTAGAGAGCTTCGTTGATAGTGCAGCCGTTCATCGTGACTCAGAAACTGAACAATGATGATGAAATGATACTAGCTCTGGTTTTTGAGATATTCGAAGCTACAAGCCAGTTATTTGCTCTTTGAGCTCGGTCAGAGCAGAAATCAGCAGCGAGGATCTGACCAACTTGGCCTATCTTTTAAAGCTTTTTTTAAAAATCATTTAATGCTAAGCAAGGCTGGAATGTCTCTAGTACGCAGTGCACGGTGGGTGTGGGGGGGTTAAAGGGAGTGAAACTAAACGCGAAGACTGCATATAGGGAGGACTGAGGAAAGGACAAAGGATGAGGGAGATTCAAGAAGACAGAAGATGGCGATTGACGTTGCATTTTTTTAAAGATTGTAGAAGTAAGTTCCACAGGCTGCGGGGGGGGAGGTCGAGAAAATATTTTGTTGGAGTAGAAGTGGCGATTGTATTTAGCTATTTCAACATTAAAAGGGTGGGACCTAGATGTCAATCTAGTAGCACGCTTAAATTCATATAGTCGGGGTATCAGAGAAAAAAGCTCGTCAGAGCAGTTGCCATGAAAATATTTGTAGGGATTTAATTTTTGTCGCCATAAAACCACAACAGCCAGGTTTAGCAGTCCTGGCTACAATCAAAACAGCTTCCCTGCTACTTCTGACTTTTTAAAGTTAAAAAACGAACAAGACGTAGCAGATGATGGCGATTCGGAAAAAAAGATTTTGGAGATTGATTTTGAAAAGTGGTGACAAAACTTCGGTAAGTGCCTGAAGTGGAGTAAGATGGTATTGTAGGTATATTATTTTTTTTTCATTAATATTAAATGAATGGATGTATTTTTTGGAGACGCACTGTATAAATAAGAACAGGCCACGTCTATCCATCCATCTATCTATCTATCATAACCTATCTCTCTCAAGCCCCCCCCTCACTCTAAGCCAACCTATCTATCTTTCTCTATCTCTCCAGGCAGAGAGATGTGCAATACATGCTGTCCCTTTCTGAATGATGAGTTGCCAAATCGTTGGTGGCGTTTGTGCATACAAACAAATTTGTTAATCACATTATTCGTGTGTTTATCTAATCAACGCGCTAAGCGGAAGTGACGTTTCATTGTCTGCTTGAAAACAATAAAATCGATCTTTGGACGGGAATTTGTTTTATGATCAAGGATAACAGAATAGAAAAAAAAAAAAAACAAAAAAAACACTTTTATGTTTTTTTTTTCTTGAATAAAAAAATAAAAAAATAAATTCAAAATAAATTACGCCTTTCTTAAAGACACAGATTTCGAGGTAACTTATTTTCATAAAAATCTATCGTTGATTATAACTATTTGCCTTTGTTCGCATCTATCAATTTTTGTTTTCTATCGATCCGATGTATGTGTGTATTTATAGTTGTATGGCTGTACCAATCTATCTATTTATCTAAGTCTGTTCTTACTTGTTCATTTTGTTTTATTCCGATAAATATAAACGGAAATATATAGATGGAACCAATTCAGTTATATTTATCGAAGTTTCCGCATATTTATCTTCCCCTTTTCATATACAGGATGTTTAAAAATGTATACAAATTTTGAAGCTTCTTCCAGAAATAATTCAGACAACTAGAACCAGCTACATCTAATTTAAATACTGTATATGAAGACAGTCTTTACACTATTTACATTATTCAGACTATTGACTTCATCTTTGTCGCCATATTTATTACAACGTTTCGGCCGTTGCACGCTCCGGCCTTCTTCAGGTGGTTGGAATGTCGAACTGAGGACACATGGCACAGGATAAAGGCGTTAGTTAGATCCAGTGACAGGACTCAAAGAGTGTGAGTTCAATACCCGATTAAGGCAGTGGAGAAGTTGGAGAGGGGAATTAACAGGAGATAAGTGACGACTGACATCCATTAAAACATGGCACGTGGAACTAGAACAGTCTACCCCAGTGAGCGAAATAAAGGGTTATGTTCGAAATTCCAACCACCTGAAGAAGGCGGGAGTGTACAACGGCCGAAACGTTGTAATAAATATGGCGACAAAGATGAGGACAATAGTCCGAATAATGTAAATAGTGTACATAATACCTCATCTCAGAAATATAGACAAAGACAGTCTTTGTTCTAAATGCGTGCTCTTATGATTTTCTCATGGCATGTTTTCAAATTGATGTCTGTTATGATGCAGACATTGCTGTTAACAAAAGAATTACAAACAGCAATTAACATTTCGATAGATTTCTTGGATTTCTGTGAAAATTTATCATCACCTTTTCTCGCCTTCACAGGTCTTGCTGATATCTGGTTTTCCAGAAGGGTTCTTTTGAACATCGCGTACGGTGCGATCAGCTTCAGGCTTATCTCTAATTCGTGAGATTCTAAGCCGCGTGGTTGAATCTAAACGAGAATCTCTTCGATACCACCTTTGAACTTCAACTGCATTTTCATATTCCAATTTGTTTTGTTTAATGGCATATCCGCTCCTAATGAACCATCTAATGCCCAAACAAGTAGTGTTGAGATTTTATATTTATGTATTATTATTTTGTAGTGAAATTAATTTTAAAAAACGTGAACATTATAGTCGTGACAAAAATACCGAGGTGCGTTTCTTCAAAGAATTTAAAAATGTTATTAAGATTGACCATGGTAAAGATTTCATTTAGATTATTTGTTTGGTAATATTTGATTCGGGCTAGTTTTAGGTTTTTACATGTCAGTATATGGCTTACTGTATACTGTTTCTGGCATGTGATGCACATTGGGCTTCCCCCCCACCTTTAGTAGGTATGAGTGCGTGATATACGTGTGTCCTGTACGAAGCCTGGTCAGTATCACCACCTCTTTTCTGGACAGTGTGTAGCTCTGCCATTTTTCTATGGTTGGTTTTATTTTATGTAATTTATTGTTTGAGCAAGAGTCCCAAAATTCTTGCCATCTTTTTTCCCATATATTTGTTGATGGTCTGTTTGTAGTACGTGAATGGTATTTTGCTGGCTGATTGTCTTAGTACCCGTGCTTTCTTTGCTGTGGTATCGTCTGCCATTTCCCTGGATGTCAATATGGCTCTGTACCCAGCAGAATGATAATAATTTTGTCAATGAATCGGTTCAATAATTTGTTTGTTAGTTAGGTTGTCATTTTTCTATGTTTTAATGATAAAAGTACCGACATAACGTCCGAAAATATGATAAATTTCTTGGAGTTGTTTATTATGATGCGTAGGGCCAAGTCAATTACTGATATTTCAGCATTGTATGTACAGGCTTGTATTCGAGTAGCACATCAGGTTAAAATTTCTTAGTATTACTAATATCATCCAGGCTTTGAACTAATGTAGGTACCTCCACGAAATCGCTAAAAAAAGAGCATAACTTGATGAAAAAGACGCCAAACTTGCCGAAAACTAAATTTTATTGTCTAAATGCTTATGTTATTATTAAGACGAAAGACCAAAGTTTTTTTTTAATTATTTTTAAAAAATTTTCCTTCTTTTTAGAACATTCTAAATTTTGATTAAAAAAAACTTTTTTCTATTTGTATCAGCGGAACTAGTAAATAACAGACAATTTTTAGCACGTTTTTTTGGTATGACACACATTAATTTGAAAAATCGTGCAAAAATAGAAATAATTATCGGATGTTAATGCAACTTCCAGAAACTATTCACAGATGATCGAAATTATTATAAATATGTTTTATTTTATGAAAGTCATGGTAGAAATATTTTTTTAAAATATTTATTACCCCTCCCCATAACTAATTTTATGAAAACGCTAGAAATTCGATCACATCGGTTTTAGTGATTACAATAATTAAAAGCACAGGGCTTTGAGGAATGCAAATCATGTTTTTTTTTTGTTTTTAATTGGATACGCAGTACCTGAAAATCAGCTCTGAATTGTAACATACAAAACTCAATAAAACAAATATATTATTTAATTTCAAATGCTTTTATTTGCTTTTAGTTGTTTTTATGAATATGGACAATATTTTCTGAAAGCAAAAAAAAATTTTCGATGAAAAATGAATTTTTAATACAATTATTTGTTATTTCATTAATTATAATACATTTTACATTTAAGTTGTTAAAATATTATAAAATTAGTTAAAAGCCGCATCGGCTTTCATAAGTGTCCTTATGAGATAGATCTTTTTTAGCGCGTTGTAAATTGTATCATTTTGACTAATCAGAAGATACCCAGTAATTAAGAAATGTAATTTTGTGCTTATAATCGAGCTGTAATTATAAAATACGGAAGACCAACCAAAATATAATTAAGTTGCGTTATTTGAGTTAAGCATTGTTCTCCGCTGTTAAGGCCTTTACTTTTGCGAAACACGTGTGGAGAAGTTAATTTGATTTTTCAGTTTCAACTGAGAAGGGTACCTACAAGTATCAGTATCATCTTATGAAATTTATATGATCTTATTTTTATATTAATCTCAGTTACGACATTTTTCCATAAATGAAATATCAAAATTAATAAAATGAATGCAAATACAAATAACAGTAGAATGTAATAAATGTACATAAAATTATAGTATTTTATGTAAAATTCTGATAAAATTTCATAAGAAAGGTACCTATAAATTAATTAGATACCTTTCTTAAGAAATATGAAATTTAATGTCACTCTTAACAGTTTTATTTTAATTTCTTTACAATATATTTCCCATAAAGCATCATAAACGTAAAGGTGAAAGCTAAGTACAAAAAAAAAAAAAAAAATTAGACCGCTGAAAGTTTTCGTTAAAAATAACGGGGTAAAAAATTTGTTCACGTAAATGTAAATTATTTCACTTTTCTCCTTCCGTAGAACAAATTAGCCTCATGGAATTCGTAAATATATCATTCATCACATGTCAAGAGACGCGAAAGTTTATGACCTGCTTTGTTTTATTTTCAAATTACATCTTTTTGGCACAAAAGCTAATACTTTGACCTTTCCTATTAATAATAACAAACATTTAGACGATAAAATTTTGTTTTCGTCAAGTTTGGCGTCTTTTTCATCATGCTATGCTCTTTTTTTAGTGATCTCGTGGAGGTACCTATACTAACGTGTAAATCGGAAAAGAAACCAAGTTCATTTGAGATATAAACTGTAAAAGTGTGTATACATTTTTGGGACACTCATATATATATATATATATATATATATATATATATTTAGAATGCATTCGAAATTCTCAGAATTAAAAATTAAATTAAAAACGAGCGGTAATAATTCTCATTCAGAATTAAGATTACCATTCGTTCTTACTTTTTATTCTGCTAAAGGCTATACAAGCATGTATTTTTTAAATTTCTATTCTGTTGGAATTATTTTCACATCTCTGGTAAATAAAAGCCTAACTTAAAAAAAATGAATTAAAACAACAAAGTAAATTTAATAAAAGAATATTAAACACAATTATTTAACAAAATATTAATATTTATTCAAATATTCGAGTGTGTGTCCGACTGAAACTTAAAAACTATAATAACGTGCGTATTTGTATATTATTGACTTATTAATATTTTTCGGCCATCTTTTGGAAAATAATTTTTTATTCAAACTTTTAAAAATAAACCTTATTGTTATCATTTATAACAAACATAAAAAAGTAAATTTTCAATTAAGTTTATTAAAGCAAAAAACTATAACAATTCTTATTTATTTTTAGAAAATTAATTTAAATAACACAGATTTAAGTCAAATTCGTAAAATAAATATGTTTAAATATATCTAGTTATTAATAAAAAAAAGTAAATGAACTTAAAATATGATATATTTTAAACATATTTAATTCAATCATTTTTACAAATAAAAACTATAGCGGATCTTACTTCTTCAAAAAATAATTATTTACTATTTATTTTGGAAGGGTATTTAGATATTCCTAAGAAAATAAAGTTTTATTTTTAAACATTACGTCAAAGAAGCAAACAATTCTCTGTGAATGAATTTAATTACTATTTTGAAAGCGGGGGTAGAAGCAAGACACAATGAGAATTTAGTTTTGAAAAGCGATTGTTTAAATTTCAAGTTATATTTGTATTTGAAAAGAAAAAAAACTTTTGCTAAATAAAAATTAAAAGTTATTTCCTGTTAATTCCCCTCTCCAAGTTCTCCTTGAGGACACATGGAACAGGATAAAGGCGTTGGTTAGATCCAGTGAGAGGACCTAAAGAGTGTGAGTTCAATACCCGGTTAAGGCAGTGGAGAACTTGGAGAGGGGAATTAACAGGAGATAACTGACAACTGACATCCATTAGACATGGCACGTGGAACTAGAACAGTCTACCCCAGTGAGCGAGATAAAGAGTTCAGTTCGACATTCCAACCACCTGAAGAAGGCCGGAGCGTACAACGGCCGAAACGTTGTAATAAATATGGCGACAAAGATAAGGACAATAGTTATCAGTTATCTCCTGTTAATTCCCCACTCCAAGTTCTCCACCAGGTATTAAACTCACACTCTTTGGGCCCTGGCACTGGATCTAACTAACGCCTTTATCCACTATCTCCATGTGGAGAACTTGGAGAGGGGAATTAACAGGAGATAACTGACTTCCATTAGACATGGCACGTGAAACTAGAACAGTCTACCCCAGTGATCGAAATAAAGGGTTCAGTTCGACATTCCAACCACCTGAAGTAGGCCGGAGTGTACAACGGCCAGAACATTGTAATAAATATGGCGACAAAGATGAGGACAATAGTAAATTATTTACATTATTCGGACTAAGTTATTAACATATAAGAACCAACTATAAAGAAATCCTTATAAGCCACTTTATAAAATTCGAATCAATTGAGAATTAGACGATGTTTCCCAACTATTTCAATAAACGATCTAATAAATAGTCATAATTAATTCATCGAGTCTAGAAGAATCCTCAACAAAATGTAGAAAGCACTGGACGGCCATTTCTATATAAATAGTGTAAATAAACCAACTAATAAGTAAATAGTGTTTATTATTTTTGTTGTTAATTCCCAGAACAAAGAAAATATATAAATTCACTTTCATACATTTAGTTTATTTTACAATGTAATAATCGATTTTTAAAACAAACATTGCCGAGTAGTGACTGTAGTTAAAATGGTAGGTGTCGAGATGAAAACAACCCTTTTAGTACTTTTTATTTTTTTTCATGTCAAATGTCCACGTTTGCCGAAAAAAAAAAAAAAAAAAAACCTAACTCGGTGTGTTCAGATCTGTCTATGTTTATGTCTAATTAAGTTACATTTATCTTTATTGCAATCGATGTATATTTACATTAGCCTCTTCATATTAAAAAATATTAGATTATTTCTCAATATCTTTCTGTCAAAAAATAAAAATACGCCGTGTTAATTATCTCCGCTTGAAGGGAGAAATTCATATTCATTATTAAATTCACTGATCAAATGTTGATCAGAGAATTTAACTTCCTAAAACGATTTGTAGTCATTTGTCTTTTAGTAATTTCTAGTAATTTCAGACGCATTATATTAATGATAATTTTAACAATTTCCTTATATGGAAATGTCTAGCATTCTAAACCGAACAGTCAGTGTCACTGTCAATTGAAATTTAGAAAATCTTTCTATTAAAACAATTTCTCAGGAAAAGAAGTCTCAAGTCCAGTAACTGTTATCGCTCTTTCGATAATCGATGAGCGTTTCCTGTCTACAGTTTTCCTCGAAGGAATATGGATTGTCAAAATCTTGACGTCATTATTTTCTCTTCGAGTTACGCGTTTTTTAGTTCTTGCTGTTGTTGAAAATCTTCAAGTGTTATAGTTTTTGTTATTTGGTATAGTTCTTTGTTCTGGATTCTGACGCGCCTGTTCATGAATTACGATTAAGCACCCTCCTTTCTAAGACTTCCATTTTTTTTTTATTTAGAACACAGGCAATATCCATTTTTGAAATAATGGAACAAAACTAATCCAAAGCAAACTTCAAACTGTAAAAGTCAAAACGCCTGATAGTGGCAAGGATATTGGGGATATACTGGGTGTCCATAAAGTTCGTGTGCAATTTAAAAAATTATAACTTTATTTGTATTTGCAATAGAAATAGTTGTAAACAATGTTATAAAGTTTAATGTACCAAGTTTTAAGTATAGCTAAAATAACTAATGTGATTTCAAGCATTACTGTAAATCAGTTGGCAAATGTTTTCCGTGAACTGCAAAATCGTATTACCCTTTGTATTGCTAATGATGGAAGACATGTGGAAACTTAAATAAAATGTCAATAAAACCTTAAAAAATATACATTTACTTCTTTCTAATCCTTTTTACAAATAAAGTTATAAATTTTTTAAAGTTCACACGAACTTTATGGACACCCTGTATTTTGCATTAGAAATTATGGGTAATTTCTTCTTCTCAGTGAGAAGAAATAATTTAATCTCTACCTACCCTACCTCATCGACCGCAGTCGACATCAGCGTGAACTTCATGATCCTTTCGAAGGCTGTATATTATGAGCTTCGTCATGTATACATACAGATTTACATTCAGAATTGATTTCCTACTTGTCTAGTTTTTAATCTCGTCTAGAAAGCCAAATACTGCCCCTCTATTTAACCCACACATTGGGGGAAAGGAGAAGAGATTAATTCATAATTTTCTAAGTGAAATTGAATGGAACGAACTCG
>CAHIKZ030000560.1:1270000-1492500 GCA_903632075.3 Acanthosepion pharaonis | reverse complement strand
TCCTTGAATGTATCTTCGCAAGGATCAGCATAAGAATGTCAGGGCTCCAACACAAAAATTCACCACAGAAGGAGAACAGGAAGCTATCTTGAGAATCACCATTTTATAATCCTTAGCGTTTAACGCAGAAAATTCTACCACGACAATCTGGTGAGGATACAAAAAAATGAATCCTGTTTCCAAAGGGAATAATACCCAGGGTGGTTTCCCCACACAGAACCATGAAGACATTTGAATAAATTTAAGGGTTTGATAAATCGGATCCATTCAACACCTAACAAATCCCCAAGTTTCACAACACGTGGATCACTTTCAACACCAAGAGAGTAGATTCCCAATAACCTGACCAAAGTTTGAAATCTCCAGTTTCATGTCGAATAGACGGTCAATTAAATTCAACCCCCAAAGCCAGTTCGCTAAAGGGTTTTTTGTTGGGTACTCAAGGTACGTAATGATAGCCTATTCAACGCCACTACCTGCAAGAGTGTCGCATTTAAGAGTTTCCAAAATATCAATGAAAAAATACAACCTCTGGCTTCTAGAATTCAGTAGGCAATTACACTTAAACCATATTATTCCTCTTTTCAGTAAGATAAATAGAAAAAAATGTAGGGCTGATCCGTCACAATTGTATTAATAAAAGTGTTAATAGATTTTTTAGGTACATCTGGACACGGCCTACAGGGCAAAAAAATCTTCCCCTCTTGTCTGGGCAGTTAACAGCAGAATGCTTTTCGCTTGCATGAACGGGCAACATTTAAGTGCAGAGCACATTTCAGACAGTCGTCCTTCATGTGTCCATCTGCCACACAAAATATATAATGCTTAACAGGTCGCCTCCTTATACAGGTGGACAAATTCTCCAAAGCGAAAGAGTCTTTTTTTAAAATCTGGGTTTTAAACGCATGAAATTACCAGTTCTATAAGGGCAGAACGAACAGGTGCAACTCTTGGTTTCGCCAGAGTTTTAATAATGTCTTTTAAAAGCAGAATGTTGTTCACTATAGGATAATTGGAAGTATATTGCTGCATAAGTTCTATTTGCAATTCTCCAGGTAGTTTTGAAAATACAATGTGACTCATCAATATGCAATCAACAGTATCTTCAAGAAAATCAAGCGAAAAATTGTTCCTAAACTCCCATAAGTTGACTTTTATTCTATTTAAGAAAATTTTAAACACTTTCGAATCTCGAGTCACGTGACGGCTTATACTCCAAAATCTGTTTCAATGTCTCATCCACTATGAACCTCTCATCTAAAAATTCCTCGTTGAGTAAGGATAATGCGACTTCATAATTCTGGTCACAGATTGACAGATGTTGAATGATTAGAAACGCATAATATGTTTAACAGCTCTTAAGTAAAACTGGAATGTGGCTGCCTAAGATCCTACACAGGTTACGTAATTCTCAAAATGTGCCAACAAATTCTTGAAGGCGAATTTATCCTCCGTAGATCTACCATTAAAGGAGAGGTGCCCTCATCAAAGGTGTCGGGGGGGGGGGTGACCGAAACACGAGAATTGAGATTCGAAGACTCCGGCGAGTTCCTGACCTAAGAATCGTTCCCAAACTGTCCAGCAATAAGGAGTAGATCCTGGTATACGACGTCCTAAACTCAAACTTTGAGTCTTGTTTCCTCCCAGCTTCTTGTAGTTACGCGATAAACCGTAGCTATCTCCTTCTAGCGCATCTAGACGGCATAACCACCTTTTAATAGTATCCCAGTGCTTCATAAACAAATCACTCGTCAGGCTGCTCAATATCTTCAATCCCTTTCTCTCTCTGTGTAAACCTTTGACTTGAACCCAGTTTATTGCCGTAGCAATTTTCGATAATTTTTACTTCTTCTGACATAGTTTAGGATGTCTTTGTTACGAAACTTTGCATTTTCACGTAACTATTGGTGATTACCCGCAGTCGACCGATGATAGCGACTGAATGCAGCCGGCAGTTTGGAACTGCAACAAAGTTCATTGTTGCAGCTTATCGCCTAGTAGACGCCGTTAACCGTAAAGTTTACAAAAAATTTAGACTCCGACTGAAGCAATACTCGTTCGGTAGATTCGCCCTCCTCTTCTAGCATATACAACACTCGCTCCCACCATTGTCAACAGGTGGCGACTTTTAACGAGGGGAAGGGTTCTAGAGTCCCGGTCTCTCTCTCTCTCTATATATATATATATATAAAACATATATTATATATTTGATTTTTTTTTTTTTTTACTTCCGGATTTTTACAATGTCCTGTCAGTCGAAGGCCAGGTAAGCGAACATATACATTTTAACATACCTTTCCCAAGGTTAGTTGGAACTCTGCTCTCCGTTTTCGAGCTGTTATCACTTACACCAACCACACAAACCCTAGGAAAAAGTTTATTACATCAAGAGAGGCTGGTTCATTGATTGACTGGTTTGTTTTGTAGGTTATTTAAAGCCAGAAAATGTGTATTAGATCGTAATATAAATCGTAATTTTTTTTTATAGATAGTTTAGTGATACAATTCTTAATAATTGACCTATAAGGGCGGAGAGGAAGAGATGGATTACACCAGGCGAGCACCTAAGCTTACATCGCCTAGTATTCCCACGCGGTTACACATCTAGTTACTAACCTGTTATTCCGGAACGTACCTATTCTATTATTAATAGACTCTCCCACACATAATAAGTAGTAGTAGAAGTAGCAGTCGTCAGTGGAGTTGAGTGAGTCAGTCGATGTCGGACATTGAAGTATCAACCATCACAACTAGATTACTGCGTCATTAACTATTATTTCAAGTTCCTAATGTTTTGTACGTCGGACCGTTTTAGGACCGACTTAGCGAAATACAAGTCTCCACTGTGAAAACTACTCTACAACATAACCAGACCCGACGTTCTTTTAATTTGATCATACTGGGATCATATCAACTAAGATGACGACATTAGTCCGACCGTAATAATATATGACCAATTGACATTTCCTTCAAATTTATCAGGTAATGTTCCGTGATGGTAGACACAAAAACGGAAACACCAGGAAATCCTAGATAAAGTAGCAAAAGTAAGTCGGAAGAAAGAACTAAACGTTTTGTAAGAGTACAATATATGACCGTTAGGAGGACGGACAAGGCAATGATGCAAGCAATGAACTGGAGTTCTAAGAACCAGGCTAGTAGAGACATTTAAGTACCTGGGAAGCGATATAGAGATCCGAAGGCGAAAGATGCTTTTCAGAAGCTAAACAAATGATCAAGAAACAGAAACATTTCGTTTGAAACAAAAGAACAGAGAGATCAACTACTATTTAATATCATTCCTCACGTAAAGCAGTGCAGGTTGCACAGTTCCCTCACAGGTGACGAAGTAGCACGAGCCAACAGAGATGTGATTCTACAAAAGCTGCGCGGAAAATCCCATAGACGATGCATGCGAGCAATGAGGACGTTTTAAGGAAAAAGTAATGTGACGTCTCCCGGTGTCGATGCGCCAAATGTGACGTCTGCCTGGCTGCGCCGCCGTGCTGTCCTGTCCACGGCGCCAGTTGTGACGTCACCCCCGTC
This sequence comes from Acanthosepion pharaonis, assembly GCA_903632075.3. Classification (NCBI taxonomy): domain Eukaryota; kingdom Metazoa; phylum Mollusca; class Cephalopoda; order Sepiida; family Sepiidae; genus Acanthosepion; species Acanthosepion pharaonis. The sequence continues at coordinate 1,488,954 of CAHIKZ030000560.1, read as the reverse complement.
TGTCTCCGCGCCGTCCTATCCTGTCCCGTGACGACCAATGTGACTTGGTATTGGTCGCGGCACCAAACGTGTCGTTCTAACCTTTTACTGATTCGGATGGGAATCGGGTTAGATTCGGTATCAGCCTTGTCGTTCCCAGCTCGCCTCCAACGTCTGGTTACCGAAGTAACTGTTTTGATTTCTAGTCTAACCTACCCACGTTGTGATTTGATCTTAGGTAGACGAAATCAATCAGTCGCCGGGCCGTAATGCAAGCTGAGTCCGGACAAGGGTAATATCGCACATGTATATGTAAAAGAAAATAAAGTAATAACTCGAAAAGTTCAAATGTGTTAAACTGCGTCTTCTTCCCAACCCGCTATATGGATCGTGACACTTTGTGTTTGTTAGGCGAGTTTTAACATCTTAAGTTGTTTGTTCTTTAAGAAACTGGTTTTGGTGTATCTTCAGGTGATATTCGTAAAACTTGTTTTGGTGGTGTGAGTAAGTCGTTCTTCAAAAATAAATTGTTCTTGATTAGAAGTTGAGGTCGATAATGCGCGAATCTTAGTTTCTGCGAGGCGGGTCCTCAGAGATCTCAGCTCACTGCAACTGCTTGCCTGTCTGTCTCCAACCCCAACTGGAACTGCTTTTCACTCGCTGCGACTCTGCTTATATGGACGCCGACCAAAACCGGGGTGGGCTTGTCGGGGTTTGAGGTTCCTTGATAATTCTAAACCCACAATCCACTTTGTTTTCGGTCAGGAAAATTTATTATTTTCCATTTTTGGAAGTCTTTCGTCTTCCCACCTTCTTCTGTTCTCATATTCTCAGAGGGTGTCAACGGGTTTCCCCTCTCTCTCACAGTGGCATCTCATACCGATCTCTTCAATGGGTGCCAACAGGCCTCCCCTCCTACTTCACATGATTACCTTCGCCTAACGCTCACGTCAGCATTCAGCCAATGGGCGCCCAGCAGTGTGGGTGTGGCTAGACTAGTCTCGGTTTAAAAAAAAATCTTGCTCAAAGAAAAAAAAAATTATCTCTTTTTTTTTCTTTTTTTTTTCTTTCGTAGTGTGGTCCCTTAATCGCAATTCTTATCCTAAATGTCACCTGGAATTCATCACCCGAGACCTGCGCCAAACAAGTGGGTGGTCATCCGATGAGATCGCATTCTGGCGTTAATTATTCCTGATAAAATAATTTTCTTATCATAGCCAGCTCCTGGCACAAAACAGATGTCTTTCCCAAATGACATGGAAGTGGTCCCACGGACATTTCGGTTTCGGTTAAACTTGACCTCATTAATTTTTATCTCTTTAGAATTCTGTAGGAGGTCGCTTGTCCAACTTGAAATTTTTACTATTGCCATGAGCAGATTGGATATATCTTACTCGCCGCCCCGTAACAAATCAGATTAAATCCGAAACATCCGTGACCTTACTTTCCTCGCTAATGAGAATAAAACCTTTAGCATTTTTCTTTGTTAAAAAGAATAACATCGCTTAGTGTCCTTTTCGTGATGGCTTCTTATCACCTAAATTTAATTCTCGCCTTTCTTTTTCTTATTTCTTTCTAGCGACCTAAATAGTGTCACAGTAAACAAAAGGGTCACTTGTGATTAGAATAAAGTTACTGTGGATATTTCCGCTACACATAATGAGGAAACGGGACTTGGAGAATTAAACACTTACAGAATATATTAAAAGCAAGGTGAACAGAGCAAAACCATGAGTAACTCAGCTAAAGAGCTTGTATGAATCGATATCAGAACAAGGACGAAGAGGATAGCAAAGAAATAAAAACTGCTCCAAAGGACAAAAAGTTGTTAAGATACATGATCGTATATATCCTGTAGATACACGACAGTAAAAATGAAGAACTATTAAAATCAAAAATGTGGCGCGGAATAGCATAAGATGCTTTCCTGAATCAAAGCTACGTATTAGAAATAGGAAAACATCGTTAGAAAGAGACATGAAGTGCTGAACTGCTATTTTATGCTATATAGCAATAAATGCTCGACAATTTCTTCACAGATGAGGAAGAGATTTGAAGCGATAGAGGTATTGATTTGAAGAAAACAAGTTAATATTAAGAAAAAATAGAAAGAACAAGTTGAGGTCCATTTGATTTTTTATTCCTTATTGGGTTATTTAAATCCGAAATATTTTGAGCTAAAAACGCTATTTTTTGTTTGGCGGGTGAATAATGCATTAAAATTTTTTTAGAGATAATTATTTTTTTCGGATTCAAGTACTACCATTTAATCCATAGCTGGAGAAAGGGAAGAATGGATTCATTAAATATTTTAATGTCAGTGAACAGAACGAACGAACCGAGTGCCGGTGAACAGAACGAACGAACCGAGTGCCGGCGAACAGAACGAACGAACCGAGTGCCGCCGAACGAACGAAACCGAGTGCCGGCGAACAGAACGAACGAACCGAGTGCCGGCGAACAGAACGAACGAACCGAGTGCCGGCGAACAGAACGAACGAACCGAGTGCCGGCGAACAGAACGAACGAACCGAGTGCCGGCAAACAGAACGAACGAACCGAGTACCGGTGAATAGAAAGAAATCGACTGAAATTTTAAACTCGACACTCCAATTTCTTATGATGAGCCATTCGCCATTACACAATCCACGAGCAAATCTTAGAAACAACAAGGAAACGCTTATCACATACTAACATAAAGAGAGGCTGGGGCAAACAGTAAGTAACTTAACGAGTTTTGTTTTGTTTTACGGCATATCAACCTCAATCAGTTATTTAATGCCGAAAATTTTTATTGCTAGTAATTGCTGGTAATTTTTGTTTGCAAAAATGTATTACTGACAATATTTTGTTTTGTTTTTTTACAAAAAAATATCTGTTATTAAAACTTATTTTTACACTTTCATAGTGTTTTGAGCCCAGTTAGCTGGGACCCTGACCGGTGCTACCACCCAGGGTCAGGATGGACCTGAGAACACCAGCAATTAAGAGCTGGTTCACGCTTTTTAAACCTTCCTGATAAGAGGCCTTGCTGCCGGATGTAGTTTATCGTCTTACCGAGGACGGTTGACGAGTTTGTGGGAATGGATCGCAGAACATGGATAAAGTGTGACAGGATTAAAAATTATTGAGAGCAGAAGAATAATCGCTTATATGTTGAGAGAACTTTGCACATGCAAGAAGAAGAAAAATAATTCATTCAGTGTTATTTGATATGTAAGTAAAAAAAAAAAAAAAATATAAGACAATTTAGTTTGGCTATAATTTTCGGTATTTCTTTGTTTTTAAAAGTAAAGCTTTTTTTTCATATCAAGGAATCGCATTAAAAAACAAGGAATTTCTTGCATTCAAAAAATAACCTGGCACTTGTTTTATGGCGTCAAGAATTCTCGGTGGAGTAATAAATTATGAAATTGAATGAAACTGTCAAATGAAAGGTGGTGGATTGTTTTTTTTTGAAAGTTTTGAAGCTAAGAACGAATACGAATTAAAAAAAGCAGATGCTGTGTTTAGAAAAACAATCAAGCGAATAAACAAAAAAAAAATGAATGAAGGTAGTAGTAGTACTACTACTACAATAATAATAATAGTAATAATAACAATAATAATAATAACAACGGCATTAAACAGGCTCCTTTGAAATCAATATACGAAAAACATTGCTAAATATAGGCACATACAAGGGTATACACTCCCTGTCTTTTGAACAGGAGTAGTGGTTTATCCCTTGTTTCCAGTTTAGGATTTGGTTTTCGGTTACTTCTAAATTCTACTTCAACTCTATACTTCTAACGCCTTCTCCTAAACTCTGGAATTTACACTTTTTATTTTTTTTCTGTGGCATAAGAATAAATAGGTTCACACTCCTCCCCAGTCTTTTGAGCAAGCGTAGAGTTATATCCCTTGTTTAGGATCGGGTTTCTGATTACTAAATTCTACTCCCACTCTATACTTCTAACCCCTCCGCCTAAACACAGAAATTTATACTATTATTGAGTTTCTAATTCCTAATGTCTTTTCATTCGCTTTCACTTTCAGTAGCCCCCTTGTTTTTCTTAGTGTCTTGCTTGGGGTGATTTTTTTTTTTTAAATCGAGAATATCCTAAGCAAGGCATTACAGTCACTAAGACACGAGGGGGCGGGGTTGGAAGAATGGTACAAAAATATTTTAGCTTAATATATTAGGCTTGGTGCCCGGAACCGACTAAGACAATACCTAATTAGATGATTCACCTGTAACCCGGTTCACACTCCTTCGCGGTATTTTGAACAAGAGTAGAGGTTTATCCCTTGCTTCTTGTGTCGTCTTGGGTTTCTGATTCCTAAATTCTACTTCAACTCTATATTTCTAACGTTTCCGCCTAAAGTTTAAAATTTATAGTATTATTAGGTTTCGGTTTCTCCAAAGATATTTTACCTCTCTTTCATTTCCAGTAGCACCATGTGTCTTAGTGATCTTGCATGGGGCGAATTTATAAAAAAAAAAAAAAAAAAAAAAAAAAAATAAAAGATAAATGGGCAAGTATTAGAAATACGGACAAAATTCTGTAGATGCAAAAAGGTTTTCCGAAGGGTAAAGTGAAGGTTTTATTTCTTGGAGGAGTGATTTGATGAGAAATTTGAAATAAAAAATTGGTGATGTATTAAAATATTTGATGTGTGTTCATGAGAAGGTAAAATGTTTATTAGAATTCCCTGCGTAAACTATTATTTTCTTTTTTAATTAAAGTGGCATTTATGAAATATATATTCGCTTTATTCAATAGAAATGAAGTTTGTTAACGCTTTTGATCTTTTCTGACAAGTATTGTTCAAATTCTCGCCCCTTTTCGGTTTTCATAACGCCTAACCAAACTCCTAAAATTAATTTTGATTAAATATCAGTCATTTTTGGAGGAAAAATCTTCTATCCTTTGTCATTCCGGCTAGATTGCGGACGGAGGGTACGATTATCCAGAAAACGTCAGTAAACCTACTTTGAAAACTAACTCAGAATGGCTTCAGAAGAATAAAATGAAAAGATCGGAATAACCTCAGTTTTCTGACCTAAAGTTAATTGGATATTTGTGATAAGAATTGACAACTGCTGTTCATAAACGGAAGACATCGAATTTCAACGATTTCTGACGATTCTGCATGGAAACATGGCCGAAAAATACCAATCAGATATAGAGAAGACTTGTCGAAGGCCACAGAAAATATCTGTTTACAATGCTTCGTGCCAAATGAACAATTCAATATTAGTTTAAAAATTTCGATAAAATTATGCTGCACTAAATGCAACAGAGAATTGAAACTTATAGAACTGATTTCGTAATATAATTCCCCTCCTATTCTCAATTCACGTACGATATGATTTCAATAACGCTAATTGAGGAAATAATCATCAAATCAAATTCGAAATGTTTATCCAGAAAATATACTACTTTGTGTGTGTGTGTGTGTGTGTGTGAAATTGTATATAAATATAAATAAATATAAGTATGTATAATTATTTATATATTATATGCGCGGTACTTATTAGAAAGCGCTCCATATCAGAGATAGAGCTAATATTTGCTAACATATTTGGTTGGATAGATGTGAGTTTGTGACCCAGGGTCACAAACTCACATCGTAGACAACCAGGTCCAACCATATATATATATATATATATATATATATATATATATGATGTAATGGAATAACCTGCTACAAATCCATGAGTGACTACACTATAGGTAGTAACTTCCTATAAGTATCTGTAAGTCAACGGACTTCAGGGATTAGCTGGGATTCGTTGAGTCCGACTCAGATTTATGAAAGAACTACCGACCTTCCAATAGTAGCACTCACTACTGGATTGGCTTGCAACACCTTTGTGCATAACTGTTACTTTTATTCTTATTGTAGTGCCTTTTTCCCCAATAAACCTTTACTTATTTTATTCACCTTGTTTTTCAAGTATATATTCCTATTAGCACGGAATATATATATATATATATATATATATATATATATATATATATAAATTTAAATTTTGTCACTTAGCTGACCGGTGCTACTTTCAGAATTCCGAATCTAGAGTTTCGTAGACGGACTCTCCAACAATCACTCCATCCACTCTTCAAGGGATATATGAGAGAGATACATTGTGGGCATAATAATCAATAGTTCATGATAACAGTTACTTTCACGCCTAAATTCAATGTTGTTGGTTTAAAGATCTCATCGGGCGAGAAAACAGACATGCACCATTCAGTGTTGAACGCTCTATCTCTGATAGTGAGCACTCTTACTAATTTTTTAACATTTCATCCCAAGGAAAGCAACAATGTCACTGGGTTTGAGAGAATATGAAGAAAAGGTTATTAAGGAGAGAGGAGACAATAAAAACAGGAATTGAGAAGAAAGCAGAAAACGACCTCGCATTTCAATGTTTGAAGTTCAAAGTTGGCCGGAAAGCAAGAAGAGAATGCTACAAGCCAGAAGTGCGATTGAAGTAACTGTTAGCATAGAACTTACGGCAGCATTTATCCATTTTAAATGTAAAATGAGGCCTTCATAAAGTCTACGTCCCAAAGAGGAACGCTTATCAGAACAACCATTATGAAAATATTTATAGAAAAGACACAGGGAAGCTAGCTAAGTTAAGGTGGTGGTAAAGTGACTGAAGACGAGATGCTCGGTCAGGACCACTAACATTGCAGATTGTTTTTTTTTTGTACCTTACCAACATCAGATGTGACAATATTGAATGGATGGTAAACATATATTATGGCTGGCCGCTCGTATCCAAGATGTCTATCTACTAGATCGGGTAGCCAATCCCTGTTGCAGACGCCTGCTCAAGCACGTTCGTATTAGTTCGACACTTACAAAGCAGACCTGTGCTTTATACAACAGTCTGAACACAGCCAGGCACTAAAACTTAGCCACGACGACTTCTGACTATCGACGGCTCTCAAACAGTTTTCTCTACCCAATTTCAGTCATAAGGCTTGGGACAACCCGTGGTATGGTTTTCGGGCACTTTTCAAAGGTTTCGTACGCTAGAATTACCCACCCCAGATTGATAACCCAAACAAATCACCTTCCTGACAAATCGACCATCGTGAGATTCGAACCCAGAAAGCGAACGCTCTAACCACTGGGCTATTGTCCACACACATATATATATATATATATATATATATATATATATATATGATAAAAATATAATTTTAAGTTATGCTATTTTTATGGGTTAAACTACTCAATAACAGGGATAGAGCCTATGTAAATATTAAAGTAGACATTGTGTTCCACACCCAGGTGTAACAGTCTGTTTCATGCTTAAACACAATCGTCAGGCCATATCTATATATGTGAATATAGATATTGTGTAGACATAGAAATAAACACGGAATTGTGATTGTGATTTTCATACCTGACTCGATTTTCAAAAGGCTCTATTTCCGATATTGAGTACTCTTTCCTGTAGTTCAAATAAGGTGTGTGCGTGTGTATTACAATTATATATATATATATATATATATATCGTTTGCGTGCATGAAAGAACTATATCTATGATATATATGTGGGCGTTTTGGCTGACACCGAAACATGCATTTTTCAGTTCCATTGTGAGCTTAGCTCTAAAATATCTAGAGTTCCGGAAATTTAATTTACAAACCAAAGACAGAGAGGAACCAGACTCAGCCCCGAATTTGATGCAACGGAATGCTGTTTGGACAAAATGTCCAATCCCAATGAAGCAGTTTCACGGCTTGTGTTTGCCTAAGCTGATCGAAGCACATCAGGAACGGAAGTGGGAATTACAAATGGCAAACTATACCCTTAATTATGGAGCTTGGAATCGCAAGTTATATTGATGAAAGGAAAATTTCTCATTCTTCTGTCGACTTGCGGCAATTGATATTTACTTGCCTTTCCATCAGCTTGGGTTAAACAAAGATATCAATATTTGCATGCTGCACCGATCGGTGATTTGATCAGTGCAGTCGTTCCTCTCTAGAGTTAGAAAGCTTAATTGTCCGTCCTTGACTTACTTATAATTTATTCACATGTCAAAGAGTACGAAATGTGACAGTTTGTTTAGAAGCACGAAGTATAAGTCGCTTAGCGAGTTGGTGTATAAGTCGCTTAGCGAGTTGGTGTATAAGTCGCTTAGCGAGTTGATAGTCGCTTAGTTGGTGTATAAGTCGCTTAGCGAGTTGGTGTAAGTCGAGCGAGTTGGTATAAGTCGCTTAGCGAGTTGGTGTATAAGTCGCTTAGCGAGTTGGTATAAGTCGCTTAGCGAGTTGGTGTATAAGTCGCTTAGCGAGTAAGTCGCTTAGCGAGTTGGTGTATGTCGCTTTGGTGTATAAGCGAGTTGGTGTATAAGTCGCTTAGCGAGTTGGTGTATAAGTCGCTTAGCGAGTTGGTGTATAAGTCGCTTAGCGAGTTGGTGTATAAGTCGCTTAGCGAGTTGGTGTATAAGTCGCTTAGCGAGTTGGTCCTTTTTTTCTCGAAACGACGGCACGGATCCATTTTACCCCCTTTTGACACTGGTTAGCTAAACCACGAACGCAAGCTATATAGAAGATTCGTTATTTTACAATTTTTTTTACACTATTTGTAATAGTAATATTAACTGTTTCCTTATAAGGAAACATTCATCATTCATTGACCAAGTGATCGGAAATTATAAAATCTTTCTATTAAATGTTTGTCAGGAAAATAGTTTTCCCGAGTCCACTGTTATTGCTCTTCTCATTATCGATCCGTCCTGGGTATGATAATAAATTACATCCGGCAGCAAGGCCACTGATCAGGAGATTTTGAGAAGCGTGGAACCACCTCTTAATTGCTGGTGTTCCCAGGTCTACCGTGACCCTGGGTTGCAGAACCTGTTAGGGTTCCAGCTATGGGAAAACAGTTGGTCCCAAACAAGTTCAAAACACCAGTAAAAAAAAAAAAAAAAAAATACATAAATAAAGATAGCAGCAATGCATTTTTGGAAAAGAGTAATTTACCAGCAGTACGCTTAAAAATATATTACCAGCAGTAAAAAAAAAGAAAAAGAAGAAAAAAGAAAAAGAAGAAAAAAGAAAAAGAAGAAAAAAGAAAAAGAAGAAAAAAGAAAAAGAAGAAGAAGAAAGAAAAAGAAAGAAAAGAAGAAGAAAGAAAAAAGAAAAGAAAGAAGAAGAAAGAAAAAAAGAAAAAGAAGAAAAAAGAAAAGAAAAAAAAAGAAGAAGAAGAAAGAAGAAAAGAAAGAAGAAGAAAAAGAAAGAAAAGAAAGAAGAAGAAAAGAAGAAAGAAAAAGAAAGAAGAAGAAAGAAAAGAAAAGAAAGAAGAAGAAAAAGAAGAAAGAAAAAGAAGAAAGAAGAAAGAAAAAGAAGAAGAAGAAGAAGAAAGAAGAAGAAAGAAAGAAGAAGAAGAAAGAAAGAAAAAGAAGAAGAAGAAAGGAAAAGAAAAGAAGAAAGAAAAGAAGAAAAGAAAAAAAAGAAGAAGAAAAAGAAAGAAAGAAAAAGAAGAAGAAGAAAAAGAAAGAAGAAGAAAGAAAAAGAAGAAGAAAGAAAAGAAAAGAAAGAAAAGAAGAAGAAAGAAAAAGAAGAAGAAAGAAAAGAAGAAGAAAGAAGAAGAAGAAAAGAAGAAAGAAGAAAAGAAGAAGAAAGAAAAGAAGAAGAAAGAAAAGAAGAAAGAAAGAAAAAGAAGAAGAAAGAAAAGAAAGAAGAAGAAGAAGAAAGAAAAGAAAGAAGAAGAAGAAGAAAGAAAAGAAAGAAGAAGAAGAAGAAAGAAAAGAAAGAAGAAGAAGAAGAAAGAAAAGAAAGAAGAAGAAGAAGAAAGAAAAGAAAGAAGAAGAAGAAAAGAAAGAAGAAGAAGAAGAAAGAAGAAGAAAGAAGAAGAAAGAAAAAGAAGAAGAAGAAAGAAAAAGAAGAAGAAGAAAAAAGAAGAAGAAAGGAAAAGAAGAAGAAAGAAAAGAAAAGAAAAGAAGAAGAAGAAAGGAAAAGAAGAAGAAGAAAGAAAAAAAGAAAAAGAAAGAAAAGAAAAGAAGAAAGGAAAAGAAGAAGAAAAAGAAAAAGAAGAAGAAAGGAAAAGAAGAAGAAAGGAAAAGAAGAAAAAGGAAAAAAAAGAAAAAGAAAAAGAAAAAAAGAAAAAAAAAAAAAAAGAAAAGAAAAAAAAAAAAAAAAAAAAAAAAAAAAGAAAAAAAAAAAAAGAAAAGAAAAAAAAGAAAAAAAAAAAAAGAAAAGAAAAAAAAGAAAAGAAAAAAAAAAGCAAAGAAAAGAAAGAAAAGAAAAAAAAAGAAAAAACAAACACACAAAAAACGTGGCTTTAAATAACCCATTGTGGTTGATATGATGTAAAAACAAACCTAAACAAAACAGCCATTATTGATTGGTCTTTCTTTCTAACCTTTTGTTTTAAATAATGTGGAGCTTATGTCATTATTTTCTCTTCAAGTTCCATTAGTTGTTAAAAGTTCTCATATGATGTAATTTTGGTTATTTGGTAGAGTTGTCTGCGATTCCGTAATGCCGGGGCACAAGGTTTGGGGCCTAGTCTATCTTAATATTTCAAACTATAGCTGGGAGATGGGAAGAGATGGATCCTTAATTTTCCCCAAGGATATTTGCGCGAAAGTGAATGTAAGAAACTCGAGTAGAGTTCGAACTCGTGTCGTTTAAATCAGAAAGGTGAACAAGAACAGATACATTATACGAGTGACCTTTAAAACGGGTACCGACATTTAAACTGCTACACTTCTTGAAGAAAATATCTAACAGCGGATAGTTGGATGCGATAATAATTGATCCCGTCGGTCAAAAACGAAGAGCAAGTCCCAGACTTTATTGATACTCTCCTAAAACCAGATAGACAAATGGAGATGTTGACCCCTTTGACATGCGTCTTTAAATTGAGATATATTCTGTTGAGAGCACAATTTTTGCCGTGTATAAGGAGGTACGTTACGGTCAACAGATCTAACGGTCTAATGAATAGGGTACAGTCAGACTGCAATTTTAATTACTTAAATGTGTAACGTCAATAGGATACTGCAGGGGGTTGGATGTGAGAGGAGTTGACAGAGTCAACCTAAATGGTACTTAGTTGGGGCACGGCTCTTCTGGGTGCTTCTCAGCCGCACCTCGCCCCGCGAGCACGGCTCTTCTGGGTGGTTCTTAATTGCATCTTCCCGTGAGTACAATTCTTTGGATGGCTCTTAATTAGACTTCCTCTTGGTACAACTTCTTGGGTCATTAAAGTGGCAGTTATTAGTGGAGTCTTTTTTTTTTTTTTATATTAGAACAAAAAATTGATCGGTTTTCTTCCCGAATCTGTAAGTATCCGATGACTTCCTTTGGCAGGGATTTTACCCTTCTACAGGGATGAAGCCGACGAACTATAAGCCGCGTAGACAAAACAAACACCAATATGTGAAAATAGTTCTGACGCAGTGAGCATTCTTCAGTAGCAATTACAGCCTTCACATGATGTACTAGTGTAAATGATATCGTCTATAATTTTGAGAATGTTCATTATCATATCAAATGTTTTCCATCTTTGAAAATCATTCGTAGTTGTGTTTGTGTTGTCTTTGTCGTTACTACACCGTTTCGGCATATCTATTCTGAAACTTTCATCAGGTGTACAATGCGTCAGTAAAGAGAAGACATATCTTCAGAAAGTTGATACTATTATTGCTCTAATACAAACGGGAAAGTTCATTCAAGGTAGAACGTTACTGAATGAGATTGTAAAGGCTGTACTCTCTCCCTCATATTTATATATAGGATAGGATTGGTGTTTACAGAATAAATTCTAATAACCCAAAAAGTACTATTCTTAAAAGATTGCTCAATACAGAGTAGAGCAAATATAATTTATTCAAAAATTATAACCTAAATATGCTATAAAATCACTAAAAGAAGGCCGGGGCGTAAAACGGCCGAAACGTTCTTATAAATACAGCGACATTGATGAAAACAGTAGTCCGAATAATTTAAAGAGTGTATATAATACCTCATCTCAGAAATATAGACATATATATATATATATAAATATATACTTATGTACCCATGAGTAAACATACAAGAGTACAAATATATAACAATATGTAAAAAAAATACATATATACGTATATATGTACACATTCATCGCTACAAATAGAAACAAACAAGTATACCTATGCACATACATACGCATATATACACACACGCACACATAGAAATAAATATATCAATCTACACAACATCATAAAAAATAATCATAATATATATACGTATACACACACACACACATATATATATATATATATATATATATATATATATATATATATAAACCTATACATATACTAACTATATTATCCAAGTGACAAAGGACTGTAACGTCCACACAAGACTAAAATGTAACAAACACAACTGTTGATTATTAAATCTACAAGCAATTTTAAAGCCACTATCAAACAAAAGTAGATCATAGATAATACATTCCTACAAGTACAGATATATTCATATATACATCCATGCACGCCAACATACATATTCAACTACTATATATATATATATATATATATATATATATATATATATAAGCTAAGAACAACATTAGATTTTAACGTTTAGTCTAATTGAATTTTTGGTCTTTCAAAAAAGCAAAATAAATAACAAAATGTATTTTCTCCTCAGTTTCTTCTTTAAATAATTTAATAATTTTTAAACTTAATACAGATTAAATTTAAAATTGGTAATTTTAAATTTTGAATTTTATAGTAAAATTTAATATTAATTAGAATGATTTCTCTTTTAGTCTAACCTTAAAGTTATAATTATTATAACCAACGTTCGTTATCAAGTTTTTTGAATTCCCACATACTTGTATTTTGATTGGTCATTGCAGCTTATGTAACAACGTTTTCCCTAGTGAGGGGTGTTTGATTTATTTGAACCTTTTAAAACTCTTTATTCTACATTCAACACCACTTGATAAGACACCAGAAGTTTTGAAACAAAATGGCTATTTTTGTAGTGATTTTATAACATATTTATGTAATAATTTTTGAATAAATTATATATATATATATATATATATATATATATATATATATATATATATATATATGTGTGTGTGTAGCTTGTGGAACTCACATCTGGCTTCATGCTTTCCAGTCACATTTGATCTTCAAAAATTATAAATACAATTTCAATCGTTATTTTCTGTCTTCTTACTTCCTGTTCTTTTTTTTTTACCATTCTCTCACACGCAATAACCTCTTGCGTCTTAGTGGCTTTATTAACTTGTTTTGTGTGAAATACGGGTAGATTTCGAGAAATTCAACTTTTCGTCTATTTTTTGCTTGCCGCATCTGACAGCGTGCCTATTTCTCTGAAAAGGAGCCCAAAACAATAAAAGAAACAAACAAAAAAGGACAGAACAAATGATAGCAAGGAAACTGACAGACTCTGGGTTAGAGATTCTCAACCGCCGTGCCGCGGTAGATTAGAGGGCTGCAGGATCCTGTTAAGTGTGCCGCGAAATATTGTCACGTCATACGTGTGTGTGCATAAATAGTAACAGCACTGAGTTAGTATTTGAATAAATTAATAATTATTAAACTTTTTATCCCGAATTAGCTAAAAAGGCTTTAGATTTATTGCAATTTTCTACTATTTATTTATGTCAATTAGGCTTCTCAACTGAAGAAATGACGGTATGCTTATTGCATAACATTAAAGAACTCGCTAAAAAAAAAAAAAAAAAACAGACGTTTTTCACACTGAATAAGTTACCCAAATATTTGAATAGAAACGTTGAAATAAACTCAATTCAAATTTGTTGGAATTTCTTTAAATATATGGTTTTATTTCATAACATTTAAATGTATGCCCTTTACAAATTTTGTTAAGTGTACCGTAATATTTTCATTTGCATTTAGGTATGCCGTTGCTTAAAAAGGTCGAGAAACAATGATCTAGGCATTTCCAGAAACGGGAACGTCACAGGTGATTCAATTCCCAGCAAAACAAGAAGCGAAGTGTTTGTTTCAAACACCCATCATTCAGGTAAACATAGACGTTTATTTTTCTTACTTTCTCTATTATTTGGAGAATCAACTGAAAGACGTGGGCAACAGTTATGCAAAAGCAGTACAAAGAGCGAGTTCCATCTTCTGAAGAACATTTCATCTATTCCGACAGAAACATTCATTCGTTCCTTTTGTTACCAATCAGATATATATTTCGCAGCTTCCATTTAGGTGTCAGTGTTGGATGAGAATTCAAATCCGTAAAATCCACATTCGTAAACAAGATTAAATCGACAAAGAACGAATGGGAAGTTTGTGCAATAAACCATCGACAAAAGTTCTCCCATGGCAAATGATCCGAGGGCGAAAGAAGAACACTTTGCAAAGGATACGAATACAATAACTGCTCTTAAAGTACCCTCCATGCGATACTACGAGATGTACGCCATGCTAGCGCCTCTTGACGTCTACTGATACCGACAGCCTGTAGAATATGTTCCTCGTGGTTAGGCGTACGAGCGGATCTCGGTCTTCTTCGATCCGTAGATTTTGGTGGCACGGAGCCTGTCTCAGCAACGTGACGATAAACAGCAGCAGAAGTTGGATGACTCGGCTGCCTTCGGTCTGTTAACGCAATCTGATGCAGCCGTGCAGCCTCGCGTCCATTAGGCTGCATCAGATTCGTAGATATCATATTTGCCTGTTCACGATATGAATATCCTGTCAACGTTAAACGGAACACTACGACACACGTTAAACGTTGAAGACAGACTAGCGGGTGTGAGGAACCCGGCCCAAAAGTTTGTAAAAGTATTTATGATACAACCTGTATATCTCAGCATCTCTCTCTCTCTCTATCTCTATATCTATATATATATATATATATATATATATATATATATATATATATATATATAACACGCTTCTAATATAGGGTGTCGGGGGGTAGTCGTCAGTGATGTAAATTGACTTGGTTCATCAGGGAGTTTCGGGTCTTGCAATATCATATATACCAACACCAAGCCAACCCCAATCAGGGAAGATCAAGCCATAATCCCCCTCTCCCCTATCAAACGCTAGCAGAGACTCTGGATTTTATATTAATTGGACAAACGTAGACCGCGTTTTCTGCACATTGGATTGGGTGTTCGTCACAACAGATCTATTTTACGGGCTGATTTTTAAATCGACCACGAGGGGGATGGCCCCTTTTCGTAAC
Organism: Acanthosepion pharaonis; assembly: GCA_903632075.3. Lineage (NCBI taxonomy): Eukaryota > Metazoa > Mollusca > Cephalopoda > Sepiida > Sepiidae > Acanthosepion > Acanthosepion pharaonis. Next base: position 1,473,766 of record CAHIKZ030000560.1, on the reverse strand, counting down.
AACAAATCCAATGCGCAGACTGATTTTTAAATGCTGAATGGCTGCTTTTTTTCTGTTATCGGATAGACAGTAGTTTGAGCGGATAATCGAAGAGCCAATTTGACATTTTTAAACTTGAAGACCCTAACCATAGGTTGTTTGCCAAATAATGTTAGATGCATTATTTTTAAGAATATTCGGTTTTGTTTTGGTTAATTATCTTCTATATAAACTATATAACTTAAAAACTACTGTATTTACATTAGTCGGACTATTGTCGCCATATTTGTCACAACGTTTCGGCCGTTGTACGCTCCGGACTTCTTCAGGTGGTTGGAATTTCGAACTGAACCCTTTCACTGGGTAGACTGTTCTAGTTCCACATGCCATGTTTGATGGATGTCAGTTATCAGGTATCTCCTGCTAATTTTTCCTCTGAAAGTTATCCACTGCCTTAACCGGGTATTGAACTCAGATTCTTTGGGTCTGTCACTGGATCTAACCAACGCCTTTATCCACTATGCCATGTGTCCTTGAAGACATCTGGGTATGAACTTCTGGGTATTATGCAACCATTTTTTACCAGTGCACATATTGCAATTTTTTGCTGTTATCATTGCATGTTTTTACCAGAGTTCATATTGCAACTTTGTTATCATTGCTTTTCTCTGGCACTCATTATTGTAAACGTTTGACAAATATGGCGACAAAGATGAGGACAATAGTCCGACTAATGTAAATACTGTACATAATACCTCATCTCAGAAATATAGACAGATTAAAAACTACTTCTTAATCTTATAACTAATGAAATTATTCATCAGTGCTGCTTTAAAAAAAAACACAAAAAACACTTGTACCACCCACCATTTTTATTTTCAACAACGGTTAAAATAAAAACTATTCCTCAGCCCAAATATCGGTAATGTTATGAATAATCAAGAGTAGCCTCCCCTTGCTTCGTTACTTTCCTCTTTGAGAGAGCTATTTCTGTTTAATGAGACTATAAAAGGACACTACGCGAAATTGTATTCTCAGTTGAATAAAGCTTTCTTAAAGCTTATATCTGCGTACTTTTGTCAATACAGGTTAATTATCGCGTTTTTTTTTTAAAATCTCGTTTCAACTAATTCCTAACATCATTATGGTTCAGTTATCATTTTTAAAAGGACGTATTATTAAGTTTTACAACTAATTATTTTCCATTTTAAATATCCAAAAACATGCTGTGTCGGATTAACTATGCACAAATTATAAAAACGATTGGAATGCAAATAATAAAATGCGAAACAACGATCGAGTAAACAAGCTAAATTACGAATAGAATGGGAAACAAATAGCCTTACAATATATATATTATGTTTATAATCGCCTAAATAACAAAAAAGAAAAGAAAAAGGTAACCTATTGATTGTACATAATTTAAATTAAATTTAAATAAAATTGGGTCTAACATTACAAAAAAAAACTCATTATACTGATTTACAAGTGACAAGATTTACAAACTTACATGAAATGTTCATCGGCTCTTCCTGTACAATTCAAGTCACGCATTTAAACAAAAACGTTTTAAATGATATTTATATTATTTACACATTAAAATTTATATATTATATTATAAATTTATATTATTTACATATCTTTTCCTTCTTTCCTCGCTCTCCTCTTCCTTTCTTTCCTTTTCGAACGCTATTGCATAAACGAGTTTTGTTGTTGCATAGACGCCCCAAAATTCTCTCGTTTAATCTATAACCATTTAGCAGTCCCCTCTAATGTATCAGTTATGATTCGAATCACCTTCTCTTTCTAAGCTCCTACCAAGCCAATATCAGTTGGGGCTTTGCATAAAGACCTTACCGCAAAATCTCTTGCGCCCACTCCGATTGGCAGACATCTTGCTTTCCATCTATTATTTTTGCAACTTGTTAACAACTCATCATACTTCAGTTTCTTCCGTTCATAGTCTTCTTCTGCGTTCTTTTCCCAAAGTACTGTTAATACCCACATTATTATTATTTTCTTTAGATTATTTGAGAAGAACACCATATCTAGGCGTCGTAATGTTTGAAAGTTGTAGTCCGGGAATCTAAGTCTTGTTCTTAAATGGGCCCTTAATTCCCTGTCCGTTGCCAATGTCAATGTATTTTCTGTGGGCTTCTTCATTGTGTTAAGTTTATCACCAGATTTAAGAAACTATCACTCTTTTATCATGGTTAAACGTATTAGTACTGACAGCCATACTGACTACCTCTGCTATATCCTTTAAAATTTGGTCACGTCACCATCTTTACCAACCTTCCGTTAGCGTTGTTTGACATCTACTTAGAATGTGATTTAACGTCCCTTTGACACGTGCGCAATGTACATAAGGGCGATTCCATTTTGTAACATAAGTGAAGGTTAATGGGACTGGGTAGGATGTCGCATATGGTCTGAATTAGGAACTTTATGCCGATGTCGTTACGCCATATATCGGACCATTTCATCTTCTTCATAGATCCCCATTTGGTCCATGCTCCTAGTTGGTTTAGTCCCACCATTTTTTGCCAACGTTTCCCTTTTCACACTTGCGTATTTTCTCTTGTATGAGAAGTTTATTTTCTTGTCCTTTGGCCCTGAACCAAAACACCCGAAAGCCCGCGCGTCCTACAGCCACGGCCCCTGATAATTCTTCTTCTCGAAGTCGTTCTTCTGCTACTAGCAATTGGTTTTCTGATCTTCATTTCCTTCCTGAGTAGACTCGATGCCCGCTCCAGCCATCTTTGGATCTATGGAGAACATACTGCACCGTTATTCTAACTTTGGCGACTTTAATTTCCTTTACTAGGCTTCTCAAAAGAAGTTGGATTGTGTTGGAATTGCCATATAGGGCAGAGCTAGTGAGACGTTTCGGTAGACCTAGCCATCTACGTAATCGTGATTTGATCTTCTTTTCTAACTGTTCTCTATAAAATGTCTTAAATTCATAGATGGACAATGGCCATAGGATTTTTGGAAGAATGAAATGCTGATAGATCCATGTCTTAAAGCGCCCAGGCAAACCGGACTTATCGACTTTCTTTAACAACGTTTCTAGCTTTCCTTAGTTTTCTAGATCGCTGTCGCGCCTTTTCAGAGTGATCAATGCGTTTTCCAAGACTCTTTATGGTTTGGTTTGATTTACTGCATATCAACCTCAATGGGTTATTTAATGCCGACAACTTCTTTTTTCCTGGTAATATTTTGTTTTGTCAAAAATCCATTTCTGGTAATATTTTTTTTCCTCAAAAATGTATAGATGGTAATATTCTTTTAAAAAAATGTATAACTGGTAATATTCTTTTAAAAAATGTATAACTGGTAATATTCTTTTAAAAAATGTATAACTGCTAATATTTAAAAAAATGTATAGATGGTAATATTACTTAAAAAATGTACACATGGTAATATTATTTAAAAAATGTATACATGGTAATATTATTTAAAAAAATGTATAACTGGTAATATTATTTAAAAAAATGTATAACTGGTAATATTATTTAAAAAAAAATGTATAACTGGTAATATTATTTAAAAAAATGTATAACTGGTAATATTATTTAAAAAAATGTATAACTGGTAATATTATTTAAAAAAAATGTATATAGTTCCATTTTCTTCAAAAATTTATTTCTGGTATTTAAACCTATTTTTAGACTTTCATAATGCTTTTTACCTCAGTTTCAAGGTTAACTATTTGCCCATTGGTCAGGGTGGACCTGGGAACATCAGCAATTAAGAGGTGGTTCCACGCTCCTCAAAGCCTCCTGATCAGAGGCCTTGCTTGTTGGACGTAGTTTATCGTCTTACCCTGGACGCGGATGTAGTTTATCGTCATACCCAGGACGCACTCTTTATGGGTTTTTCTTAAACTGTTGGAATGTATTCCCCTGAATAGTCTGAAACGCTCCTTCTCCGATTATTTACCAATTTTTGTTTTTAAACGAGCGATCTTGATTTAGAGGGGTTGAAACTCATTCGGACCCATGTAATGAGCTTTTCAATGCCCTTTTGCAGCCATCTTGCACCAGTTGCAGACGTAGTTGTTATTGTCATGTCCTCCACATAAGTTCTTATCGAATGTTGCCTTAGTCCAGACGTACTGACCGGGCCTCTGCATTCTACTTCTGTGGCCTTAATTATCTTATTCATAGCTAGGCAAAAATAGGGTGGCTGAGATTGTACATCCAGTTATAATACCCTTTTCCAATTTATGCTATGCAGTATTCTCCGACACCGTTCACATTTGAAAAATATATATTTGCTTACATACTGTCTACTGGAAATACAAACCTGAATTTACTTTATAACATGGAAGACTTCAAGCTTGTACGAAAATATAAGAATCTATTGATCAAGTAAGGAAAGGATTTATTATCGAACTGTTTTTAAAATTGTTCCATCGTTCTGATATTTTGAAATCATTTTTGATTTGCTTTGTAACGTGGAGGACTTCAAGCTTGTATGAAGATATAAGAACCTATTGATCTCTGCGTATTCCTATATCAACGGAAGGGATTTCTTGAACTGTTTATATAAAATAGTTCAATCGAATTTTTTAATATTTGGAAACCATCTTCGAATACGTTTTCACAACATCGCCCACATGACGACGACGTGATCATATTTAAACGGAGCGCTGATCTTATATAAAAATTTCAGTTATCTGTTTGGATTAGCTCTTATGTCCATCGTCTTTTCATGTTGAATTTTTATATGTTCTAATGTTAATTATGTTTAAATGAAAATGTCCTGAAGATGGTCTAAAATAGACTGAAACGTCCGACGTTGACTTTATATTAACATTAATACAGCATAATTGCATATTAAGATTTTTGTTTGTTTTTTTTCTGTATATTTTTCTTCATATATATATATATATATATATATATATATATATATATATATATATGTGTGTGTGTGTGTGTGTGTATGTATGTAACGGAAATCTTGGTAATCCGTATAGATAATCCCAAGTAGGATGAAATCTGGAGAGCTCAATGTTAAGTCAGAGCGAATAATTTAATTTAAAGAAAAAAGTGGTCTGTTTTTCTTTAAATTAAATTATATATTTTAATGAATATCAAACACTTAAAATATCGTAGGTAATAAGCTGTATTTCATGAAAGGTATAAAAATAGCCTTTAATATTTCAGACCTGCAAACCAAACCAGGTCTGAAAGATTGAAGGCTATTTTTATAGCTGTCATCAAATAAAGCTTATTACCTACGGTATTTTAAGTGTTTGATATTCATTAATTAATAATTTTGCTCTGTCATTGACAGAGCTCTCCTTGGATCTTTATTCTCTTGGAAATTCCATACGCATTACAAATTTATTACATATCTTTTTTCTCTCTCTCACTCTCATATATTTAGTGGAACTTCGATATGCGAGTTTAATTCGTTGCATGACCGAATTCGTAAGTCGAGTTATTCGTATGTCGAAGCTAATTTTCTCCTTTAACATAATCAAATATCATTAATCCGTTCCAAACCCCAATAAAAGACCTTCTGTTTTCTGATACTGTTATATGCTGTACCTATGAACACTAATGGGTGTGTAGCAATCCTCATAAATACGTTGAACACTATTGTAAGCGGGGGTAATATGCTGTCTAAGTAGTCCACCATTAGCAGTGGTTTACCTACTTCATGCCGCTGGCGAGTATTGTATTTTGTTGATGTTATAAAGATTACCATTTCATTTTCAACCTCCGTTTTGGTTATTCATCATTGAGTAACCCTTTCTAGGTTACAACATATACATACTTTTAAATGTATTTTACTATTGTATAAATAAAATAGGGTACATGTATGAATGTAGTAGTATTAAATAGTGCACCAAAATGATAAAATATGCTTGCTTCCCTCTTACATCTAAGCGGCAGCGCTGAGTAACGGTAAATTAAACTTGAGGTGAGTGGCAGATGTCCCCGTGTGGGTCTTGTAAGAGACAGATGGCGGAGTTTTTTTGTTGGCTCATGAAGCTTATCATTACCAATTGGTACAATTTCTTGTTATTTTTGTATTTTACTTTAAATTAATTGCTAAATATTATTTTAATTGATACGAATGTTTTTTGTCACTTAGCGATAAACCTAAAATTTGGTACATTTTCATTTTTTACTTAACACGTAATCTTCGTCGCTGATATTTCAAGGTCATCGGTAACGTTTTCATCTTCATTAAATTTCTGTTTTTTTTTTTTTCGGAATACTTTCTTGACTTTGAACTGAAGGTCGTTTCACTAAAAACCTATGCATGTTTGTTTGTATCTTCTTCCTCTTCAGAATTTTTCTGAAATGCGTTAAGCAAGTGTCATTACACAGCGACAATGCAAGGCTAGTTGACACTTTTTCAGATTTTCTTTTCTATAAAGACCACAAAAACGTCCCGCATCCCCCAAATTTTCTATCTCCTTTGTTGAGATCGCCACCTTCGCACTACTAACAATTTCCTCCAAAAATTCTGTGTGTTGCATCTCCTGTAGGCCATTTACCTGGTCCGTAGAAAGCTCCTGTGTGCTCCTCAAGAAGTTCGTTCACATCTTCATTCACCTCAAAGCCCATAGTCTTTCCGAGGCCAACAATCTCCTCTATCACTTGCGCCTCCTGTTCGAAAACTTTCCCTTTCAGACACAGCTTCAGGCCACAGCTTCCTGCAAGCAGAGTTCAAAGACCTTCTTGTTACTTCCTGTCAAGTCATATCAATAAATTCGAGGTTCGATAGGTGAGCAGGAGCATGGTCAAGGATGAGAAGGGCTTGCAGGCAGGTGTAAGTCTCTTGGAGAAGCTTTTTAGTGGAATGACCAAATACCAGGTTTATCCTGTTGCAGACCCGGTAGCATGCAGTGCTGGTTTATTAAAAGGTGGCCTTGAGCCAGACACTACTTATGACTACCGAACCCACAAACAAAGTAAGAATATTAAATGAGTGATCTTTAGTGAGGAAAAAGGGGTCATTTAACACATGCACAAAAATAGTAAAATATAGATAGCCAGGATTAAACAACAAAATGAGTCTGGTGGAAAACGTATATGAAATTTTATTTGGATAACAAATAATCTTGTCTCAACAGTGGAGACCATCAGAAGAGATAAGGTATGTTTTTAGCCTGTAGGCAGTTAGTATTAAGTAGTAATTAATAGAATTCGTCATAGCACTTTTGTAAGAAATAATGCCTCGTCATAATACGAACAACTAATTCGAACTGTCCTCCGCTTCTTACTAGAGAAACGGAGAGAATCTACGATACGGCTGGCACCACACTTTTAAGGCTGATTCCTTGTCCTTCAGCGAACGACTCGTTCTATTTCCCTACGTTCACTATTAGGGAACGCAGAATTTTCCTCAATGAAGATTGATGAACTTTTCATACACCTCTTTTGAATTCTAACCTTTACGAACCAGTTCCAAAAAAAAAAAAGATAACATTATACACACATTATTAAACCTCGCAGTGAGTACTTTTCCTATTTGTGTACGCATACACCTTTCGTACAAAAAGACACTATTCCAGAACTTTCATTCTGAAGAAACTTTTCCCGCCTTAGCCATCTTGGTTTTTTCGTTTTGGCGCGGAACTTTAAAATTCTATTAATTACTACTTAATACTAACTACCTACAGGCTAAAAACATACCTTACCTCTTCTGATGGTCTCCACTGTTGAGACAAGATTATTTGTTATCCAAATAAAATTTCATATACGTTTTCCACCAGACTCATTTTGTTGTTTAATCCTGGCTATCTATATTTTACTATTTTTGTGCATGTGTTAAATGACCCCTTTTCCTCACTAAAGATCACTCATTGAATATTCTTACTTTGTTTGTGGATGCGGTAGTCATAAGTAGTGTCTGGCTCAAGGCCACCTTTTAATAAACCAGCACTGCATGCTACCGGGTCTGCAACAGGAATCCAATCGACAAAGAATTGCCTCGTCACCCACACCTTTGAGTTTCCTCTCCACATAATCTGCAGTTTTTAATTTAAAATTTTAATAATCTTAAAGGCTCGGGGATTATCAGAATGGTAGACGAGAAGAGGTTTAATCACCGTCCGCATTTGCGCACAATGTGAAGATTAACCTATCTTTCTGTCATATTCTTTTCTCCTGATGTTATATATCCTCTTTAGCATTTTCCAAAATAACTGTCTCGTCACAGTTGAAGACTTGTTAGGGGACGTATCCTTCTGCCTCAATCAATTCAGCGAGAGTTTTTACGTATTCTTCTTCTGCCTTCTTATAAGAACACGCTGCCTCACGACACAGTGGATGCCAGACCTCTGTCTAAACTTATCTAACCAGCCACCACTGGCTTTAAATGAATCTTGTGATTCTAAGTCTGTTGAAGTGCCTGGTGTCTGCTTCAGCAAGTCACTGTAAATCACTCGTGCCTTCTCACAAATAATTGCCTGTCACGTTATCCCCTGCAGCTTTTCCATCACTTCGTGAAGGGGAGTCCGAAGATTTGAAAGAATCGTAACGACAATGGCAGGCGTTATTGTTTTCAGTGTATCCTGTTTTGTCAAATAAACAATACGTACTCCGTGTTCATGTTTTGCAATGATTTCACGTTTCATTTCAAGTGAAATCCTTTGCTTCTTCATAGCACTGTCCTTTGGATTTAGTTTCTTCGGGGTCATGGTTGAGTTACAAAGAAATCTGGCAATATAACTGCAGAAATCGAAATATGAGCTAAACACAACGCAGATTACAAAGCGCCTCGGCCGTACTCGACGAGATAAACAATGAAACTAACCGCCTGGGTCTCATTCTTGGCGCTAGATGCTGAGAGAGCTTGCTTGTCTTCTGAAAGCTTCGTAGATGGCTGGGCACGATATTCGAAATCAAAACTCGCTGGCGAGATCGACCCGTACGTCTTGCAAAATTTGAAGCAAAAATAATTTTTTCTACTCGTAACTTAGAACACTCGTATGTCGAGATTCCACAGTGTGTATATATTAGTTTATTTTCTCTCTCTCACACACTATATATATATATATATATATATATATATGAGAGAGAGACTGAGATAGAGTAAAGCTCCTAAATCTAGAGAGAGAGAGAAAAGCTCATTTAATCTTCTCTCCCTATATATATATATATATATATATATATATATATATGTGAATGAGAGAGAGAGAATGAGAGAATGAGAAAATGAGAGAGAATGAGAATGAGAAAATGAGAGAGAGAATGAGAGAATGAGAAAATGAGAGAGAAATGAATGAGAATGAGAAAATGAGAGAGAATGAGAAAATGAGAGAGAGAGAATGAGAATGAGAAAATGAGAGAATGAGAGAATGAGAGAATGAGATGAGAGAATGAGAGAATGAGAAATGAGAGAGAATGAGAAAATGAGAATGAGAGAATGAGAGAATGAAAATGAGAAAATGAGAAATGAGAATGAAAATGAGAATGAGAAAATGAGAATGAGAAAATGAGAATGAGAAAATGAGAATGAGAAAATGAGAATGAGAAAATGAGAATGAGAAAATGAGAATGAGAAAATGAGAAAATGAGAATGAGAAAATGAGAGAATGAGAGAATGAGAGAATGAGAGAATGAGAAAATGAGAGAATGAGAAAATGAGAGAATGAGAAAATGAGAGAATGAGAGAATGAGAAAATGAGAGAATGAGAAAATGAGAGAATGAGAGAATGAGAAAATGAGAGAATGAGAGAATGAGAATGAGAGAATGAGAAAATGAGAGAATGAGAGAATGAGAGAATGAGAGAATGAGAAAGAGAGAATGAGAAAGAGAGAATGAGAAAGAGAGAATGAGAAAGAGAGAATGAGAAAGAGAGAGAGAGAAATGAGAGAGAGAGAGAGAATGAGAAAGAGAGAGAGAATGAGAAAGAGAGAGAATGAGAAAGAGAGAAATGAGAAAGAGAGAATGAGAAAGAGAGAGAATGAGAAAGAGAGAGAATGAGAAAGAGAGAGAATGAGAAAGAGAGAGAATGAGAAAGAGAGAGAATGAGAAAGAGAGAGAATGAGAAAGAGAGAGAATGAGAAAGAGAGAGAATGAGAAAGAGAGAGAGAGAATGAGAAAGAGAGAGAGAGAAGGAAAGAGAGAGAGAATGAGAAAGAGAGAGAGAGAAGGAAAGAGAGAGAGAAGGAAAGAGAGAGAGAAAGAAAGAGAGAGAGAAGGAAAGAGAGAGAGAGAGAGAGAAGGAAAGAGAGAGAGAAGGAAAGAGAGAGAGAAAAACTCACTATTTCAGTCTCTCCTCCTCTCTCTGAATACGTGCGTATAACCGTATGTGGTCATGGTTGTTGACCAATCTGGGAGAATTTAATGTGACGATTATATTTATATTTTTTATTTCATATAGACAGTTTTTCTTTTCTTTACTTTCAAGTGTTATAGCTAAAACCTAAGCAAATTCAATTTAGAAGCATATCTCCACGCTTCTGCTCTATTTAACTGTATCAGGGCTGCAGACAACCTTCCTTCCAGGCTAATTCGGAGATTGAATGGGCAAATACAGTTAGAACATATAATGTAAGAGATAAATGCAACATTTCTTGAAAGCAAAATCTGATTGTAAAATAAAATAAAAATCGTACACATATACAAAATGATAGATAGTTAGGCTACACTAAATCTATTATCACTGATGACGTAATTCTCCTACAAGCTGATTGTCACGAAGTCACATAGAGAAACTATTGACATTATTTTTAAAAATACATATAATTCATCTCTACCCACTTGAAAAATTAAACCTAAAATATTAAGAAAATTACTTTTAAACTGTACAACTGAAGTCCCATTCACAAAAATAACGTATATGTGAAAGGCAATGGTGTTTCTATGGGTTCCGTTCTGGGTCCAACCTTCAGCATTATCTACATGGCCAACTTAGAAAATAATATATTTAGCACCACTAAGAAACACTTCATAAGATAGGTAGATGTTATCCTTACTTTAGTTAAAAGCATAGAAATAATGGAACTGAAAAAAGTCTTTAAAAACCCCTTCGTCCTCAAGTTCAGATACGAACTTAAAGATAACAAAATCCCTTTCCTTGACATTTTAATAAACACAAATAACACATTTACTACCTCACCATATAAAAAAACACACAACTATTCACCGCTTAACAAAACCTCTATGATTTATGTATTTTTGTATATATTTATGAAAACTCTGGCACTCAACTATAAGAGTGAATGTCCAGATTACTACAAAATAGCACTTATATAGAATTTAATTAACTGAACACAAATTCATCCACAAAAAAGATTTTCTACACTGAACAAATAAAAAAAAATAAATAAATAAATAAGCAGACTATAATAATAATGTCTTCCCAAACCATATTGTATATGATCAAATAAGACTATTTATAAAAAACCTCAACACAGGTCAAATACATGGTACTCCCTCAAAAGACCCTAAATATATAAAACTCTTATAATGTAACCAGATGCACGCTAACTACAAACAGGATGAGAAAATAAAAAAAAAACGTGTTCGAAATATTTAGATTTCAACATTATCTGACATTAAAGCATATAATAATCTACAATTTCTTAAAGAAATCAGTCTGTATTCCAAAATATAACTTGAACAAAACTAAAACACACATATCACCGCCTCGAGTAATTATGTCCACACAAATATATATATATATATATTGGTATAATCTACCACGTATTCAATTATGAAAGCAGAATAGCATATATCTTATTTTTATTACTTCAAAGTTCCCAAGAAAATTAAATTTCGACGCTAAATGACCCATATGGAGTTGATATACCGTAAAAAACCCAGAAAAAAAAAGCAGAAAAGAAAAGAGAAAAAGAAGAAAGAAAGAAAGAAAAAAGAAAAGAAAGAAAGAAAAAAAGAAAGAAAAGAAAGAAAGAAAAGAAAGAAAAGAAAAGAAAAAAAGAAAGAAAGAAAAGAAAAAAGAAAAAAAAGAAAAAAAAAAAAAAAAAATAAAGAAGAAAAAAAAAAAAAAAAAATAAAAAAAAAAAAAAAAAAAAAAAAAAAAAAAAAAAAAAAAATAAACAAAAAAAAAAAAAAAAAAAAAAAAAAGCCGAAGAAAAAAAGAAAAAAAAAAACAAGAAAAAAAAGAAAAGAAAAAAAAAGAAAAAAGCCGAAAAAAAAGAAAGAAAAAAAAAGAAAGAAAAAAAAAAAAAAAGAAAAAAAAAAAAAAAGAAAAGAAAAAGAAAAGAAAAAAGCAGAAAAAGAAAAAAAAAAATAAACAGCCGAAAAAAAGAAAAGAAAAGAAAATAAAGAAAAAAGAAAAGAAAAAGAAAAATAAACAGCCGAAAAAGAAAAAAAAAGAAAAAAAAAGAAAAGAAAAAAAGCCGAAGAAAAAAGAAAAGAAAGAAAATAAACAGAAAAAAAAAGAGAAAAGAAAAAGAAACAGCCGAAAAAAGAAAAAGAAAAAGAAAATAAAAAAGCCGAAAAAAGAAAAAAGAAAAAAGAAAAAGAAAGAGCCGAAAAAAAAAAGAAAAGAAAAAAAACAGCCGAAAAAGAAAAAGAAAAGCAAAAACAGCCGAAAAAAAATAAAAAAAATAAACAGCCGAAAAAAAAAAAAAAAAAAAAAAAAAAAGAAAAGAAAAGAAAAAAAAACAGCCGAAAAAGAAAATAAACAGCCAAAAGAAAAGAAAATAAACAGCCGAAAAAAGAAAAGAAAAGAAAATAAACAGCCGAAAAAAGAAAAGAAAAGAAAATAAACAGCCGAAAAAAGAAAAGAAAAGAAAATAAACAGCCGAAAAAAGAAAAGAAAAGAAAATAAACAGCCGAAAAAAAAAAAAGAAAATAAACAATAAAAAAAAGAAAAGAAAGAAAATAAACAGCCGAAAAAAAAAAAAAAATAAACAAAGAAAAAAAGAAAAAGAAAAAAATAAACAGCCGAAAAAAAAAAAAGAAAATAAACAGCCGAAAAAAAAGAAAGAAAAATAAACAGCCGAAAAAAAAAAGAAAAATAAAATAAACAGCCGAAAAAAGAAAAGAAAAGAAAATAAACAGCCGAAAAAAGAAAAGAAAAGAAAAAAAGAAAAGAAAATAAAAAGCCGAAAAAAAAAAAAATAAACAGCCGAAAAAAGAAAAGAAAAGAAAATAAACAGCCGAAAAAAGAAAAGAAAATAAACAGCCGAAAAAAGAAAAGAAAATAAACAGCCGAAAAAAGAAAAGAAAATAAACAGCCGAAAAAAGAAAAGAAAATAAACAGCAGAAAAAAGAAAAGAAAATAAACAGCAGAAAAAAGAAAAGAAAATAAACAGCTGAAAAAAAGAAAAAAAATAAACAGCCTGAAAAAAAGAAATAAACAAAAAAAAAGAAAAAAATAAAAACTGAAAAAAAAAGAAAATAAACAGCAGAAAAAAAAAAAAAAAATAAACAGCAAAAAAAAAGAAAAAAAAAATAAAAAGCAAAAAAAACAGAAAAGAAAAATAAAAAGCTGAAAAAAAAAAATAAAAAAAAAAAAGAAAAGAAAATAAACAGCTGAAAAAAGATAAATAAAAAGCTGAAAAAAGATAAATAAAAAGCTGAAAAAAGATAAATAAAAAACTGAAAAAGAGAAATAAAAACAGAAAAATAAAAAACTGAAAAAAAAAGAAATAAAAAACGGAAATAAAAAATAAAAAGCGGAAATAAAAGAAATTAAAAACAGAAATAAAAGAAATAAAAAACGGAAAAAAAGAAATAAAACAGAAAAAAAAGGAAATAAAACAGAAAAAAAAAATAAAACAGAAAAAAAGAAATAAAACAGAAAAAAAAGAAATAAAACAGAAAAAAAAAGAAATAAAACAGAAAAAAAAGAAATAAAACAGAAAAAAAAAAAAAAAACAAAAAAAAAAAAATAAAACAGAAAAAAAAAGAAATAAAACAGAAAAAAAAGAAATAAAACAGAAAAAAAGAAAAAAAAACAAATAATAAAAAAAAAAACAAATAAAAAAACAAAAAACAGAAATAAAAACAGAAAAAACAGAAATAAAAAACGGAAATAATAAAACCAGAAATTAAAAAAAAAACAGAAAAAGAAATAAAAAACAGACCCCCCCAGTAAAAAACAAAAATAATAATAAAAAACAATCAAACCTGAGGTTCAGTTAAAATCTAGTAATAAAAAACAAGTTGAAAACATTTACACTAACCCAGAACTTCATTTTCCTCAAGCCAACTAGAATTATTAATTGATTTTTAAGGCTTATCAAACATTTTTCTTTAGCTTCTGAGAATTTTTTTGTGTGGGGGTTAATAATGAATTTCTTATAAATTTCTACTAATTAACCCATAGCTGAGGGGAAAAGAATAAATATAAATATAACACACCTTAAAACTCTCTCTCTCTTTTATATTTATATATATATATATATATATATATATATATATATATATATATATATATATATATATATATATATATATCTGTGATTGGCTTTGAAGAGCAAAGATCAATAACCAGTGAACAATTTGTTGTCTCTTTTTTTTATTCACCGCTTAACGGTGAGTATTTTTTTGTATTCCTCTATGATTTATGTATTTTTGTATATATTTATGAAATGTCTGTTTTTGAAGCCCTACCTAAAACGTGGTATCCCGTTTAAAAACACTTATATTAGAATATATATTCAAAAGAGGTGCTTCAAATACCGTCAAGAAGCTGAAACTGGAATAAATCGTTTGATAAAAAACTTTGGCAGATCAAAGGGTTGGCAACAAAATCTCGTCTCCGAACAAGAAGCTGGCGAGAAAACGTCAAGAGGTGAAAGCAAATAAAACATATTTTTACAACAGCCTTCGTCTTAAAAGCAGAGGTTATAAATGAAAACATCATAAATGCCGTCGGAATAATCTTTTGAAAAAGGAGGCAGGCTATTAGCCTAGAGATAAAATGAACACCTACAGAAAATATACGACTTCGGGTTAAATTACTACTATTGCTGGGTGAGGGCATGTGAACACCTCATTTAAATGGTAGGGTCCGTAAAGCGCCCACTGAACCTATGGGCAAACCTTAGCCTGTGTGCACCTGGGAGCTGTTCCACACGTTCCCTGCAACGTATGTGGAAGAGCGCGAAACAATGGTGCAAGACCCTCATTACTTGGTTTACTGTGGCGTTAACAGGAAATAGATTTTACGGATTGGAATTGCTATCCTCGAGGACAACCGGCTTTGAATTCAATTATCTTCTCGAGTGGTTAGCATGCCCAGTTCGTCATGCCGTTTTACCTATAGCTGTAAGTTGGCGAGATGGAGTCATATCTTTCCCACGGTGAATCCAACGGCTTTAGTATGAATATGAACTCACCTAGCCGGTACTATTTTTGGTGCAGATAACCGATGCACGCAAGTCTATATATATATATATATATATATATATATATATATATATATATATGCAAGCCGCGAAAACGGTGCAATGGCTGCCTAAAAGACACTTAAAATGCTGAGCATCAACATAAGATCTTGAATCAGATGAGCCATCGAATTAAACACATGAATTGGATAGGTTGAATTGAAAGGAGCTGGTAAATATATGGACGACTTTAATCCACTCCCTGGGAAAGAAACATTTCGTGTTTGCTTTTCAAAAAGCAGACCTCATTAGCCATAAACAACGTCATAGAAAATCCACCGTCTGACAAAGCATCCAGCTTGATTTCTCTTGCAGTCACAGCAATAAAGTGTGCGGATTAGCCAATAGACACACTCGTCATTATGCAGGAAAACTGATATGCAGTAAAAGTTATGTGATCTGCAAGTCCATCGCAGGTTTAATGGGTCACATGAGACGTCATCAGCGACAAGATATTAGGACATACGCATGTTCTCAACATGGACCGAGTCTGGGAAATTGTTGTTCAAGGTCACAAGTTAATTCCCACCACACACGAGGGTGCGACGGATAAATTGTCGCCATTTTATATTTTTAATTTCGTGCAATGTCCGTTGTTTGTTTTTATTTTGTCGACTGCGTAGTACAATAGGGACAGTTGGGCACCTCCTGCGAGAAAATAAGCCCTATGACACAATTCACTCCACGTGAAATTTGGAAATGGCACGCTGTGCTGCTTAGCATTCGTACCGGAAGCTCCAATATGAACATTTCAGAGAGTTTGGGTGTAAATCTGAGGATAGTGCAGAGGATTCGGAAAGAGTTGGATGAGCCTAATGGTGATTACGAAGGTGTTTGGAGTGATCACTAGTGATAGCAACGTTATACCTCCATTCATCTTCCCACATGACTTCAGGCTGATCACGGAGGTGTACATCAAGTGCCTTGAGGAGGTAGTGTGCCCTGGGTCAAGAGGGTGGTTGCTGGAAGATTTTAAGTCTGGCAACCGGATTCTGTACCATATCACACTTGCAGGAGAACCCACTTCGCGCATGAGTAAAAGCTATGATTCAGTATTGATTTTCAAGGTAGGTACGTGCCTGATATATTTAACTAGGCAAGGAAGTAGATCTAAGTATCATAAAAATGCCACAAATATTTGGCATACAGTGAGGATCAAACTCATTTTTTTCTGCGATATATCACCCAATACAAAACACGATTGTCACTCGAGGTAGAAATTTTAACTCCGAACGCTGAATGACGTATATGCGATGAAAGGCAAGAGAAGGTGTTAGAATGAGAAGATAATGTGGAGAAGAAAAAAATGACGACTGTCCATTGACTTGCTACCATGATTGAAATCCTCATGGAAACAAAGAAGCGGGTGTCTATTCCACATAGTGGTAGTTGTTGAAAAAAACAAAACAAAAAAAAACATTTCTTAAATGTGGAATACGGAGGAAATGAGAATGATTCGATTCAGTGGATGTGACATGGCCTGTCATAGCTGTGAAGATTTAATTAGTAGAACCAATGAGTGTATCTCATCTGAACATTTGCCATGGAAACAGCGACAGATGAGCACCAGACTTGCAACGTTACGCATGTGAGAACGAGGCTACTCGAGAGCTTGGTAACCATTACACGTAAACAAAGTCTGTGTCAGCCTTTGTCAGCCTATCTACCTGCAGGTCTGTCTGTCTATCTATCTATCCTCCACTCTCTAGAAATAGATCGGAACGTAAGTTAGAAAATATGTGGTGAAAAGAACAAACTTTTAAAAAATTGAAGACAAACAAACAAAAAAAAAAAAAAAAAACGATGTAAAAGGTAAAATGAAAAAAAAAAAAAAGAATGGATTAAACAGGCTGAAAAAAAAAAGATGAAAAACAAAATGGAGGCAACTTCGCGTATTGAATAGCAGACGACAAAAACGTTGAAAGAAATAGAGAGAAATATAAGAGCAGAAAGCTAATGAAAGACAAGCCCTCGTGTGGAAGATACTGAGAAAGCCGACATACCCAAAGGGGAGATAATAAAAGACATTTTTGCGCAATTAGCGTCCATTGGAGAAGTTAATGAGACGCGGAAATGTCGTGTCGGAAGGGAACTTTGGATGAAATTGTATTAAAGCGGATTTTATTGAGCTGCAAACGAAGGAAGTAAATCTTAAAGAGAGATAAACAGCGACTATTGGAAATGTTATCTCTTCGGCGTCGGCCAAATAAACAATAGAATCAACTTGATTTGTAATCATCATCACCATTATTATTTCATTCATTGAGTATTTATGTCAGTAATAACTTGTTTTACCCGAGATATTAAATTACAGAAAATATTCAATGTTCCAGCATGTTTCATTGTATTAGGGTTTCAATTATACAGTCGTCATTTTCTTTTTACTAACAGTTCACGCAAAACAAGGCTGAAGAGCCACGCAAGGTAGCTCATTAAATAAAATTGTTTTATGAACGTAAGAGGATGAAGTAAGATCAACTGATTTGTTTTTCATGGCTGATCAACCATTCGCAAGTTATTTAAAACCAGAAAATATTTTTTTAGATTCTGAGGAGGATATTTTAGATAATAAAAATTTAGAATTGGTAGAATAACGATCGAACAGAGCCTGGCCTATGGCATCACGTCTGTGGAACAGTTGCTCTAGAGTTGAAAATAATTCATCACGAACGTGGCCACTTTTTAAACAAAAACATGGCAACAATACCCCTTTTTTTGGTTCTGATCTAGCTTTATAAAAAAAGCATCGTGTACTTCGGGAGCAGTTCTTTGGCGACGGATCGTACATATGAATTGAGGTCTGGTGAGAAGTGGAGTCAGATGCTCAAAACAACGAGCCTATTGAGAATAAAACCTTTCACCATGAGGTGCAACTGAGATATTGAATGTTACAAGCAGGTTTTTTCTTCTATTTGATCTGTTAGAGCTAGGCCAGTGGAGAGATCAGCTACCTGGCTCTGGTCATCTAGATTAATGGAGGTGCACCAACATACTGTTGTATAATCTGAATCCCTCTTTACCTGAGTGTAAGCAGATCGACAATATAAATCTTCTGCTTTATATTAACAGTTTGCCTAACAACATGAATAACTGGATAGAGAAGAGACATCTGGGAACCGCCTTTATTGATCCCAAGAGATTCAGAAAACTGGCCTTAGACATACCTGCTTAGAAGAACATGATAATTGTGTATACTCTTCCAGGGATCCCATAGCTGTAGGGTTTGTGTAGCAACCCTCTATGCCATATCATATCGAAAGCCTTTGATATACCTAAGGCGACTGCCATTTTGAAGGATTGTTGCCATTTCTCCACCTAATTTACACTTTCTTCGGACTGTTGCGATCAGTAATTTACTTGTATCGAATTTAAACTAGAGAGCGAGACGAGAAAACCTATCAGGATTTATTATCGGCGGGCATAATCTTAATTTAACTTGCGTTGATAAAAAAGTGTTGACGCCAGACTCCGAAATACCTTACATAACGTAATAAAGGAAAGAAAGAAGAAAGGACTATTAAAAGTAATAGTCTAGAAATCATGGTCGTCAAAGAGAAAAAAAAGGAGAGTCCCAAATGTAAGCTAAGTATAGAGGACGTCAGAATCGAGTAGGTATATATTTTCAACTAACTGGTTAACAATCGACGGGAAAATGTGACATTGAAATTCGGAGGTGCATAGAAATAACGAAACTCCACCGGCAACATACTTGAAGGAAAAAAAACTTGCATAATAGCCTCACCCACATGTAAAAATATAAAAAATAAATAAATGAATAATGGAAGCACAAATGATAAAGAACACGGCCACAATGTGCTGACCGTGTTTGGAAAAAAACAATGCCATCACTCTAGAAATATATATATATATATATATATATATATATATATATATATGTATGTGGGGGGGGCAGGATAAAAAATATACATACACGTACAAATACTTTCACGTACGTAGAAATATATTTTTCCTCAGGTGTTATAAAGACAGTGCTCAATGTTACTCCCTTGATATATTCTTTACTTTTGAATCCAAATTTAAATGATTTCAATTTTTTATTATTTATTTTTTTTAATTCTTCGCCTTTCGAACTTACTAGTGATATAAATTATTAATAGTTAATTCTAATATTTTTATGCAACAACAGCTAAATAAACAAGTTTTAACACATCATTTTGAATCATAACCACGAGAACATGAACTATATAACAGTCAGAGTATCTCCACACCTGAAGATTGCATAAACTGCATGAAACTCCTAGTCGTGCTATTATGTATATTCCTATATATATATATATATAAGACTTTAAGAATGAATGTTCATTCCGATACAAAATAGCAGTGATAAAAAATTTCCTAAAAAGATAACACCAGAATTCTCTCGTCTAATCATCCTTAAAGAACTCAACGCAAAACAGACATTAGTTAACAATGGCATTCCTAACCACATTATTGACCACCAAATTAGACTATTTCTTCACAAAGAAAATAATAACTATAGTGAACACACAATCAAAAATAACAAATATTTTCTATAAAAGCCAAATGCATGTAAACTACAAACAGGATGAATTTTCACTTAGAAATATCATAAAGAAATACCTACCCCAACTGAACCGAAAAAAAAAAAAAAAAAAAATCAAATTATCTACTACAAAAAATTTAAAACATCTAACTTTATCCTAAAAAAATAACCTAACAGCAAAATCAAGATAACAACGAACGAACATTTATGAGGTCAGATGTCCCTTAAAGAACTGTGTTCCTGATCAAACCGAATTCATAAATAATTACATCGGTCACATTACTACATGTCTGTCCAGACGCCTTACGTTACACCTATCCGGCCATAACTTCATTAGAACCCATCTAAACACCCACACAAATTTTTTATCCAAAACATACTATTAGAAAATACACACATAAAAACCGCATCCACATGTTAAAAAAAAAAAAAAAAAAAAAAAAAAAAAAAGATAAAAATAATGGAAGCCTTAATAAAAAAGAAAAAGCCAACACTTAATATTAACTACGAACACGGCCACAATGTGCTAAAAAATAAAACATCCCTATAACTCTAGAAACATACAACCTATACACTCATTTAAAAAGCAAAAATAAAATCATCCTTGATAATGGCTAAAAGTATAGCCGAAAGCGCTCGGAATTACAGAAAATTAACACTGTGCCCAGAAAATAAAACACTTGTTCGAACATAAAAAAAAAATAAATAAAAACTTCATCTCAGTACCTTTGTCTGTCGTATTTAATGAAGCATTGCTTCCTATATATATATATATATATATATATATATATATATATATATATATATATATATATATATATATATATATATACACACACACACACACACACACACAGAAACAAAAACTCTTAAATGTGACTAATAGAAAAGCCGAAAGCGTTTAGATATATAGGAAATTTGGCCAATTTTTGCACACTTCATGTCCAGAAAAAAAAAAGAAACACTTGTACGAACACAAATTAAATAAAAAGATTAATTAAAAAAGCTTAAATAATTAACTTGTTTAATTTTTCTTGTGTTCGTATAAGCGTTTTTTTTTTTTCTGGACAATAAGTGTGCCAAATGTCCTGCATATTTGAGTGATTTTGGCTATTCTATTAGATATTTATTAAGAATTTTATTTTTTTTAACTGAATATATTTAAGTTCTTAAGCGAAGCTTAACGAGAATAAATGAAATCGGAGTATCCGCCTGTCATGGGAAAATTAATGAAGAAATTTTACAAGGATTGTCTTAATTGATGGGTGGGGGGGAATAAACAAACTTCTGTGTTAATTCTGTGTGTTGTTATTTTTAACATTACCTTCCTTCATAAAAAAAAAAAAAAAAATAGTTACCGGCAAAATAGATTGAATGGCTATTTTAACGAGACCAGTAAAATAGATTTAAAAGCATGTCTATTTTCCTGGGACCGGCAAAATAGCCAATTTGTTTTAAGTAATCATAAATAAATTTATCAAAGAAAAAGAAAAATTAACACGAAAAAATAAAAATCATGCATTGCCAACCTGATCATACGTTGTTATTATTAAATATTTCTTGGTTATGATAACACAAGACATATTTGCGCCGAGTAAAGATTCTCATTATAATAATGACTAAGAAATGAAGATCAGGCTGCGTAACCGATACATGTTTGACGTTACGTTAAGTTTTATATTAAATAATAGAGAATTTATCAGACAAATGCTAGAAAATCTGGCATTGAACTACTATTTATTTTAGATTAGAAATTTTGAAATGCGCCACAATAGGCGTATATACTTTTTACGAATGGCCGATGTAGAGGGCGTTCCTAAAGTCTGGATACATAGGCAAAAATGCATGTTTTCAAGAAATGAAATTATCAACATAACATCTTCAATATGATTTCCATCTGTAATGCAAAAGTTGATGCGCTTTGCAGGGTTCACGTGAACTCCAAGCAATAACTCCAGATTGCCGTCAATGTTAGCACATATGCATTCAATCAAGTGTGTTGCATCTGTGATTTTCATTGAATACACGTTATCGTTTAGTATACCCCAGAAAAAGAAGTCTTTCTATAAAAATATGTTTCATTTGTGGATGTAAAAAAAATATGAGATTTCCTATATGTCCAAACTTTAGAGACACCCTGTATATTGCGGGCACAGAATTTGAAACGGTTGAGTGTAAGTATATTTCAACATACCATAAACAATGTTTGTGTGGAAGATATTTTTTGAAAGACCCGAGAAACTTTTTGATATATATATATATATATATTTTTTTTTCAAGATAAGGAAAATTTCAAGAAACTTATCTGAAGATCGGCTTGAAGGCATTCTTAAGATAAGTTTTAAAAATTTTCCTTATCTTGTTGGTAGCATTTTTTTTTTTTTACTGAGGAATTTCTTTACAAATAGGTCCTCACTTTTATGCACATTAAATTTTAATAACCTGCGTGTTTTCGTAAGCGTAATAGATATGTTTTATCACACACACACACATATATATATATATATATATATAAAGTAGACACTCTGAAGATTGTGTTCAAGCATGAAAGTGTCGCCACTTGGTGGCGAACAGAGTGCTCACTTTTATATTTACGTAGGCTATAGCCCTGATATTGAACACTTTTAGCCATGAATACCTTAAAATATATATATATATATATATATATATATATATATATATATAGATAGAGAGAGAAACCCGGATATAAGAGATTTTCTCTGGTCCCAAATTAGAGCCTGTGTTAATGTATATAAAATAGACCAAACCCGGATATAAGAGACTTCTTCTCCGGTCCCGACAACTCTCTTATATCCGGGTTACGCTATGTATGTGTGTATATATATATATGTGTGTGTGTGTGTGTGTGTGTGTGTGTGTGCGGATGTATGTTTGAAACTGATGCCGAGCTGCCAGGTCAGAATAACATTGTAGATTCTGTGGATTTTATGAATATCTCAATACATAGCAGAATTACCAGGTCATATTGTTTTTTTTTTTGTTTTTTTTTAGAATGTTAAAAGCATTATTATGTAAGATGCAACTTTAAATATAACCCAAAATATGTTGAAAAATTAAAATTGTGTGACATTCTCTAGAATGTTCCCGTCCGAACTGGAGGAGATTCGGTAAACTTCAACCCATTGCCTGACTGTCAATGTGCAAAACGCAGCGAATTTTGTGGGTTAGACTTACCCCCCAAAAAAAAACTGAGCTATAATAGTATTTATTTAACTATCCGAGTCTGTTCGTTATCTATGTTTGCTTCTTTTGTTCGTGTTAGTCAATTAAACAAATTCAATGGACATTTTGAACACTGAGATAGTTGGGTAGTAGCTTCTTACACCTGAACCCGGCGTTCTAAACCCGATAAATACCAGGAATTCCAAGACTAAAAAAAAAAAAAAAAACCAACAACAAAGGGTAGCACCTTCCCTTCACTGGAACTTTATTGCAATCTCAAAATGGTAAGTAAATTCGTATATTTATAAAATAAGCAAAACAAGAATATCCATATTTCTTTGTGCGTCTATCTTGCTAATAAATACTCTAGTCGTTTGGCAAAGCAAATCGCCATTATTATTATTATTATTATTATACCATTTTACCGTACGCATCCAGCCAGGCCGGATCGATATCTATTATTCTCGCCTGGTCGTTATCCAAACGATCCGAGATCAATTAATACTGTTCAAAGCAACTAATTAACACTAATAAACTTGATTAGCAATGCGTGCTGATGTTTACGCGGCGGAACGTATTGGCTTGTCGACTTAGTTTTTATTTTTATTTTATATTTCCTTATGACATGAACACCCAAGCGATATTGCCATGTTTGTTACTTTTGGTTTCAGTCAAATCGATTTCGCTTGTTTGTCTGTACCATTTTCGTCTTTGTTTGCTTTGTAGCGACAAATATTTTCGATAGAATTTTGAGCATCCATTTTGAAGAAAAGATGACAACTTGTGCAAGAATTTCGTTGGAAAACAGCAGATTGCGCATGCGTGCAACGCAATAAAGTAATAATAATGACTGCTTCTCATTTGCTTTACATCTTGCTCTCAAACACAATTTGTTCATATCTATCTCATCCTATTTAGCCCATATCGTCCTGATGTCAGTTTGAAATGCTGCCATCTTTTTTTTTTCCGGGGCATTTACCCTATCGTATTTTATTGAGTATAATACGAACCTATCGTGTTTCTGGGGCTAGAAACAGGGAATAAATTACATCCTTGAGTATAATACGACCCGTAGTAAAGCCATCCTGATGTAATTTAAAAACAAATTTCAATGTCGTTATTTTGCTAAAATATTTAATATTTCACGATATTAAAGAATAGAAATGAACCGGATGTTTAGCCATTGTGTTTTTTCTAATTTCCGTTTTAAAACAATTTCAAATTTTCGGGGAAAGCTACTAACTCAACATACTCGGTAATACATTTTAAGGTGTTAATCTATCATACTTTTCTGTTTCATATGAATTTATGATATTTCTATATATTTCTTATGATGGGCCTTGTATGACTCCTGTTTTGAGGTTAGTAAAATATACAGATATACATAATCATCATAAATTGAGACATTTATACATAAATATATAAAGTTTTTATTATTCTAAAGATTGGTCATTTCGGTAGATAAAAGATCTCGAAATGTGGTTGTTAAATGTTCAGATATTTGTGTTGTCTTGTTGAATGAGTGAATTATTTTGTTGTGGTAAGTCTATTATTAAAAGATCATATTCATTATGAGGAAGTAATATTTGAGGAGGCACGGTGGAGGTTTGCATTGAAGAATCGGAGAGACGAGTTCGAGTCCCAGTCGAATTCATTACTTTCACTTACGTGTTAATACCTTCTTCTCCTACTAGCTATGGGTAAATAGCAGGACAGAACGGGTGGCAACTGGTCTACCGCAAAAAGAAATGGCAACCTAATGCCAGGAAAATTCTGCCTCGTTAGTCATGTATCGAAAAATACCTGATTGCCTAAGCGTGTATCACGCATGGCACGACACATAACTGATTGAATATTTGAGAGAGAGGTCTAAATTTAAGATGCTCTCATGATAAGAGGTTGTTTAACGACACCAGGTTCTAAATTTTTCGCCAGTAGTCGTTTTCGGAAATTAGTTTGTTTTGTTTTAATTTATTTCTCCTGATTGCGATATTACTACATATTAATATTAAGGACAGTATTTGTATTTTATTTTTATAGTTTACTATAAAAATAAAATACAAATACTGTTCTTCATCAAGAATGAAGACAGAAAAAAAAAATCAAAATATAAACATCAGTGAGTAAAACTGTTCTAATTCTCAACAGAAGAAATAGAACAAATTCACAACACGGGAATTATCACCCCATTTTTTCAAATGTAGAAAAAACTACAAAAATGCAAAAAGATGACAACTCTTTTGTATTGGCTTTACTAATCTATTTTAATCAAGTTCATTAAATTTTCTTTCTTTGACACAAAAGATGTTCAATTACGCCGATTTCCAAAGAACAAATATGGCCGACATATCAAATAACTTTTTTAAACAATTTTTATCAACACCTTACTACTTCCTGTCTTATCTATTGTGCTAACTGCATTTGCAAACTTCCCGCTTGAAATAAGAATTTTCAAGCCGAGTAAAATTTTCTGAAAATATGTACTTGCGTATAATACGACCGGGTTTTATGCCTGTAAATTTTACTCAAATGTTTGCATTTTCTTTTCAGATAAAAACTTGGAGATTTTTTTAAACATATTTCACTTTCCAAAAATATCTGATACTTCTTGTTTCTGCTTTAGCCCCGACGTACGTAACACCCGTCCAATACTTAAATAATGGAATTTTAAAACGTTTTTTTTTTACACTAATGTTCACACAATACAGTTCCCAGCAGCTGCTCGAGGTAGAGTGTTACTGTGTGAAATTGTAAGAAAGGACAAGCGTTATGAGTATAGAATTGAAGCAGATTTAAGAAGGAAACGGAAACAAGGGCTAACCCACTATTGTTGGAAAGGCCGGGTAGGAGTGTGAAACGCACTATTCATTCCATTTTGAACGCGTGGAAAAACAAAAAAGGCGCTTTTTGGTTTAAGTGAGAAACAAAGGAAAAGTAACAAATGCCCTGCCAATACCTCAAATAATGGATTGTTTCGTTCTGATCAAGAGGAAAGACGGAAAAGACACATCAGAGAAGCTGTTCGATTTTAGAGAAAAGAAAAAGAAAGAGAAAAGAAAAAGAAAGAGAAAAGAAAAAGAAAGAGAAAAGAAAAAGAAAGAGAAAAGAAAAAGAAAGAGAAAAGAAAAAGAAAGAGAAAAGAAAAAGAAAGAGAAAAGAAAAAGAAAGAGAAAAGAAAGAGAAAGAGAAAAGAAAGAGAAAGAGAAAAGAAAAGAAAGAGAAAAGTAAAGAAAGAAAATTTAAACATGAAATCCGTGAAATTTTTACGGGTATTTCTAGTAATGTATCAGCGATCGATCGATAGATATTTATACATTTTTTTTTAATGTTTATACGTTCTTTTTATAGATAGAAATATTTAAGTAAATGCTATGTTTATAACAAACAGTATTAACGACATTTACCGCTTTGGATGTCCGAGAAATGTTCATAGAATTTACTTAAATATTTGTATCTATAAAAAGAACGTACAGTGTAACCCGGATGTAACAGAATTGTCGGGACTGGAGAAGTTTCTTATATCCAGGTTACACTGTATAAAGAAAAAAAAGGTCTTGAGATATCTATATATATATATATATATATAGAGAGAGATATAGATATCTATAGATATCTATCTCTCTCTCTCTATATATATATATATATATATATATATATACAGATATCTATATCTCTCTATATATATATATATATATATATATATATATATATCTATATATATCTCTCTCTCTATATATATATATATATATATATATATATACAGATATCTATATCTCTCTCTCTCTCTATATATATATATATATATATATCTATATCTCTCTCTCTATATATATATATATATATATATATATATATATATATATATCTATATATATATATATATATATATATATATATACAGATATCTATATATACAGATATCTATATATATATATATATATATATATAGAGAGAGAGAGAGAGAGATCTTATTATAAAACGCAGATTGTGTGTCTGTACGTTTATATATTGGATCGGATTTCCTACATTTTTCAACTGATTTCAACAAAACTTCACAGGACTGAGTAAAATTACCTTGCGGTGGTTCTGACAGCACCAAAAATTGGAAAAAAAATTGTTTTTGCACGAAACCAATTCGAAAACACCATTCTGTCGCCAGAATGAAAGGGGGACAACTCATATCAAGTTACACTTACTATAAAACCCAGGTTGTTTGTGTGTGTTCGTTTATATATGGGATCGGATTTCCTACATTTTTCAACCGGTTTCAACAAAACTTCACTTTTTTTTTTGGCACGTAGTTTTTCTCACTGTCTTGCACACTTTTTCCTTTATTTTTACATTCAGAATGCTTTAAAAATTCCATTTACAAGACAATTGTTTAGAATAAAATTCTATTCAATCGGTAGACTCATAATGATTGAAAACAATGTTTTTGTTCGAGTTTCCCCAATTCGTAAAAAAAAACCAAAAAAAAACTGATTAAGACATGCATGTCCGTCAACCTTAAACAATAATCTTTGTCAATTTTATTTTTCAGTCTTTATGATGGACGATACTTGATCTATCTCTTACTGTTACATCCCCGGGCTCTACTGCTAGTATATATATATATATATATATATATATATATATATATATATATATATATATATAGATAGATAGATAGATAGACAGATATATATATATATATATATATATATATATATATATAGAGAGAGAGAGAGAGAGAGAGATGGATATAGATATAGAGAGATATAGATAGAGATAAAATTAAGTCTAAGTATAAATTGTCGCCAGGAAGATACGAGTTGAGTTTCCCTATCTCATATCTTTCTAGTATATTTCTCTAGAACTTAGAATTTTATCTATATTTCTCAACCTGTCGCTATCTCTCTCTCTGCATGTGTATAAAATGTACATAACATTAATTCTGCCTCAGCCCATTCGTATAAATATATTTATTTATTCTTAACTAACGATAAATGGACGTTTGAAGCATTTAACAATCACGTGCCACAGATCATTGCTAGTATCACAGAGTGCTGAAGTCTTGTAGCCTTGAGTCAGATTTACATCTTGGAAAACTCACAATTCTTCACTTCCGGTCCCTTTTCAGGTTTTATTTCTATAATAAACAATTGTCGTATCCAGAGCTTGGAATATTTAGAACTGTCTCCAAGGTGTGACAATATAAATTCCAGAATGATCTGTGAAATCTATACATTTCGTGAGAAAATAGCACCATTTCTGGTAACGATTCGTGAAATTAGTTTTCTGGAATGGCTTTCGATGATGTGGCTACGTGTTGCCGGACATCAGGAATGTTAGCAAATGTTGGTCCTTTAAGGGCGTTTTCAATTACGGAAATAGAGAAAAATCACAGGGTAAGGGCGAATTCTGGTGAATAAAGTGGATGAGCCCATTTTTTAATGGATTTCTCAGCCAGAAAGTTACGAATTCTTAAAGCATTATGCGCAGCAGCAGAAAATTCACTTCCCATGCTAGAGTCCGGGTCTTTTTCTTCGAAAGGAAAAAGAAATCTTTTCAGCCTTTCCAAATGAATACTTTCAAGCGTTCACTGTGTTTTAGCTGCACACTTCTTGCATCATAGTGTACATTCTCTCATCCGCTCTGGAATCGCCTGTGTCACTCAAATAAATTACTATTTCTTCATGGTATGTTCACCATAGGCCGTTATTAAAGCGCTTGATGTTTCACTCACACTTTTTGCAAACTTCATTCAAAACATGACGTTAATCCACTGCCAAATAAACCTCTCAGATTTCCGCCAGCAGTATAATATGATCACATTTATCTTCCTCTACTGTTCGACAACGAATGACTTTGATCTGCGTCTCAAAAAAGCTTGAGTAAAAATCTTTGCCAAATTCATTTCTCAGTTACAAGCTGCGGTCATTCCGGGAATTAAAATGTCAGACTCTCTATCTTTCTCTCTCACTATCCATGTCCCAATCTCTATCTGCTCGAGTTTTTAATTCCAATATAGTTATAATTATTTCAGTTTATATACATTTATATCGACCCATTCAGGTCTAAGTCTAGGCCACTTCGATGCGGTTTAATGGCTAGCAAGCTGGTCTCGCTGAAACAATTACCCCCAAATAATGAGTTTAATCCTCACTGGGTGCCCTTGTGCCACATGTAAGCTACGCTAAGAAAAATCACCATATATATATATATATATATATATATATATACACACAAGTTTATATCATTCAATTATTCTGTAAATTCTGCGATCGATCAATATGCCTGTTTCAAATAAAACTACAGAGAAACATCAATATTGTCTGACGGTGAGTGTAGCACAGCACACTACCAAATGTTTCTAAATTGATCAGCCCAAGAATATGGGTACCAAATTAAAAACAGCATTCAAATATTAAAAGAGGGTATCCAAAAATATGGAATGAACATTTACTGATGTATCATTGTTCTCAGATCTATCTATCGATCTACCCCAGTCCCAACAGATCTATCTACATACCTCAATTTGAAAATATTTAACTACCTCAGCCTGAACCGCTCTATCTACCTACCTCAGCCTGAACCAATCTAAATAAATTTTCGCTAGGAAGATACGAGTTGAGTTTCCCTCTATCTGATATCTTTCTAGTTTATTTCTCTAGAACTTAGAATTCTATCTATGGTTCTCAACCGATCTATCTACCTCCCTCAGCCTGAATTGATCTATCTCATATTTTCAGACTATCTCTCGATATCATTTTTTTCACATCTGTCTAATTTGCCCAAGTCTACGGAAAAGTTAGAATGTTGAACGCCGATTTTCAAGATCGTGTTATTTATAAAATGTTGTCATCTGTGATTAATTATTACGTTTTAAAAACTTGAATATTTACGTCCGCCATTTAATTGAAATTGAGAACATTTGTCACTACGCAGGGAGAGATTAGTTGATCTAGCAAGCAATTTCAAGTGAAACTGTAATGCACCAAGCCTCAATGGCATCTATCTTGCCTAAATTATTTCCCTTCACATTGACAATCGAACAAAATACAAACAGCGTTTATCAACATTTTTGCATAATATTCTGCAGCCATGAAAGTTCATGCTAACCGATATATCTGTTTTCACCTATCGTGTCTCGTTGCGGCCCAAGAGCAAATTGCACTACATGCCAAACCATTTAGCACGCATGAGAAATCAGCATTTTCAGCAAAGTGGTTTGGCCGTGTGCGTTTCATCTCCAGCCGTTCATTTACGTTTCCGATATTGAACGAGAGGTCATGCCTTCGCAATCACAGCGATACCGCTGCTCTTTAATTTGAAAGGAGCTCCCTTGACTAATGAATGGACTCAAAATGTTCTGGTCGCATTTGCTTTGCTTCTCGGCGCACAGGGACCACGTTCCTATCAGCCTGAAAAGCACGGGTTTGATTAATCTCGAGAGAATATTTGATTGGGTAAACACACAGACGGGTCCACAAGTCGAGACGATTACCAAGATCAGTTATAAACAAAGAGAATTAAGTCGAGGCGAATCTCGTAATATTTCAGTGGATCTGATTGCTATTCTAGAAGCTAAATATGAGGAAATCTGTACAATTTCTGGACAGTGGATTAAGGAGACAATTCCAAGCGCGCTAAACTGTAACAAGTAGGATTATATATAAAAGATCTAAAATATTACAAACACTAACCTTTTCCGCTACCGTAGTTTCTACCAATGAAGACTTCCTCATGCAGTGAAAAGGCCATTTTTTTCTATCACTCCATTTATATACTTTATAAAAAGGTGTATAGATGGAGTGATATTTTTATAAAGTGTATAAACGGAGTGATAGAAAAGCAATTGATTTTTTCAATTCCAGAGGATGCATTCTTTGTTAGAAACCGAGGTAGCGGAAAAGGTTAGTATTTTAATATTTTTTGATCTTAACTCTACACTTTTGAGTTATTGAATTGTGTACTGAGAACTTTTTAAATATATTCCCGGTCAGGGCAAACGTTGTCTGTAAAAACAGTTGTATTATATATATATATATATATATATATATATATATATATATATATATATATATGTGTGTCTTTATGTGAACATTGAAGTTAACACTCAGAGGCGACAGGCTGTTTCATGCTAGACACAATCGTCAGGCCGAATGCGTCTAGCATGAAACAGCCGGTCGCCTGAGGGTTGACTAAAATTTTCACTTTTATATTTACGTACGCTCCCATAAATATAGCACACCTTAAAATTATATTTTTTCTGTGTGTGTGTATATATATATATATATATATATATAATTACTGTAAACGTTACTTTTGGTGGGTACACGTGTTTGAGTTGCAGTGCTTGTTTTTTTATATCTTAAGCAAGGAAATTTATAACAACTGCTTTAGAGTGATGAACCTACTAACATTTATAGTAGGTACCACAAAAATTGGTGTTTTTCCGAAATGAAAGCAAAAAAACAACACAAACAGCAAACAAAAAGCAAAACAAACAAAAAGCAAAATGCAAAACAAACAAAAAGCAAACTACAACAAAAAAGACAAACAGCTAAAAAACGACAAAAAGACAAAAAACGACAAAAAGACAAAAAACGACAAACAGCTAAAAAACGACAAACAGCTAAAAAACGACAAAAAGACAAAAAACGACAAAAAGACAAAAAACGACAAAAAGACAAAAAACGACAAACAGCTAAAAAACGACAAAAAGACAAAAAACGACAAACACACAAAAAACGACAAAAAGACAAAAAACGACAAAAAGACAAAAAACGACAAACACACAAAAAACGACAAACACACAAAAAACGACAAACACACAAAAAACGACAAACACACAAAAAACGACAAACACACAAAAAACAAACACACAAAAAACAACCAAACAAAAAACAACCAAACAAAAAACAACCAAACAAAAAAAAACACACAAAAAACAAACACACAAAAACAACAAAAAAACAAACAAAAACAACAAACAAAAAAAAAAAAAACAAACAAACACAAAAAACAACCAAACAAACACACAAAAAACAAACAAACAAACACACAAAAAACAACCAAACAAACACACAAAAAACAACCAAACAAACACACAAAAAACAACCAAACAAACACACAAAAAACAACCAAACAAACACACAAAAAACAACCAAACAAACACACAAAAAACAACCACACAAAAAAACAAACAAAAAACAAACAACAAAAAGTGCTATGATCTGTTGCAAAATATTATTCAAGCATAGGTGCAATTATCCGATTAAAACGATATTTTAACAATTAATCATTAATAATGAGTTGTGTACTGAATGTGTAATTTTATTAGAAAACTTTGTGGAAATAGCATTTTGGCGGTTTGTTTCATTTCCGTCCTTTTCGATATCATGTGCGTACTTTTTAATTTGGGAGTGTGTGTGTGTGTGTGTGTGTGTGTGTGTGTGTGTGTGTGTGTGTGTAGTGGGAGACTGTAAAAAACTTTTTTTTTTTTTTACACTTATCTAAAGAATGATCCCTGAAGATATTTCAGTAAAAGATTTATGCAATATCAAGCCTGTACATACTGAAAATTCGTCCCGAATCTTGCAAAAAGAATTCAATAAAACTCCAAAAAAAATTTTTTTGAGAATGGGTGCTTGCATAATTTGATTTTATTCAAACCCATTATGTCACGCGTTGCTTTTCTCCTCTCCCTCTTTCCGTACTGTGAGTATAAAATTTTCCAAGCCCTCCTTCCTCATTACGTGTCTCCGAAATTTAACTGCCTCTTCCTGATGCTAAGTATAAGTTTTCTCTTTGTTTCCATTCCCTCCAAAACCTCGTCGTTGCTCAGATGTTCGGCCCATGGTATCCTTAGCATCCTTCTGTAGAGCCTTTTTTCTGTTGCTTCGAGTTTCTTCTTCATCTTTGAGGTCATTGTCCAGCATTCACTGCCATACAGGAGGACATATCATGTAACTGTTCAGAACTCTTATTACTTTTCATTTTTTGTGCGTTTTCAAATCAGGGCTATCATTATACAGTTATTGTGCTTTACCTTCGAAGCTACAGGCTACTGTGCATAAAATAAACGTTATTTTCATGAGGTTTTTAGTAAAAAAAGTAAACATTATAGTTACAAAATCAATTTACTTAATCCTTAAATTCGCTAGATGATTTCGAAGCAGATCTCCAGGCCAAATATTGTATTTTTAAAAGATTTTCACATTTCTGGTTTATATTTTTCGTCTATGTTGACAGTTCAATGAGTCGATGAGTAACGAGAAAACGTGCCAATGCTTTAAAAATGCCTAGAAACATTAATTACATACGGAAATTAATTTTTCTTTTAATATGTATTAGCTTTAGGCTATTATTTTTCAAATAAAACCAACATTTCACTTCAAAGAAGATATTTGAATTATTTAATATGAGTTTTACCGTAGCCGTATCTAGTTTATAGTAATAAGAAATTATATATATATATATATATATATATATTTTGCCATATGTGGTCCTGTGCTGCTGTTGTCTATCTCGAGGCTCTTGATTAAATCCAAAGAAGGATCTGCATTGTAATCGATCCTGACCAAGCCTCTTGAATTCAGTCATTTTCTCATGAATATGACATGGCTTCCCTCTGTCTTTTCTAAAAATATTTTCATGGCAATTGTTCTGACTTACTTATTCTTTGGTGCCGCGACTACATGAATTTAAGCGTGCTACTAGATTTGGCAACTACGTCTCACCTTTATACTCCTGCACTAGCTCGATGCAACCGTCACTTCTACTCTATTATTTCCCATCTGTAGAATTCCCTTCAGAATTCTTGCTTCCCTGATAACTACGATCTCCAGAAATTTAAATTCAATGTCAATCGCCATCATCTTGAATCCTTTTCTCAATCCTCCCTCTTTTCAGCGTTGCCTTTTTTTTTTTTTTTAACTTTCACTTCCTGTAAACCACTGCGCACTGGTAGCATTCCCAACTTGTTTCGTGTGAAATTATATATATATATATAAACAAAAAAACGGGACATTTGGCCAAATAGAATGCTTCTGTAGGCATGGGTACGTGTGTGCTGATTTGATTTTTTTCATTTTATTTGGTAAACTCGTATTTATTTATATATTGTTATGTAGTGGTTTCACAGTGGAGGCTTGTATTTGTACGGTCCTAAAATAGGTTTGACGTACAAAACGTTAGGGACTTGATATAATAAGTAATTATGCAGTAATCTAGTTGTGGTGTCTGATACTTCAATATCCGACTAACGGTCGTCCGACATCGACTGACTGACCAACTCACTGAGAGTATTTAGTCACCCCCCCCACGAGGGCATCATGTGGCACAAGGCCGGTTTAACATGGGATCTCCGAGTCCGTGGGCTCGGCCAAAAATATGCCCTTTGAACCCGTATAAACGGGTTCAGGGTCGGTTTACCTCCCCGAAAGAGACTCCGCCCTTCGGCGTAGCCTCGTTCGGGTTCCTCCCCGCCCGAAGGCAGAGAGTTCAACCGATCAGCTGGTCGTCCGACTTCAGACTGAAATCAGACCAATTCACTGAGCGACTGCTACTACTACTACTACTTATTACAGGTGGGAGAATCTATTAACAATAGAATAGGTGTGTTCCACTATAACATATGTATAATATTTTTGTCACGGTCCTAACAGCACTATATGCTAGCGGACTTGGGAACAGAAGAGGTGACGGAAAGAGTGGACCCAATCACTGGTGATCCCCCCCCACCAAAGAATGGGTAATCTCAAGCAATGCCAGAATTATAGAACAATAAACCTGATCGGCCACCCCCAGCATAGTCATGACCCCGTAATGCCCTCAATCGCCTGATATCCAGTGCACCGTTGAAGGCAGGCGCAAGCGGGGACGGCAACTCAAGAACTGGTCAGGCATGATCAAAGAGTGGACGGACATGACAATGCTGGGCCTCCTTAGAACCACCACCAACAGATCATCTTGAAGGTTGTCTGTTTTTTTGTCCTTAGCAGCCCACACCGATTACTGAAGTAGTGAAGTGACTAATGGTGATAGAGAAAAACATAAGATATCCATTATTTTAAATAATCTGTTACTATCTCTCTATATTTCTGAGATGAGGTATTATGTAAACTATTTACATTATTCGGACTATTGTCCTCATCTGTGTTATCATATTTATTACAACGTTTCGGTCGGTGTTCGCTCCGCCTGCTTCTCATAGCAAATATTCATATTAATGCTCTCTTTAGGTTCTCCAGCTAAGACGCGTCCCGGGTAAGACGATAAACTACATCCAACAGTAAGGCCTCTGATCAGGTTTTGAGGAGCGTGGAATCACCTCTTAGGTGCTACCTGGGAACACCAGCAATTGAGTCCCAGCTATGAGCAAATAACTTGACCCCCAAACTTGGGTCAAAACACTGAAAGTGTAAAAATGGGTTTTAATGCCAGCAATATATTTTTGTAAAAGGTTATTACCAGCAATGAATTTTTGAAGAAAAAATTAATATCAGCAATACATTCTTGAAAAAAAAATATTGCCAGCGGTAAAAAAAAATCTTGTCGGCATTAAATAACCCATAGAGGTTGATATACCGTCAAACAAAACAAAGCCAGGTAAGACTGGTCGTGATACGTTCATAGTCGAATCATACGTTTCCCCTGTATTCCATCTGTAAGGAAGAAGTTCCACTCACTACTATTTTGTAGAACAAACTATTGCGTGGATGCTCCACTGAACACTAAAATTTTAACCCTTACGTTCCTATTACACATCTTATTCAGTAACCATATTGAGTTCACTGTGTGAACTTCAGTATAAAAAGCTGTAAGGGCGATAGTTTTAACTTACGACACCACCATAATATGTTGTCTGTTGTAGGCGGATATACTATAAAGCAGATCTACGTCACACAATCAAACGAAAGTCAGTAGTATGCGGATAGAAACTGCTCCTATCCCAGAGCATTACAGAGCATCATTTGATGTTCCAGAAGACTAGACTAGACACGTGGATGATTGGCTTGTAACATA
Source organism: Acanthosepion pharaonis (assembly GCA_903632075.3). NCBI lineage: Eukaryota > Metazoa > Mollusca > Cephalopoda > Sepiida > Sepiidae > Acanthosepion > Acanthosepion pharaonis. Next base: position 1,437,727 of record CAHIKZ030000560.1, on the reverse strand, counting down.
AATGGAACTCCTGAGGCTACATTTTTTCTAATCTGTACAGTAAGCTAACATCTCCATTACAATGTGTAGCCAGTTTAGTTTGATTATCACAACGTTTCAACTGATCTAACTAACTATAGCCTCCATTAGTTTATGTACTATTTAAATTATACACCAAATATTACGGTAAATGTTAGAGGAGGGATTTGTTTACGATACGCCGAAGAAAATAACTGTTTTACATTTAACACCTAAAAACTATAGAAGTCTTGTTACTCATCGTCTTAATTACCAAATAACGTGAACCAGTGTTCCGTTTAAACCTGGTCGGTAATCCTGACAAAAGTTTGTCATTGGAAAGGCAATACCTCAGCGATGTGAAACAAAGCTGAATGCAAATTTGAGATAGGAAAAAAATCTATTAATTCTTCATTTATATAAAGTATTGTAGATTTTAAGTGGTGTATAGAGCTACTGTGGTCAGGCAGGAACAAAAACGGAAGTATGGTATCTAAATCTTTATATCAGATATACTGTAAGTAGATTTTCTCACTATTTCGAGATAGCCTTCCAAAAAAGAAGAGGCAAAGGATTGAGAAATCTGAGAGCCAAGTTCGAATTCCAGTCGAATCCATTACATTCACTTACGTGCTGACAACCTTGGGAAAAGTATGAATCTTTTTCTCCCCCCGCCCATCAGCTATGGATAAATAGCAGGACAGACCGGGTTCTATAGCTTTGGATGACAACTGGTCTACACCAAAAAGAAATGGCAACCTAATGCGGGGGAAAATCTGCCTCTGTCAGTCATGTAACGAAAGATACATGACTGACGAGGCAGAAAGTCGGTCATTGAATGACTTTTACAAAAAGATGAAGACCATTTATTTGCTATAAAATACACCCCGGATGATTCTCAGAACTGCAACATTTGACTGTGATAGGCCTACTAGTATTAGCTATAGAAAAAAATCAGGAGTTGCACCTGAAGTAGACTTGTATACGAGTACGTATGGTAGATTCATGCTCACATAAAGGCCGATTGAGAAACATTTTCAAATTTCCTATTTTCAATGGTTTTCAATCTTTTTGCTGGAGCGGAACCACAAGGAAACATTCCAGTGGCTGGAGGAACTCCTACAATAAATTGTCATATGCAAAAAAAAAAAAAAAAAAAAAAAAAAAAAGCTTTCAATTATTAAAATAAAATAAAAATACTCATCTTCAGATTTATTTACAAAAAAAGTTTCATTAAAATCCGACAATTATTTGATTTTTGCGAGAATTTCCAAATTAATGTGTGTCACCGAAAAAAGTACGTGATATAATTTTTACGTTTTCCATTTTAAAACAGTCGTAACGTTTGTTCAACCGCTAACTCAAATCAAAATAAAATTTTCTGATAAAATTTCGAAAATGTTCGAAGGGATTAAAAAATTTTTAAAAATAATTAAAAGTTACTTTGATCTTTCCTCTTAATAAAAATATAAACATTTTGATGGAAAAAGTTTGTTTTATTAAGTTTGGGACCTTTTTTTTATTCATACTATGCTGTTTTGTTATTGATTTAGTGAAAATGAATCCATCCATATCACCATCACATTGTTCCAACCTCTTGAAATGTGAAAAACAGTCGGGGAATGCTCTGGAAACCGCCTATACAACGATTAACGAAATGTCCGGCCTGTCACTTGTTTTTGACTGGTTTCGCATGAGAAGAGGGACTCCTAACGCTAATCTGTTTAGAAGGCCGAATAGCGTTTCAAGGCCTTTGCCCCCACAGAGAAGCAAAAGGCCTAAAGATGGCACAGGATTTCAATTAAAACGAGCAAACAGAATAGAGAAACAATTAGGAACATTACCTTTGGCAGAGCGTTTTCTGTCCTTATTGAAATTCGATCCTTGTAGGGATCTTCGCTGGATTTTACATTATGGTAGAGTGATATTAGTTTATATCCACTTTCTTGTTTAACTATTACACTTTGCTAATTTCAGTTTGTATAACTACCAACCATATAATTATATATATATATATATATATATATATAATAAGTAATCCCTCGATTAATGCGTTTCTGATTAGTGCTCTAAAACATTAAGTTTAACCATAGTAATTGAAAATAGATTTTTTTTTCAGTTACAGATGTACACGTTAGACGCCTTAATCTCTCTCTCTCTCATATATATATATATATATATATTTTCTTTCCTTCATTCGCTGTCTGTATCCATCTCGATGGGGCAAACGGCACACAATTTGAAAGAATAGGCTTGTTTCGATTACCTCATCTCTGGGATAACAACGCGCGCACACACAGAAGTACAGATTTATATATATATATATATATATATATATATATATATATATATATATATATAAGTACAAGTAATAGATCCGTTGGTATATAATCCTGGTGAATCCTAATATCAAATATTAAAACTGATTCACAGAGAGAGCTTAATATTTTTTAAAGCAAAAATCCAAAATTACATGTGGATATAGCCTACTTAGGACCGATACAACTTACTGTCAATCCGCATCAGCCCTCAAATGCCTTTCTGGAACTGGGGTTTTGAATTTATTCTAGATTCAAGTCCTACTCAAAGGGACACCTTGTTTTTGATAAAGGGCTTGTTTTGGGAGTAAAGGTATTTGAGTAGGACTGCTATCGATAATAACTTCAGAACCTCAATTCCAGATAATTTTGGATTTTTGCTGTAAAATATATATTATTGTTAAGACATTATTTTTAGTGTATACCGGTGATTGAAATAGACGGTCCTTTTTTAATTTTAAACAGAATTTATTATGTTTATTGGTCTGTACACACGAGAAAACTTAAGGATAATATATCCCCGACAGTGTTGGAACTTTCGTTCCTCTTTGTAGGAGAAACCATCGCCTGATATGGCCATCCTTCAGCATGGTTTTGTCTACACTTTTAACGAATGATAACTTTCTTTTTTTAACATTTTCTTGGCCACTCATTAGGTGCTTTTAAAGATAACGTTTCAAGTAATAAAAATGTCGAATCATAAATAAATCCACTGATTTTTCATAAATATATATGGTTAACAATTACCACATTTATAGGTGAAAAGTGTTCAATATCAGAAATATATCTAAACGGGTTTGACAGTGTTACTGAATGCGAAAGTCAGGACCGTAATGCCAATGATTGGCTCGTGTGCCTAGTGGACGCAATGTTCTGAAAGTGATGGATTGCCTTTGTCTGGTTTTTGGATATAATTACAAAACGGTGTGAATCCAAGAGCCACAAATGTTCTGAAATCTCGATACCCGGCTAAGACCACCCGAAGAGGAACGCTGAGACAATGTGCAGCATGCGTTCCCGTGAAGTCATTCCTCCCGTCGACTTTGAATCCAAGCTGCGAATCAAAGAAAATGTCTTTTTTCGCAGATGCCATTTTATATAGTAGCTTGGGGACTCAGAGAAGACACAGAAAGCAAAATATAGCAACCATCATTGCATCGTTTAGGGGGAGTCATTAAATAGTTCTTGTCGAAATTCACTTACAGGATACACAGAAGACGGGTGGGGGCAGAGGAAAACGGCGAATAAGAACCTAACAAACGTTGTAAAATGTTAGCGGTACAGGAATTAGGAGATAAAGATAGCAACACATAAGAGGCAGTTGTGGGGAGCCATGACTGCCTACATCCTGAAGGTACAGAGCACATAGAAGAAGGTGGGAAAGTGAAAACCGTACATTCCCAGTTCTTTTGTTCAGGGGAGAAGGCTTAGTGTTATTATTTGGATAAATATATATATGACCGATCTCGAGGTCATGACTACAAATAAAAATAAGACATGAACAGGCCGGTTCTCTTATTTCCTTTAATCTCTGGGATAAAACTCGTTAAACTAGCAATGATTCTTTGACGATATCACTCAGGCGTGGGACTGATAGTTGCTATGCATTATTGATTCCTATATCAATAATAAGAATGGTGAAGCTTGAAGCGTTGCTTAGGATATTACAAAGGAATTTGACAGCGTTCTGAAGACTGGTCTTCTTCAGTTGAAAAGTCATGGTATTTCGTTCAGAAATACAATCAGAATTTGCATTAGTGAAAATTCTCATTCTTTCACACTCAGTAACCCCTTGCATCTTAATGGCGTTGTTGCCTTGCTCGGGATGAATCATACCAAAGACTGATCTTCAGATTTTAAGTTTCGCAGATACACTGCTTGTCAAACGTGATAGATCTCCTGAATTTATTAACAGATAAATCTGATTTAAATTTCCAAACCTGTCTTTAATTGAGAAAAGGATTTCAATTCGTTTGGAATCAATGATTAGAGTTTTTATGTAGTGCAAATGTAAATATGATACCCCTTAACGAGTTAAATATAGACGGAGAGCCCATCATACATAAAATAGGGAGTTACTTTCAATCACACTGTACATTTGTCTTACATCAATGAGCAGTACACCTGCGATATTTGAAGTTGAAAGATACGTCTTTCGTTATCTAATATTGAGCACTTTGTTTACAGAAATGTGCTCGCCTTAAACTTCCGTAATTTACTGGCATATTGACCCTCTCTCTCTCATATTATATATAAGTCAATTGTTACCTTGGAAAGAGAGAGGAGTAATTATCATCGAGGCCTGTCAGCGTGCCCAACAACTCAGATTTTCTTAAATATGACAACTCCGTTACAACGCCGCGGCTCTAATTAAAGAGAACACACGGGGACACCTGATGTTGATGTTGACAGAGGATTTGTAGTCTTTTTTGAACAGAGTTAGGGATGTTGGAATAAGTTTGTTTCGTCCAGAGGTGGATTTCTTGAATGAGGAAATTGTTATAGGATATCTATTATTTTGTTAATATTAAATGGGCAAATAATTTCCTGAAAAATATCATTTTATATTAGTTATACGTTATTTATATAGACACAACTATTTCAGTAAATGCTCTCTTTATAATCAACAGTATTAACATTTACCGGCCTGAACTTCAGAGAAATTTTCATAAAAAAAAATGTGTCCTCCGACAGGATCGGACCTGTATCCTACACTGAACCTGACGTGCTATACCAGTTTAGCTATAGAGGAGCGTCTGGTTAGCAAGTTTGATTTTACTGCTTTTTAAACTACATGATTTTCTATGAAAATTTCTAGGACGTACAGGCCGGTAAATTTTAATACTGTTTATCTGAGTCTATAATAATAACGAATAGCAATAATATATATATAGTTACCCATAATAAGTTAAATTTGGTCTCAGCGCAGTTCTGATAAAATCTAGCATCTATAAAATTAATAAGTACATACATACATGCTCTCTCTCTCTCTCTATATATATATATATATATATATATATATGGAAAAGGTTATATTTGTTCCAACGAGAGAAAAATGTATATTTTAAGAAAAGAGAAACAGCAAACATATGTGGCTTTGTTTTAGTGCATATATTATATTCTTCATATATATATATAAAAATTGTGTATTTGAGCTGAAATCCTTTTTTATACAAGTTTTTGACAAAGTTTTTTAAGCTTTTTATTTAATTATTATCTTCGTGTAAGTTTACTTTTTGGGACATAATTTGTATAAGAACTTCCGACATGGCCCATATATCCGAGTGCTTTCGGCTATTCTATTAACCTTTTTCATTTTAATGTATAGTATAGTATATATTATATATATATATATATATATATATATATATATATATATATATATATATATATCTAATCCATAGGCAGACTTTCGCTGTATAACAGCTCATCAGTGTGGTAAAAACATTTGATTGCCTCGAGCCAGGATCGAAACACGACTGATTTGGGATCAACCGGAGATTTTTCCCTTAAGCTATCGGCTCTCGGCAGAGAGGAAGGTGAATTTTTAAGTACTTATTTTGAATAAACACGCCAGTGACTCGATTCATAGAAAAGCTATGCATTTTCAGCACTAGCAGTCACTGTTTACAAATTTGTGCTTTCTTTTCAAAGTGCTCGACTGAAATTTATTGGGGAGGGGACGTAGGAATATATTTTTCGCACTATGTCAAGAAAATAAATCACTTAGAAACATTGAATAAAAAGCTTAATTGCAGTACCTTGTCACAGTCGTCTTTAATGAAACATATGTGTATGCTTCTAAGTTATCGAAAAACTGAAGGGATTTCGTAATCAGAGAAAGGGAGATTGGTCATTTAGGACTGATAATGGCGTCGCAAGTCGAACTACGACGGAAACGGTTGGACGACATATCTAGGGTGAGAAACATTACCATCGTGGAATCGATGGTTTTTAAATAACAGACTAATAGCGAAGCGAAGATGAATTCATGACACTTTAGAGTTAATCAAAGATTCCGACAGACAATTTGAATCAATTGGTAAAGATCAGATCACTAAGTGGGAGCATGCGGGCGTGGCGGGAGTCAGGTTGCCAACCAGCATCTACGAGACATGGCTGGAAGAAAGTTGACTAATTTGGATGAAGTTTACACAACGGAAAGTTATTGCGAAACTTTATTATCTCAAGATTCGGTCGCCATTATCGAGCTTTGATCGACTGCGAATTAGCAATGTATCTATCGTTCGTCGGCAATTATCAAATAGTGGTTAGTAGTTTGGATTCGACCAGTCTTACTAATCGCATCAACTATAAAGCTTGTGCCAAGTGAATAAATAACATGTCCACTTGCATTAGGTTAGCGGAAGCTATTTCGCACTCTCAAACTCAACTTCCGTTTGTCTCATCTATCTTGCTTGTATGTTTCCCATCGGTTGCACAGTGGGAAGATTAGCAGGTCACAATGACAACGAGAGAAACATTGCAGATAGTTGCTAAGCTTGGACTAGTCTAACAATAGGAACAGTCGTGTGGCAACCAAGCAAACTTGAAAGAAATAGTTTGAAATTGCTTAACTACTGCAGTAAATCGGACGCCGTAGATATCCACTGTGGTCAACTCTAGATGACATATGTCTACAAGAATTAGATAGGGGTAAACTCCTTAAAAAACAGCCTGCGAAACTAAGTTACTACGCAACTATCGAAATCATGTATCTTTTGTATTGGAAAATTGTTAACAGTTGTAATAATGTTCGTTTCATTGTTATAACATTTTCAAAACAAGTGAATTAAACACGTTGTTATGCATATATATATATATATATATATATATATATATATATATATTACACACTTCTGATTAAAAACTAAACATTTCTTTGATATTTTTAATAATTACTATATTTCTGTTTTCAATAAATCAAATAGATTTTTTAAAGTTCCATTTAGTTATTTTAAAATATAACTTACCATGTATCAACAATAAAAATATATTAAAATATTAAAAGAAAAAAAAAAAAAAACAAAGTAATTTTTTCAAAAGTGCATGAATTAAAAATTGTCGCCCAAATACACACGCATGTGTGTGTGTGTGTGTGTCTATTCTGTAATGATAGGACACATTTTAAATGCAATTCTCTTGGATTATAAAAATGACAAAATACCAACTATATTTATTACATAGAAGAATTACAAGATTTCAACATATTATCAAAGATTTGAACATTACATCCCTGATATGGTCACAACTACGAAGAGAACATACCGTAGAAGTAAAACTAAGAATCCGGAGAGATAGCATATCATATGGAATGGCTGCTGAGCTGTATCATGTTTGAAATGCGAGTGAGTACGTACGTGTGTATATATATATATATATATATATATATCACACTGTTTCACAAGTCTTCAGTGTGGCTAGACGTCCGGTTGCCTCTAGCTAGGATCGAAACCCGGCTTAATTGGCGTCAGTCGGAGATTCTACCACTAAGCCGATGGCGCTCGACGAAGGTGAATTTTAGCGAATTTATTTTTTCTAGATAAACACACAGTAACTGAGAGGACTCGATTCGCTTGCCGAAGAGTTTTGCTATAATAGCCGTAATAGTCACTGTTTACAAACCCACACTTTTCGTCTATATATATATATATATATATATATATATATATCTATCACTGGATCTAACTAACGCCTTTATCCACTGTGCCATGTGTCCTTGAGGACATCTGTGTATGAATTGCAAGGTATTATAAACCTAATGTCATCATACCATTTTTTAACAATGCTCATATTGCAATTTTGCTGTTATCATTGCATGTAAGATCCAGTGACAGGAACCAAAGTGTGAGAGTTCAATACCTGGTTAAGGCAGTGGAGAATTTTCAGAGGGGAATTAACAGGAGATAACTGACATCATTAGACATGGCACGTGGAATTAGAACAGTTTATCCCAGTGAGCTAAAGATTTTTTTAGCTGGCCCTTAAATACGCTGACAGCATCCACTTCAGAGGAGTAAAACCATCCCAATAGTGCCAACCCACCAATGTATACCCATAGATTCAAATATATACACGACCAATGATTGCACATAGAGTCAAGTACAAGCCCACCGATGTTTGTGCGTAAAAATCAAATCAATGTATGCGTTTAGACTATCAATGTTTTCCCAAACACCTAAATCTAAACTTTACCAATGTTTACTTATACACGCACGTATATATTCCAATATTTACCTCAAATATAAATACCTACGAAATGTTTGTATACACTCACGAAAAATGTTTACCCATAGATTCAGGTATAAACACAACGATAAATAATATAATAAAAAATAACATAATAGAAAAAAAGTAAATTTCGACATTAAATAACCCAACAGTGTTTAATACGTCTCCAAATATTCGATCCTTTACAAGAGAAAGTGGAAACGAATCACCATTAACCATATTAAAGTCCGGTTTTCACCGAAGGAATGTGACGTCGTATATCGAACAAAATGGAAGTGGTGATTCTTCAATGAGCCTCTTCCAGAGATCGGCTTTTTGATTTGAACAAAACTAACTGAAGACAGACTGACGAAAAGAACATAGAATTCTCTAAGAGCAAAAACGTGATATTCCACCAGGTTAACGGTAGACCGCTTGCTTGGTTCATTGGTGGCCAGGCAAAAGAAAAAAAAAATAATAATCATAGAGTTTCGCTAGGAAAATTTGCACTTAGCCACCGTGTCCGCCAGATATGCATTTTGGATTGCCTTTTATTCTTTTCTTTAGACAATTCTCTTAATGCAGAAAAAAAAAATCTTCAGTTGACTGCAGAAGAACCTCTAGCAGTTCTTTCTTCAGAAAGATTAAAAATTGCGGAAGAACAGAATTATAATGTCACCTCAAAAGTGACTAAAGATACTCGATATAGTAATGTCAAAAACCTATGTCTGTACTTAATAAAAATGCAATTTCTCTTCGGGATATATTTCCTTGTAGATTTTTCTTCAACGCTTATGAAATATCATGCGTCTTTTGGAAAGATAACCCAATAGTTTCCCACTGCAATTTCTATTCAGGAAAAGTTCATTACTGATTGACAGAACAGTAAGCATTATTGTCGGGTGAAATTTACAAAGGGTTTTTATTAAAATCTAATATTGAGAGGGGGTTGCTTTCCTAACGTTTTTTTTTTGAGGTTGTGAGGAAAGTCAAGTTATTTTCTCTCATAGTTACACATGCTACTCGTTTTAGTTGTTGCTGTTGTCAGAAATCTTCAAATGGTGTGTTTTTTTTTTGTGATTTGGTAATGTCCCCCGTTTGTGATTCTGTAGCGTTAGTCGATAAGATCCGATGAAGTTTTATCTCCCTTTATGTTGTACAGGATGTATAAACATACAAAACTGAACAAAAAAGACAGAGTCCCAGACAGATGTAGTTCGGAATGAGTAAATGTGTTTCATATTGAGAAAGTAAATTAGCATAAGTCACAATGAATGATTCAAGAATTAAACTAACCGTTTAGATAAAGTCTTAATCTCTAATCAACATAACAGAAGTGTTCATTCAGTATAACTAATTCGATGTCACCGACGTCATTCGACGTCACTGGTAAGAGTCATGTTTTCCAAACAAACGTTCACTTATTAGATGAGGTCACAAGCTCTGGTTTTTCTCATGTATAAACTAGGATGAGTTTTAGAGAGTTACAGAGACAAGATGAGGCCGAATTCTCACAGTTGGGACAATTATGAGTTTCAGTGATAAATGTTTAGAGTTGTATAGTTTTCTGAATTCTTCAGGCGAAGAAGGGATGTAAAATGGCAAAGATTCGGACAGAGGAAGGATCTAGAAATAAAGAAAGGGGCCGAGAATGGATCTAAAAAATGTGTGAGGCCGAAAAAGGGATTTAAAAAAGGGATCTAAAAAAATACCGTCAGATCGGACAGGGATCAAAATAAATAATAATAATAATAAACGGTGGGGTATAAAAGGCATCTAAAAAAATGCCGTGGAAAAGAGAAGGGATAAAAAAAACGTCAGAGAAGGTGTCTGAAAAAATATAAAAAAAAGAAAAGATTTCAGAGCAAGAACGGATCTCAAGAAAAAGAGACGGGCTGAGAAAGGGGTCTTAAAAAGAGTTGGACCGAGAAAGGGGCTAAAGAAAATAGTGTAATCGAGAAGGAGTCCAAAAAAAAAAAAAAATTGTGGGGCCGAGAAGTGATCTAAAAAAAATGTTCGATCGGGCGGGGATCTAAATAAAAAAAATAAAATAAAACAGTTGGGCCGAGAAGTGGCCTAAAAATGAGTTAGATGGTGATGGAATATAAAAAAGGATGGTGGGGTCGAGAAGTGATCTAAAAAGTTTTAGATCAAGTATAGTTTTATTTACGCTATAACAAACGATAGATGGTAAATTAACCACAATTTGTGAACTTTTTCATTTTTTTCCTATTATTCACCTAATATAAGAACCAGGAGCCACTCAAGTTTATCTATGTCCATACAAACGTCTTATTTATCAACAATAAAAAGGCGGGTCCTCGCTAAGAACTACAGGATTTATTAACTGTATGCCATTTTTAAATTATTGATATCAGAAAGCATCGTGATGAGAACTAAACTAGTATCAATAGTATTTATACATATTTAGTTAAGTCATAAATATAACCTCGCGATTCAACGACTTATTTTCTTTACACAAAATAAGTCTGTCGCGATTTTATAATTGTTTCAATAACGTTCAGGTGAAATTCAAAATCTAACCTGCTCAGCACAGAAAACATATCCTCATCGACGCGCATTGCTGATTATCATTCAGATAGGAGATTGCAGTCTTGGATGTAACGGTGCACTTATATAAATTTTCTAGTTGAGCTTTCCTAGTTTCTGCTGGAACATGTTGAGAAATTCCCTTCTCTCGCTGAGTGGTTGTTCTACTCAGGTAGTCAGCCTCATCTGACACTACTACTTTTATGTATCGTGTCCCTTCAGGACGTGGGTGTTCATGGCTCTCTACAACTTTCTGTCCTTTGTAGCTCTTAGCAAATTTTGTCTTATCTCTCCTGATCCTTGTTTTGTCAACCATTTACACACGGTATTTATTGCAATACTTCGTTCCTCTTGTCTTTAATCTCCTGTCAGTATCAGATTTTCGTAGCCCTCCTCCCCTTGGCGGCCCCAGGAATTTCAACTGTCTCGTTCTGAAATCTACGTTTCCTTTTTTTTTTTCCATTTTCCAGAAAACTTCGAAAATGTTCACATGTTCAGTCCATAACATTCTCAGCATCCTTCTGTAGAACCATATTTCCGTTGACTCGGCTTTTCTTCATCTGTAATGAGATTGTCCAGCATTCACTGTCATGCAGGAGGGCAGATATTACACCACAAAGTATTCTTTACTTTGATTATAATACTATTTTCGGGTTCCTTAAAACTGCTTATATTTAATGACTAAACAGATTTTTGGTTGAGTTTTGTAAAATCTTTAAAATCAATTTTTCAGGAAAATAGGTTTCTCAAGTCCGCTATCATCGCTCTTCTCAGTATTGATGGTGTGTGTGTGTGGGGGGAGTTCCTTCCTAGCCTCTTGTTTGAAGTAGTGTAGGATATTATCATGATTATGTCATTTTTTTTCACTTCGAGTTACATGTGATAACCATTTTAGCTGTTGCTTCTGTCGAATGTCCTTAATGGGTGTGGTTTCTGTTTCATAGAATTCTTTCTCTACAAGACTCGAAGAAGTATGTTCCTCGCTAATACATATAGGCTTCATTCTCTGAAAGTCACTTTAACCATTAATCGAATAAAATAATTGTATACTGCTGACCGTTCAGATATTTCTAAACGAGCTTAGGACCCATCAGTGACATCCGTATAAAAGTCCTGATCTGACGATTTTACTGAAGGACGTGGCTAGAGTACCTAGGGTAATGTTTTGTTTTGTAGCTGTCTGTGTTCGGTGAAATTAAACTTAGTATAGCCTATTCCATTTTCAATTTCTTTATCTTCATTACTATTTTTTTTTAAAAAATAACTGATCCATATTTAGTACTTACTAATTTCACATTCTGAATTTTTAAGGTTTTTTTTTTAATGGTTTACGGTTACTACTGAGTAGTGAATTCGATCCTCACTGGTGCACCTGGGAAAAACTAAGCCTAACTTAATAAATAACTTATAGAAGACGCATAAGTCGGAAATAAAGACGGAAGAAAAGCCGGCAGCCATCTTTCTTTGCCATTCCTGTGCGATAAAAGACGGGTTGTTCGACAAGCGAAAAAAATGAGAAACTGGATGCTATGAAAAGTTACGAAGTTATGAAGACATGGACAAGAAAAAGAAAAAAATAAATAGTAGACAATGAGCAAATCGAGAAGGATTGTAATGAGTCAGCTGAGAAAGATAAATTGAAATAAAAAGAACTTATAATATTATCCCTTCGATACTTACCAGAGTCTTTGATAAGACCATCGAACGGATTTTTTTAGTACGTCACTCATTTCAATGAGTTGTGCCATGCGCTTACGAGATCATGTATCTTTTGATACATGACTAACGAAGGATATTTTTCCCCCCGCAGTAGGTTGCCATTTCTTTCTGCGGTGGACCAGTTGCCATCCAAGGCTACAGAACCCGGTCTGTTCTTCTATTTACCCATTGAGTACGTAAATGAATGTAATGGGTTCGACTGGGATTCCTCAATCTGAGACCGTACCTCCTCACTCATTTACTTAAAAAAAAAAAACAATATCGATAGTTCTTCGTTAACATAAGCTGCATCCACAAAACTAGACAAAATTATGTTTGCTTAGATAATCTGAAATAAGAGCAAAGTCTTGAATGGTTGCCCGAAGTAATAAATGGCCTATTGAGTTGCGAGGACCAGACAAGAAAGATTCCTAATCAAGAGAAGTTTTCTCATGATATTAAACGTGCGAAAGTAATCTTGTGTTTCGATCAATCAGGCTGTCATGTTTTTTTTTTCCATCTTGTTCTTATAAGAACGGAAAATGAGTGTAGCTTCATTTTGAACCACGGACATTAAATTGGGGTGTAGAAGAAATCGGAAATTACGAATACATTATCGAAGAAAAAAAAATTTTGGAATTGTATGGTTAAACAAGCTTAGATGGTTAAATCGCGATAAGAAAGAAGACTCAAATCAACTTTAAAATCCCAAATCAGCTATTATTTTTATGACTATTAGACGATATATCAATTCTAATGATGAGTTGGCTTCTTGTCTTTCAATAGAATTAAAATAAAAACACCAAAAATAAATTATTTCAAATATATTTTACGTATCTGATTGGTCAGTAGATTCTTCTTCGGGATCAGAAGAGCCATTTTTTAAAGATCTGAAAAGATTTGAAAAGAAGAAATAACCTAAATTCTCTGAACTGACTTGAGTTATTTTAGAAAATTTAGAAACAAAAAAGTGTTTCTGCTATGTCATATCTTTTCTCGTGTAAGGTAGTCAAAGCTAAATTATTTTCATTACAGATGAAGAACAGACTCAAAGCGACAGATATGAAGTTCTACAGACAGATGCTGAAAATATCATTGTTAGAACATGTAAATATACGAGGATGTTCTTTGAAGAAAATTGAAATTAAAAGATGACCTTTAAGTATAAAGTCAAGAAACAGATGAAATTTCTAGGATATATCAGGAAAGAGGGTTTGGAAATGTAAAATGCGCAGTACATACTGAAGGTAAAAGTCATTAAGTCTAGAGTCCCGTTTACCCTGTTATAGAGTTGACTCGGTAGACTAGATAGCCATTCAAGGAGAAGGAAAACTCAGGAATTCAAAACCATGGAGCAAGCAACGGAAAGCGACTGCAGGAATTTTCAAGAAGGCTGGGTAATTCACAGATAAAGAAAAGGAATATGGAGAATAATGGTTGCGTAGGTTCTGAAAGCACGTGGTATTAAAAAAAACCATCACCTCACAAATGCAAAAAGAGGACGAAAAAGCAAAGAACCGAAAGGCAAAAAAAAAAAACCCAAACAAATAAAACGAAAAGGAAAAAACAACAACAAAACGAAAAGGGGGGGAAAAAAAACGAAAAGGGGGGAAAAAAAAAAAACGAAAAAAGGGGGGAAAAAACAAACGAAAAGGGGGGGAAAAAAAAACGAAAAGGGGGGAAAAAAAAAAAGGGGGAAAAACCAAACGAAAAGGGGGGAAAAAACCAAACGAAAGGGGGAAAAAAAACAAACGAAAAGGGGGGGAAAAACCAAACGAAAACGGGGGGGGAAAAAAAAACCAAAAAAAAAAAACCAAACGAAAAGGGGGGAAAAAAACCAAACGAAAAGGGGGGAAAAAAACCAAACGAAAAGGGGAAAAAAAAAACAAACGAAAAAAAGGGGAAAAAAAACCAAACGAAAAGGGGGAAAAAACCAAACGAAAAGGGGGGAAAAAAAACCAAACGAAAAGGGGAAAAAAACCAAACGAAAAGGGGGGAAAAAACCAAACGAAAAGGGGAAAAACCAAACGAAAAGGGGAAAAAACCAAACGAAAAAAAAAAAAACGAAAAAAAGGGGAAAAAAACCAAACGAAAAAAAAAACCAAACGAAAATGGGGAAAAAAAAACGAAAACGAAAAAAAAAAAAAAACCAAACGAAAAGGGGGAAAAAAAAACCAAACGAAAAGGGGGAAAAAAAAAAACGAAAAGGGGGGGAAAAAAAAAACAAACGAAAAAAAAAAACCAAACGAAAATGGGGGAAAAAAAAAAAACCAAATGAAAAAAAAAAAAAACCAAACGAAAAGGGGAAAAAAACCAAACGAAAAGGGGGGGAAAAAAAACCAAACGAAAAGGGGGGGAAAAAAACCAAACGAAAATGGGAAAAAAAAAAAGAAAAGGGGAAAAAAAAAACCAAAACGAAAAGGGGGAAAAAAAAAACCAAACGAAAAGGGAAAAAAAAAAAACCAAACGAAAAGGGAAAAAAAAAAAAAACAAACGAAAAGGAAAAAAAAAACCAAACGAAAAAAAAAAAAAAAAACCAAAAAAAAAAAAAAAAAAAAAACAAACGAAAAGGGGGAAAAAAAAAAAAAACAAACGAAAAGGGGAAAAAAAAACAAAAAAAAAACAAAATTTTAAAAGTTTTGGGAATTTTTAATTAATCTGTAATTATAAGGGAATCAATTTTCAATTACTGGGGTTAAACTGAAGAATGTTTTACCGCACTAATTGACTATTATGCATGAAGCTGAGTATTATGCATGAAGCTGAGTATTATGCATGAAGCTGAGTATTATGCATGAAGCTGAGTATTATGCATGAAGCAAGAGAAGGAAAACTGATTTTAAACTTTCGCTGTCTTGCAGCCATGCCCAATCATGGGAAAGGCTCCAGGAGTATACACTGAGAACAAGTCAGGAGTCTACGGAAAATCAAATTCCAAGTTGGTGTATGGCGCGGGAAATCTTTAGCTTTGGGTAGCAGTCTTTCTAGAGATGGTATCTCGACAAAAACAACCGGAAGTGAGGTTGGTGTACCACATTTTGTATCAGCTATCGAAAGAATTATGTTCCGATTGCACTAATCGAATTTTGGTATATAAAAATTTTAGTAGACTAATCGAAAACGCATTTATCGAATGCGTATTAATCGATAAATACCGTTTTTGAGGCAGAGGCGTTTAAAAAAAAACAAAAACATCTGCGCTGCATGTACGGATGCAGTAAAAGTACAGCTATATCCAGCTGTGGTTTACAAGATTAAAAGGGGTGATTTTGACATGTCCGACAAGCATCACTCTATGAAGAATTCTTTAAATAAACTAAATCGGATTCACGTCCATGTACCAGAGTTTCGTCGGAAAAAAAATAATGTATCATGGTCAACTATCCGAACATCAAGCGAATTGGGGAAACTTGTAAAGACAAAATTTTGTTTCTCACCATCTTCTGATTGAGAATTTAACACATCTGAAGCATTCTTTTAACTCTGAATGTCAAACTCATTTTTGCATTGCATTTTTATAAGTGATGGAAATGGGTTTTGTATGCCTAAAAGCGAAACAAATAGTTATCACAAAATAAGAAACCAGTGCGCACATTAAAACCACGACTCCATCTACAGAAATCCTAGCATTGTCTCGTGGAATATGAAACACTTATTGCGAGCTAGAGGAATGCAGAAAGATAATACCTAGAGATGTTTATTGCCAGAAGCCCGGTCGGCTAAGCAAAGCATTGCATTGAATGTGTCCTGCTTTGGTAATGCGTTATTATCCAGCACAACAAAGCAGATGCACACACTGCAAAACAAACAAGAAAAAAAAATAACATCATTCAAACGAAAAGTTCTTCTGTATCCTCCATGCTCACCAGGTTTAACATCAACAGATTTTTATTTGTTTCCATCGCTAGAACATTTTTATAAGTGGCAGAAGAATGAGAAATGGAGAACAATTTGAAAGTAGCATTTAAAACTATCTCCAGGGAAAAAGACGCAAAATTCTTTAAACGTGAAATGGAAAACTTGCCTTCCCTGTCGGCTGCAGTCATTGAAAATGAAAGTGATTACATTTTTTTTTTTATAAGTAATATTTAAATAACTTATATTTAAAAAAAATCCTATCAAGTAAAAAACGTGATTACTTTCGGAAAAACATTATATATATATATATATATATATATATATATATATATATATATAAAAACTTTGATTTTGTTTCGGCGAGTGGAAATGCATCTGTGTCTCCCTCCGCGAGAAAGAGCTGCAAATTGGATGATTCAGTCAATTTTAGTAAGCCTTCACTGATATCAATCTGTCCCCAACCCCGCTACGTTTTTCTAGTAAATGCATATGGAGTATTTACTTTCGGAAGTGTATAAAAAGAATCAATAAACACAGTCATTATCTATCGGAACTATGAATGAAAAAAATATAGGTAAATAGATAAATATATGGATACTTTGAGTAAATTCCTGTTTATAAAACCATGAACGAAGTGAAAAAAGAAAAACAGGTGAGATTTACTTTGAAGTAACAGCTTAAAAAAAGATGAGTTGAACGAAAAATGAGGAAAGAGAAAGAAGAAAATGAAAATGAAAATGAGGTTAAAGAAAAAAAAAGGGAAGAAAAAAAAATAAAAAAGGGAAGAAAAACGAAAAAACAAAAATATGGAGAAGAAAGATAGAAAAGAGAGCAGATGAGAAAATACAACGAAAAAATGAGAGGAGGATAAAAAAGAGACGGAAGATAAAAAAGAAAAAAAAAAGAAAGGCAAGAAAAGGATTTAAAAAAAAATAAAAGGATAAAATAATGAAAAGAGAAAAGAAAAACGACAAAAACAAAAAAATATGAACACAGAGGCAGGCAGAGAGCAGATAGAGGCAGGCAGAGAGCAGATAGAGATAAATACAACGAAAAAATGAGAGGAGGATAAAAAGAGAAAGACGGAAGATAAAAAAGAAAGGACCAAAAAGAAAGCGAGGCGTAAGAGGATCAAAGAAAGACAAACCGAGAAAAGAGAAAAAAAAAAAGAGGATCAAAATACAAGGCAAAGGAAAAGAGAAAGAGAGAGACGCAAAGACAGAGACCGAGAAAGAGAGAGAGAAAGAGAGAGACGCAAAGACAGAGACGCAAAGACAGAGACGCAAAGACAGAGACCAGAGAGAGACGCAAAGAAAGAGAGACGGAGAGAGAGAGAGACGCGAGAGAGAGAGAGAAAGAGAGACCGAGAGAGAGAGAAAGAGAGAGAGAAAGAGAGACCGAGAAAGAGAGACCGAGAGAAAGAGAGACCGAGAAAGAGAGACCGAGAAAGAGAGACCGAGAAAGAGAGACCGAGAAAGAGAGAGGGAAGAGAAAGACCGACTATGAAAAATCCCAGATGGAAGATAAAAGCATGATCAAAGAGTGATAATAAAAAGAAGCACGGAGACAGATGCCACGTACGGGCACGGAGACAGATGCCACGTACGGGCACGGAGACAGATGCCACGTACGGGCACGGAGACAGATGCCACGTACGCCACGGAGACAGATGCCACGTACGGGCACGGAGAGATAGATGCCACGTACGGGCACGGAGACAGATGCCACGTACGGGCACGGAGACAGATGCCACGTACGGGCACGAGACAGATGCCACGTACGGGCACGGAGACAGATGCCACGTACGGGCACGGAGACAGATGCCACGTACGGGCACGGAGACAGATGCCACGTACGGGCACGGAGACAGATGCCACGTACGAGGATCAAAGAAAGCAAATAGGTAAGGGGAAAAAGCCAAAAGCGAAAGAAAAATTCCATGATTAAATAAAGCGAGAAAATAAACCAGCAAGAATGAAATAAAGGATTAAATCTATACAGAATAAAAAATTCGTAATAATAAAGCATAGGACAATATGGATTGAACTTTTTTTCTTTTTTTTTTTTTTACACTTTTGTGGTATTATTTGGATTACCAAAGACAGTTATATGCATTCACATTGTTTCCGATGAGATGCATATGCTAAAGAACTGAAAGTGAAACTAGAAAAAACACATACTTCTTTGGGAGCAAAACTTTAGGGAGAGAGGGGGGCGGGAAATGTAAAGAATTATTTCATTGTATATTTGCTATTCATGGAATTCTGGAATAAGGAGTAAGAGGAAAAAAAAAAGAGGGTCTCGTGTCGGTAATTTGAAATTACAGAATTACTCGCAATTTACATATGAAAATAAAGAAGGAATTCTATTATATATACAAGTTGGCATTCAAAGGTTCTCAAGCTAACCAAGAAGGGATTTGAAAACTTCTTATATTTGATCATTTAGATTAGATTACATGAAATGAATCGGGCCGAGCAGAATCTCGTTTTGTGTATTTGGGTAGCAATGTTAAATTTCCACAAGTTTGGTGAATTACCAATACCAACGAATGTTCTTTAAATATTTCTTTCAGATGTTCCTGATTATTTTTTTGCTTTAAGGTTCATGTTTGAAAATCTATTTTCCTATGTCTGATTACATTCCGTTAACGTTAATCATTATATAACTACTGGAAATATTATCTACATTTAGTTTAACTATTATTATACATAAAAACACACATTGGTAGCCTATGTGCATTGGTTGGTTCTGTTTAGCGCCATAACAACACCTATATGTTTTATTTAATGCCGAAATCTAAATATTTTCAACTATCTTATAGCTTCAACTAAATATATATTTTTAACGCAATTGTATGATTTCATCTATCGATACAACGTATTTTGTGTAATTTTTTTTAGATAAAATGTATATTTTTATACTTTCAAAACATTGTTTTTGTTTGAGGATTCACTATTTGCCTATAGCTGGGACCCTAACAGGTGCTACCACTCCGGGTAGATCTGGGAACAACAGCAATTCAGAAGTAGCGTATGTAAAAAAAAAAAAAAAACACACTAAAATACGATAGAGTATTAATAGCATATCATATTACAAATATTGGAAGCAAAAATTACGATAAACTACAATAAACAAAATATCTTTCAACAAGTGACAAACAATTTATATACTATTTCATTAAAAACACAACACAGAATTAGCCCAGTTGGGAAATGATTCTAAGAGATAATAATGAAAAGAAACTAAAAATATTACTATTTAGTCTGTTTACAAGTTTCGAACTATTGTCCGTATCATTTACAATGAAGATGAGAACAGTTCAAACAATGTAAATAGTATAGTTACAATACCTCATCTCAGAAATAGTGACAAATGTTAAAAATATAACGTCAAAACGTGACAAGATAAACATTCAAATACAAAATACAGCGCTAAACACAGAAAAACAAAAGAATTAGAAAGCAGGTGACAGAGAAATCAAAGATTTACTCCGGTTGGAGACGAGTTTAACCTATCAAGAGGCAGACAATATTTGGAGGAACAATTTTTATGAAATATATTTATAATCACAAATCTCCAATCAAAACACTTACAGAAAATATGAAAAGACAAATTGATTTTTAAAAGGAATAATTAAAATTATCGTTCAACTGCTTAACGCGAATTAGGTTTCATCCCAATAATGGTGATTTGTTTTTTTGTGTATTGAAATGTCTTTTTTATTAATAACGACAAGGTATTTTTTTTTTCAAGTTGTCTTATGTATTTTCCCTATCTATCTATTGTAGCATACCTATGGACAATAATCGGTATGTCCCCATTCACATAAATACAGTAGTAAATACTGTATGTTGGTCTGCAGTTGGAGATTCGTCTGCTTTGGGGGCAGAGAGTATCCCTAGATGAAGGATCTCGAAAGGCAAATTCTCGTCTCGGGAAGCAGCTACCCAATTCCGTTTTATACGTGGTCTACAGTGTATTTTTGGCCGAGCCGAAGTTGAGATCATATTTTTTTTTTTTTATTGTGAGTAGTGTCACCACAAATGTATACACACGTTTCAGGTGTCTGTTTTTTTTTTTTTAATTTTAATGTATGTCAGCGATTCAGTAGCGAATTATACATCGAAAAATAATTCATATTTATCTGTATCCCACTCATTTAAACCGTTATTTAACTCCTCTCTTTAAA
This sequence comes from Acanthosepion pharaonis, assembly GCA_903632075.3. Classification (NCBI taxonomy): domain Eukaryota; kingdom Metazoa; phylum Mollusca; class Cephalopoda; order Sepiida; family Sepiidae; genus Acanthosepion; species Acanthosepion pharaonis. The sequence goes on along the minus strand of CAHIKZ030000560.1, from coordinate 1,416,904 downwards.
ACTTCTCTCTGTTAAATTTTAATTCCCACCTTCACCTTTAGGTCTTCCTGTTCTTTTTTCTTCTATTACACCTCTTTCTAGAGCTTTCATACATTTCATTTTCTAACTTGTTTCCCACTCCCGCACATACACTACCACTACAGTTGTTTTTTTTTATACCTGGAGTTATATTTTCCGATTTCTTTTTGAATTTGTAGGTCTGATGAATTGGATCGTCATTATGATTCCAATGTAATAAATTATAACCATGGAATATTAGTGTTTAAGCCTTTTTATTATATATATATGAAGAAATATAGTCTTAAGATGTGCTATATTTATGGGATAAAATGCTCAATATCAGAGATAGAGCGTGGCTATATGCAATCGTCAGGCCTGACGATTGCATATAGCATGAAACAGACTGTCGCCTCTAAGTGTTGACTTCTATGTTCACACAAACATATATATATATATATATATATATATATATATATATCGTCCTGGGTATGACGATAAACTACATCAAACTGCAAGGCCTCTGATCAGGAGGTTTTGAAGAGCGTGGAACCACCTTTTAATTGCCGATGTTCCTACGTCCACCCTGACCCACAGAGGTAGCACCTGTTAGGGTCCCAGCTATGGGTAAGTAGTTGACCTCCACCAAATTTGGGTTAAAACTTTATGAAAGTGATTGATGTGACCTTTAGCATTCCAACTCCCAAATTTCGTAGACAGACCATTCAGGAATGCCTCCACACACTCGCCAGGGATATCAGCAATATTCTATGTGTATATATATATATATATATATATATATATATATATATATATATATATATATATATATATATATATATATATATATGTGTGTGTGTATGTTTCATGAGAGAGAAAGATATTTATGTAGATAAGGCTTAAAATGTAGGAAGAATAAGGATCTCTCTTCGATATTATTTGATAGCTTTATCGATACAACTTTGGTAAGTTGAGGAATAAATATGAAAACGAAAAGAAAATCAAAGTATCTGATTCTTACATTTCCACAGATGAGACAGACATTTTGAAAATGGGGTACGGAGCAAGAGAAGGTGAAGCCAAGAAAAAGAAATGGTGAAAGTGAAAATTGAATAGGCAAAAGGCGATCCACTCGATTGGAAAACCTCTGCCAATTAATAGTCACGTCTTGAAGGTATGCGCGTTTTTAGCCTGGCAGCTGCTATTACCGACAATAGGTCATCGAAAGTCCTGCGCTCAACTAATTAGGAAGTTACAAGTGGGGCCGCTTTCGTTCGGTCCGAAGATGGCTGCTTCGCCGGGCACGGTAGGCGTGGATCTTACCGGTAGCAGAAAACTCTTTAACTAAATGCTCAATTTAAAAGTTTGGAAATTGATTGATGGCGTTATATCTGTTTGTAACCGTATGCGTAATAAAAAGAAATGAACTCCGATGATTGCAAATGACCACCATTCAAATAAGACGTTTATATTCAAAGAAAGGTTAGTAATTTCCTATGCGAAAATTCCCAGAGCGATATTTTACACGTCATTAAGAAAAATGTTTGATGTTGCTTTGCCCAGAGAAGTGTAGGCGACAGAGTACGTGCTTAAACCACATGCCATTTGTATCTTGCTGGTAACTTCTTTATGTGCCGTGTTCCCTCAGGACGTAGGCGATCAGGGCTCTCCACAACTTCCTTGTGGCTCTTAATAAACTTTATTTCTCCCGTATCATCCATTTACTCAAGGTTACCAAGTCTGTTACGCATAGCGTTCCTCTTTCTTTCTGCCCCGTGAGTATCAGATTTCTCAAGCGCTCTTTCCTCGTTATGAACCCCAGAAATCTCAGTTGTCTCTTCCTGATAAGTACTAGTTTATTTTTTGTTTCAATTTTCTCCAAAACTTCGTCGTTGCTCACATGTTCGGTTCATGTCATCCTCAACATCTTACTGTAGAACATTTCTGTTGCTTCAAGTCTCCTCTTCATCTTTCCGGAGATTGTCCAACACTCACCGTTATACAATAGAACAGATATCACGTAGCAGTTAAGCACTATTCTTTGTTTCTAGCGAAGTTTTTTTTTCTATTTCTTAATACTCTGTTTAGGTTTTGGAATGCTTCCTTCGTTATCGCAATACGCCTTCGGATTTCAGTGCCACACTGCCCAGATGTTTAAATTTCCGCACTTTGTTATCTCTGATTTGAAATTCGCACTTTTGGGTCATCTGTTTGTAATCACGCATTGTCTTCTTGCAGTTGATGTTTCCGTGTCTGCTATCAACATTAATGTCATCTGCATACCTCATGTTAAGACTGGCTGCCAATAATAAATCCTGGTAGGACTTCTAGTTCTCTTAGAATCGGCGCGCTGTATAGGTAGAATAAGTGCGGTGAGAAGACACATACTTGTCTTACATCTCTTTCGAATTTTGTACATCTAATGAACTCATTTTTTTATCTGTCTGCAGGCAGTTTGTTGCCAGTATAAGTTCTTGATTATTCTAAAATCCTTCTCAAATACGTCAAGGTTGTTGAGCAATTCTATCAGATTTTTGTGGCGTATTTTATCGAACGGCTTTGTGTAGTTTATAATACACAGGTACACATACATTTGCGTCTGATTTTCTTCTTTCTGATAATATTCCGGTCACAAATATCGCATTCCTTGTTCCAGTGTCTTTGATGAACCAGCACTTGTCATATTTCCGGTCTTATCCTGTTGTGCGTTCGTTTGCACCTTGCTTCTTAGGCAGTGTTATGAAAATAAATCTACTCTGGTCTTCCGGTATATCATCACAGTTGTAGATTTCATTTATTACTTTTGTGATCTATGGCGAAATCGTCTCAGGCCCCCAGCATCTCTATTACAATTCCGTATGGCCCCGCCGTTCTGTTCAATTTAGCCAGTGCAGATTCCACTTCAGATCTGCAGATTTCCGGTCCGTCGATGTTTCAAAATATATTTTTTTTCTATTGCCGGTTGTTCTCTTTCATTGTCGAAGATTTCTCCAATATATTCGTTCAATCTCTGGAGTATTTTTTCTTTCTCTAATATCAGCGTTCCGTCCTTAGACATTGCAGAGCCTGGTGATGAGTATTTTTGTCCTGTTAGTTCCTATTGCAGACGCCTTCTCAGACACATTTGTGTTTGTTTAACACCCACAGAGCCAACCTGTGGTTTATACTGCAACTATGCTGAGCAACTTTAATTACAGGATAGAGCGCATTATCTGACGTGAACAGCCCTCGGTCACGATGACTTGCGATTTCGTGCTTCTCAACCATCGACGACTTTCAAATAGTTCAGTCAACTCAATGGTATGGTTTTCAGAACTTTCCAAAAATGCCGCACTCTGGGGCCGATAACAAAAAGTCACCATAGTGATGTTCGAACCCTGGTCTCATGGTCGGAAAGAGAACGTTCTAACCACTAGGCTACGTGCTCATATCAAGATTAAGACTGAATAGCGAATTCGATTCTCACTGGGGCCTCCAGAATGGCGGCCTTGTGATACGTCTAAGATACTCCTAGTAAATAATAACGAAGAAATGTTAATTTTCTTTTATCCCATGAAAATTGTATGATAAAATGCGAATTTTTTGTGACTGCTAAACGACAGATTCAGAATATGAAGTTTTAATATCTGTCTATTTCTCTGAGAGGAGGTAATATGATTACTTGCATTATTTACATTATTCGGACTGCTTTCCTCATCTTCAATAGCATATTCACAGCATTTCGGCCGTTGTACGTTCCAGCCTTTTTTTTAGCCGATTGGAATTTCAAACAGAACCCTTTATTTCATCCACCGGGGTAGATTGTTCTAGTTCCACCTTCCATGTCTCTTCTGGATGTCTCAGTTATGTCCCTTTAACTCAACTAAGTTTTGGTTCAAGACACCAGGGGTATTTAACTTTCAACTCCTTGAGTCCAGTTACTGGATCGAACCAATGTCTTTTTCCACTGGTGTAATCCATTATCCATTTCACCATCCGCACATCCAATCTGGCAGTACCTGGTATTCCCAAGCGGTCACCCGTGTTAGGTACTGACCAGGCCGTAATGTAGCCGTAATCCGCGTTATAATTTGTACAATCAGTAATCTGTAGAACTTCGTTTACAAACCACGAGAGAAACTTATTAAAACGGATTTGACAAAGATTCACGGAAAAGAACGTCAGTTAGCGTTTAAACATTTTCGTTTCGCTTCTTGCTAGACGCAGAAAAATGTCTAGTTTGGGCAGGGTCATCACTAGCAACAGGAAACAAATGATTACGAGAATAAGCAACGATCAGTGTTGCGGGTTGGCTTTGAAAAGAATTCTTTATCGCAGACTCCACTGAATTGGGAACAAGTATTTTTGTTTAGTAAGAATCTAAGAGAATATTTATTACGAATTGTTGGCGTCTAGACCAACAAGAATTACGGTTCGCAAGAGGGAAGGCTGCTTGTCTGAATTACAAAATCCATCAAAGAAGAAAAAAGAAAAACCTTTTCTGTGTAGGTAACAATTATTTCCCACCTTACAACGTCATCCTCACAGACGAAACGTAGCAAGCCTCTCATTGCTCTATTTACATAGGAAGTGCTCAGACGAACTACATTCATTCTTTCCACCTTATACTAACGTTTACGGCTAAGACCAGCCATGCTGCCCACACTGTAGCGAACCACTCTCATTCTCTTCCTATTTCATTTGTGAAAAGTTTCACTCAAGCGGTTTCTTACCGGAAATCATTGCTCTGTGGAACTACGACCACTACAATCTTAATACGTTTAAGTATAGGAATCACTGTTATATTCCCCTCATATTACCACGTAAATGAATGTAATGACAACGACTGGAATTCGAACTCGGCTTTCCGACTCCGCAATCAGAGCTGCTAATCATTACACCATCGTGCCTCCTTCCATTTCAATCAGTAAATTAACTATTGCATTCTCGATTCTCTTAACCTCTTAGTGGCTTTATCGATTGTGCTTGGTAAAAATGATTTTGAAAAAGCAATAAAAGAAGCAAGTATAGCGTCATATTGAAATGAAATGTTGCTTTAAGTGCGGTTGTCAAATTATTTCCTACCTTACAACCTCATTCTCGCCGGCAAAACGTCGCAAGCCACACTTTGCTCTATGACTATTTGCATGGAAAGTGCTCAGACGAACTACATTCATTCGTTCCACTTTATACGAACGTTCACGGCTAAGACCAGCCATGCTGCCCACACTGTAGCGAACCACTCTCATTCTCTTCCTATTTCATTTGTGAAAAGTAAGTTTCATTCGAGCGGTTTCTTCCTTAGAACCATTGCTCTGAGGAAGCAACTCCCAAGAGGATATTTCCACGATCACTACAATCATTGCTCTGTGGAAGCAACTCCCAAGAGGATATTTCCACGATCACTACAATCATTGCTCTGTGGAAGCAACTCCCAAGAGGATATTTCCAAGATCACTACAATCTTAATCTTTTCAAGTTTAGGGTTAACCGTTATCTTCTCCACGTATCCGCATAAACTGTCTCTCTGATCTCTATATAAACACCGGGGCATTGTACAGGGCGAATATCACTGTAAAAAATATATATCCTCATTCGGTCATAGCTACACTAGATTCGTTCTCATCTATCTTTTTAGTACAATTGGAGTCCTGTTTGGAAGACATCTTTGGTGAACACGCCACACTTGAAGCAATGACAGTCTTAGCTAGTTATTTATTTATTTCTTTTATAAAAATGTAATCATTCGTCGATTGGTTGGTAGATCTTGTTTAACGGTATGTCAACCTCTATGGATTATTTAAAACTGAAATCTAAATATTTTATACGTAATTTTATGCTTTCAACTACAGATGTTTTGTACATAATTGTATACCTTCAGAGTAAAAAGTACGTTTTTAGATCGTAAATGTGTTGGCAATTTTATTATAAAAATGTATTTTTATATTTTTTTTAGTGTTACAATGATTGTCACTTTGTTATAAGACAGTTGTGGGTGAATTTATTATAAAAACAAGCTGTTGATTTTTCTTAGATAGTTCATTATTTCCCCATAGCTAGGACCCTATCAGGTGCTACCACTTCCTGGTCAGGGTGGACTTGGAAAGAACAGCAATTAAGAGGTGGTTCTACACTCCTCAAAACCCCCCAATCTACAGATCAGAAGCCTTGGTACCGGATGTCGTTCATCAGAGCGTGCAAATTTAAATATTTGATCATTGTATGTGGCAAGGGAGAAATAAATTGGAAGAGAGTTCCAGAGGCGAGAAGTGCAAGAAAAATAGAATAAAACTTATGGTCGCATCTATGAGAAAATGACCTAAGTCGAGAAGTAAGATCAGGATCGATTACATTATAGACCCTTTCTTGAATCTTCTAAAATTTGACCAAATGATAATTTCTTTTGAATTTTTAAAATCATTTCACCCCAAGCAAGGCGGTAATGCCATAAAGCAGAATTAGCTAAAATTATACATCATGAAATAAAAAAATAAAAAAAATATGAAAGGTTTGATAAATATCATCCCATGTCAATATACCAATTCGCTTATATGTGAACGTGATTTTAAATATTACGATAATATAAATACATGGACCTATATAGTAAAGGCTGAAGTCTCAGTTGGGGGGAAAAAATTCTAGATTCAAGATTTGCCAGTTCTTCAAATTCGCCAATTACGTAATTACTATCCGTTCCAAAATTTACGGAAGCACCTCGACAGATGATTCTTAGAATCTATATTTAAAATTCTGTAACTTCCGTTAGACTGTCCGACTATCACAGTCTCTTAAATAGCCATACATTGACAGACCGAAACCAAATTTTGGGTAGAAACGCAAGCAGGTAAGTGGATACAAAGTACTGTTGGTTTTACTACAATGCGTAAAAACCGATGTAGGGTTTTTGTCAAAGTATTTTTCCAAACAAATGAGCTTATTCAAATTTCATCGATTGGTTTGTTAAATTGAACAAAACGTAGAGTTTGTAAATCTCGACAAAAAGTTTTAACCATAACTTTAAAATTACTATGATTATTTTAACACGCTTCGGTGTGTTACAAAAAATATTCTAGTACATGTAAAAGTGTTAAGTGCATTCTTTGTAGTCTTTCCCTCCAAATCAAAAGGTATAATAAAGGTTGTGTATCAAAGGAAGGAATTGATAGATAAGAGAATTTATATAAATGAATAAATTCTAATTAAAACATGATCTTTTATCTTAACTTAATAGATGACTTAAAAAAATCCGTCTCATCCCACGCAAGGCAATAAAGCCACTAAGACACAAGGGGTTACTGGACGTAAAAGAATTAAAAAACTGAAACATAAATAATGAGCGGGAAAAGTAATTAAGAGTATTGACATTACATTTAAATTTTTGCAGATTAAAGTTGGCAGGAAAGTATAGAAGCAGAAAGGGAGTTCCACAATGTAGAAGTGCAAGAAAAACTGTTTGGATAGAATTTAAGTTTACATCTAACCAGCATAACTGTAAATTGATGAGATGTCTGCTTCAGTCTAGTACTAGGCTTAAATTAAAAAAAAAAAAATGTCTAGGTACCATAGTGAAGAGCTCACCGGAACAATTACCGTGAAAATATTTATAGGAACAACGGTGGAAAAGTGAAGTCGACCTGCCAGATCAGGACCAATAATATTGCTGATTATTCTTTGGATTTTATCAAAGAGCTCAAGGTTAATAGCAGGGGCATCGGATGTGAGAGCAATATTCTAAGCATGGGCGAATGATAGACTTATAGATATGTAAGATAGAATGAAAAATTGTTTCGCACGACACAGTGGACAAACTTTTTTTAGCAGTTGATCCATCAAAAGCTTAAAACTCATGAAGAGATGGAAACTGCCTTCTCAATATTTTTTTGTTTCAAAACAAAGGACTTGAAGAAAGTTCTGAATCATCAGACGTTTATTAATATTGTGGGAATCTATATTAATAAATAAAGTCTAACAAAGCGAATTTTTTAAAAAAATTATTCTAGACCCTAATTTGCAGAATTTTACTTTTGGATGACCTGATAGAAAAAGTGGCGGTTTATTGGAAAGTAGAAACATAGGCTCGAAAAAACAAAAAAAGAGAAAGAAAACAAAAAAAGAGAAAGAAAACAAAAAAAGAGAAAGAAAACAAAAAAAGAGAAAGAAAACAAAAAAAGAGAAAGAAAACAAAAAAAGAGAAAGAAAACAAAAAAAGAGAAAGAAAACAAAAAAAGAGAAAGAAAACAAAAAAAGAGAAAGAAAAAGTCAAAAAAGAGAAAGAAAAAAAAAAGAAAAGAAAACAAAAAAGTCACCCAAAAGAAAAGAAAACAAAAAAGAGAAAGAAAACAAAAAAGAAAACAAAAAAAGAGAAAGAAAAAAAACAAAAAAAAAAGAAAAAAAAAAGAGAAAGAAAACAAAAAAGAAAAAACAAAAAAAAAAAAAAAAAAAAAGAGAAAAAAAAAAAAAAAGAAAAGAAAACAAAAAAGAGAAAGAAAACAAAAAAGAGAAAGAAAACAAAAAAGAAAAACAAAAAGAGAAAGAAAACAAAAAAAGAAAAGAAAAAAGAAAAGAAAAAAAAAAGAGAAAGAAAGAAAAAGAAAACAAAAAAGAGAAAGAAAACAAAAAAGAGAAAAGAAAACAAAAAAAAGAGAAAGAAAACAAAAAAAGAAAGAAAACAAAAAAAGAGAAAGAAAACAAAAAAAAGAGAAAGAAAACAAAAAAGAAAGAAAACAAAAAGAAAACAGAAAAAAAAAGACCTGCGTATTATTAATACAAAGGAAGAAATTGGCATATATTTATCTTTGCATATATATCGTAAAAAAAGCAAAACAAAAAGCGGTCAGTTCGCGGCAAGAGAAAAGAATGAACACATTCCTTTGGATTTTTTCTTCAACACTAACAACATTAACTATCCATTCAATACGACTTTGAGCACCTGCCGTTACTAGCGTGCTGGTCTTGCAAAAGCTTGCGAGTGCGATGCTTTCAAGATAACCCGATAATGCCATCTTTTTGTATTCTTATTTTATTATACACTTTTCTGCGTGTAGTATTGTGCGTGCCAACATACCGAGAGCCGATTCGGCCTTCATTCGATGCCTTTATATGTTGATCTGGTAATCTCAATTTCGACGTCAGTTCGTGCGTTCTCATTCTCTGCTAGACAAGCACCATGAAAAAAGACAAGATTAACCCGTTGGCCGGCACGGAATTTATTTTTATTTTAATTTTCAGAATTTCTTACATGGCGTACTGGATTTCTTACATGCTGCACTGAAAGATTTGTAATACGTTGTCTGGCTAAGCAAAACAACATACTTGATTAAAAGAAAATATACATAAATGTATTTTTCTCTTAATACACGCCAAGATCTGATTTCTAGTTGGGGATTTATTACTGTAAAAAAAAAAAAAAAAAAAAAAAAAAAAAAATAAAATCGGCACACCGTAGCAAGATTTCTGTTAGGGCATTACTGTTTTAAACGGTTGAAAGAATGAATTAACTCCCAGTTCGTTTTGTAGCTTAGTATGGATTTATTCAAGCGTACACTTGGCACAGAATGTGGCACACTGTCGAGTTTAATGTGGCATTTCGTACAGCCGTCCAAAAAACGGTGATGTCCCCTCGGTACTCCCCCTTTTGGAGACGCTTCAAACGCTGAGTAATAACTCCTTCCTGTTGCAAAAGAAGTACTGCCTCGGGGGTGATGGCCTCTTGAGACTCGATTTTTCAGTTTAGTAATATGTTTGCTATCTTCATTCAGATAATGGTTTGATCTTTGGATGTTTGTTTTAATCTGACAAGAAAATAATAGCAACTTGCAAGGAAATGATTCCCATTTATTGATAAAATAAGGATGACGTTTAAGTATATTAAATAAGATAAAAATTAATTAAATCTTTAATTTTCTCTTGCATATTTCTTATATTTTTTCTAAAGTTCACCAAATAAAAAGCTTGAAGCGTCCTGGACTTGACGATAAACTACATCCAGCAGCAAAGCCTCTGATCAGGAGTTTCCGAGGATAACTACTCCTTAATTGCCGTTTCCAGGTGCACCCTGGACCGAGGTGGTAGCATCTGTTAGGGTCCCAGCTACGTACAAATAGTTAACCTCCAAACAGGAGTCGAAACACTATGAAAGTATAAACATACATTTTTATAGTAAAAATACCAGCAATACATTTTTGAAAATAAAAGAAATATTACCAGCAATATATTTTTGTAAAAGAAATTACTAATTTTACCAACAAAATTAAATTTCGTCATTATAAGGAGTTGAAATGCCGCTAAACAAACAAATCTAAAAATCTTGTCGGTATTAAATAACCCATTGAGATTGATATGCCGTATAACAAAATAACCCCAAACCCGAACCTTGAGAGTTCATATGCCTGGTTTAAATGAAGAGATGATGGTAGGAAAGAAGGATAAGGAGGATAGATAAAGCTTGAAGTTAAGATTGTAGTATTCAGAGAAATATCAACGTGGGAACCCACTCCATAGAGTAGCAGTTCCAGGGAGAAAAAAAAGAGAAGCTGAGAGTCACACAATTGAAAAACGAGGGAAATAAGGTTGATTCGACTTCGTGGAAGTAACTCTGGCGTGTTCTCGCAACTAAAAACTGCATTTCATCTCAACATTTGACAAGGGATAGGATATCTATCAACCGCCCCACGCAGTCAGATGTGGCACAAGGCTGAATTTAATGTGGGGTATCCGAAACCGAAGGCTCGGCCAAAACTTTCCCGTAGACCGCATATAAAACGGGGTCGGGTAGCTGTTTCACGTGACCAGACACTGCCCTTCGACATAGCCTCGTCTGGGGATCCTCTCTGCCCGAAGGCAAAGAGTGACCAGCACAGCTAGAAATGAATCCCCAACTACAGACCAACATACAGTATCCACTACTCTATTTATGTGAATGGGATTTACCCATTATCATCCGTAGGTATACTACAACATCAATCAATGTGGGATGGATGTACAGAAAAATACACAAAATGTAAAAAAGACATCTTACAGAAAGTTTGACCAGCACAGCTGGAAACGAATCTCCAAATATCGACAGAGTAGAGATACGCTCGCGACGTTGCGTATGAGAGAAAAAAAAGGCGGGGTTGGAGAGTAAGTTTTTTCCTCCGCAAAACCAGAACGAACCGAATATATTTCCAGTATCTTTACCAATGAAAGAGAAATATGAGAACCACCTGAGCTCTGAGAGAAATCGTTCATCTTGAGCGGAGAAAACTCATGACTTGATCGATGATAAAACGATACTACAGGGTGCCTAGTATCAAAGGCTGTAGATTCAGAAAGAAATTTATTTACCTATCATGACCCATGCACAAATTAAACAATCATCTTAGATGTTCGAAATGTTTGTCTGAATGTTCAGCACAAACTTGAAAGCGTGGTAACCAGAAGGCAGTAGCTTTATTCAAGGTCATGAATATTCAGAAAATTTATTTAAGGTTAATTATCCCCGAAAGATAAATGATAATAAATCCCCCACCCCCGATTGAGCTGTTAGATCTAAGACAGAGAAGAGATCAGATGCGACGCTCCAATAATTTTGGTTCTTGGTAGAGCTTCCATAAACCGTGTTGTCAGCAGTCTATGTATTTACTAATAACCCGAGAAAATTTATGAAGATTAAAAAAAAAAAAAAAATCTTTAATAAACCCCCCTTATTTCATGGATATCCTTATATGCATACATACTTACCAGTTCCCTTCGAGCAGATATCCTGATATTTTTAATTTCTTAAACTTTTCCTCTTCTATAAGGAATTTCCAAATTCATTTAACACTCAATTCCTGCTTATTAGAGATTAGTTCAAATACGAGTAAAGCTAACTTTAAATGTAACTGCAACTTGGCTAATTGCATGATATACTATCTTTGATTTATCTGTAGATTTTATTTCTTGGGAAAGAAAAAAAATGACTTGAAATTGAATTTATCGGCGGTCGCGGGTGGCATTTACGTGAAATAATATACAAATTGAAGTAATGCTGATAATATGATATATATATATATATATATATATATATATATATATATATATATATATATTTGCGTGTAAAATAAAGGCATAATGTGTGTTTAAAAATACAGTGCCACGTCGGTTCTCGAATATTTCAGATGTCGAACAAAATCAATTTTCGAACAGAAACAGATTTTCTCGAATGATGAAGATATCTCGGTTACTAAACAACATTTCTGTTCTCGAAACGAGCCGAGTTAACCCGAACGAAATCATTTCTTAGTCGACCGCCGTCTTGTATAATTCGCGTGTTGTGTTCTTTTCTAATTTTATTGTACTGTGCTTTTTGTTTTCCTCTTCATTAGTCCTTACTCATGGCTCCAAAGAAAGCCAGCAGTGATACCGCTAAAGGCAAAAGAAAAGTTAAGAGAAAAACATTTGTTGTTGATATTGTCTCTTCCTACTCAGTTTCATATGGCAAAAAAAAAAAAAAATCAACGATCCATACTATTCTTATAAATAAAAAGACAATCATGTTTTTCCTTCCCCTTTTCCAAACAATAACATCACTTTCCTTCCATTTCCGCCATCAGGTATGGTAAAATTAAAATGTTTGTCTATATTTTATCTGTTTAGCATTGGGTTTATTTTTTTTCTTAGGTTTAATGATTTCCATTAGTTTAATATATTATTTGATTTTCATTAGCTTTGTATATAAACTTGTGCACAAAGTACTGTTGTTAAAGTTTAAATAGGCAATCATCTTGGGACCAGAAATGGATTAATCCATTTTACATTGATTCCTATTGGAAAAATATATTCGGGTTACGAACGGGCTTCAGGAACGAATTAAATTCGTGAACTAAGGTTCCATTATACTTGTTTAGGTTGGTTAAGAAATATAGTACAGTAATTAAAATGTTTCTCAGATTATTGATGTCATTTTGTTTGTTTTAAAAGTTATACTAATGTTCTGGTTGATACATTATGCGGCCTTTATGAATGATACAATCAATACTAATATAGGCCCGGGTTAGTGTTAGGCTGAACAAAAATGGTGAGCAAACAGAATATTGTCAAATAAGAGAATTGCCCTCCCTACTCCAAAAAAATCTGATTAATTTAGAAAAATCGAGAAAAAAAATTATAAAGAAACCGAATAAGATTTACAGTCAGTTTACATGGAAAATCTTTGTATATAAATAAATTTCTGAGATGAGGTAATATGTACACTATTTATATTATTCGGACTATTGTCCTCATCTTTGTCGCCATATTTATTACAACGTTTCGGCCGTTGTACGCTCCGGCTTTCTTCAGGTGGTTGGAATATCGAACGGAACCCTTTTTTCGCTCACTGGTGTAGATTGTTCTCGTTACACGTGCCATGTTTAATGGATGTCAGTTAACATTTATCTCCTATTAATTCCCCTCTCCAAGTTCTTCACTGCCTTAACCGGGTATTGAACTCACACTCTTTGGGCCCTGTCACTGGATCTAACTAACGTCTTTATCCACTGTGCCATGTGTCCTTGAGGCCAACTGACATCCATTAAACATGGCACGTGGAACTAGAACTGTCTACCCCAGTGGGCGAAATAAAGGGTTCAGTTCGATATTCCGACCCCCTGAAGAAGGCCGGAGCGTACAACGGCCGAAACGTAAAAAATATTGCAACAAAGATGAGGACAATAGTCCGAATAATGTAAATAGTGTAAATAAAGCGCAGTGTACGTGTGTCCGTCCGTCTGTTTTTCGATCTCGATTAATCATAAACAACCTGAAGTAATAGATAGTAACTACTTTAGTTACACGCCATTAAAAATTAATTAAATAACTTATTTAAAGTTAAATTTAAATATCGAACAGAGTGAAAGGTTAAAAAAATTCTTTATTAAAGGTTTCACTTTAATTTCGCTTTTCGTCACAATTGCAACTTATGTCGTCTAATTAAATCCTAATTATACCTAAGCGAGGTACCCACGTTTTTTTCTTTTGCTAGGATCATACAGAATGTCGATTGTAAAAGAAAATATAAATTTCACGCAAAATAAATTAAACTGCCTACGGAGACCGGTTGCATATACGAAGAAAGATTATGCCGAATAAAGATGAAATAATTTCATTATTTCTAAATGCATATAACTTTTATGTACATAGGACGCTGATGGTAAAGGGCCAAAGTCCCGAAAGCCACTCAAAGGGCGTCTTCTAGGCTAGTGTAAAATAAAAGTCAATTATCTATCCCGCATTCCAAATGGAATGATCCTCATATCGTACCACGTGGTTTCAAGGGACATGTCTGCACACGATACAAAAACTATTCCGCCAATTTCAACTTTTCAGATTATATTATTATTTGTATTCATCTTTTAATTTAAATTCAACATTACACACAATATTTGTTCTAAAATTATTACCGCCATGATTTAATTAAAAGAAAAAAATCCTCTAGCTTATCGCATTTGAATTATTATCCTGCCTCCCGATACTCTACAGTCTCGCACGCGTTCAGCCACATAAAACGTCTTATGGCAATCAAAACTATGAAGAAAATGTCCATTTCATCAGCAGGTGGGTTGAAAGCCAAGAATGAAACTAGAAAAATAAACATACAAACTTGAGACTAGTTTACTCAGACTAACAAAATAAATAGGTGAAAATGAAATGGAAAGAAGACATGAAAAAATGTTAATTCTAAAAACCGTGGGTCTAAATGCATAATGGAAATAGGAAGTAGTTTGCAGTTACAAGTTCTCAGAAAGGAAAACTTACAGTTTGAGAACAGTGTGCAAACTGTCAACACGTCGTGAAAGGTACCCTTCATGGAGAAATACCACAGGAAAATAAATGTATTAAAAAAGTAGCTACCTTAAAAATGCTTAAATAATAATGATATTAAAGGAGACTAATGCAGAAAGAAAGGTTTTAAAAGTTACGTACCGGAGATGTTATCGTAGTGTCGATTTAGGAGGACAAGAAATAAGGAAGTAGGGAGCACGTGTTTATTGCAGCTGTTCCGGTAATAGCCACGGGCTAAACAGGAAGTGGTAACCCCCCCAAAAAACGGTGACTAATCTAAATTTACCTAAATTAAAAAGGGGACTCACAAAAGGTAAAACAACAGAGATACTGTAATGTAATAACAGAATATTATAGATTTCTTTAAAACAAACTTTCAAAGAATCTTCGCTTGGATCGGTTCAAGTCCTTTGCATATGGCCGACGACAAAGTATTAGGTTGGTGCAAAAATAATGACGTAATAATGTCGTTTTTCGACGTTAAAATTACGTCAAAAAACGACATTATTACGTCATTATGTTTGCACCAACCTAATACCATTGTAGCTACCGTAACTAAATGATATTTGTCGAGTTTGCCTCGACGAAGCACATAGGTAGGGGGTAAATTGTGATATAAATCTTTTATGCCAGTCTTCGATCAGAGCAAGTGTAGTACGATTTAAAGATTTGTCTTCAACAAAGGTTATGCTCTAATCAAATACTCTTCCATATTCATCGACAGGCATGAATGACGACGCTAACGTCACTAATGAAATGACGAAAGACAACTCGCGTAGTAGATGACCAGCTAAGTACATGCTATGTGCTAATGTGGCTTTGACGGTGGAACACACAAAGAACAAGTGTTCCCACTTAGAAAACATCTATAAGGTGTTCGTTTTTTTTCTACCTTTCAAGCGGCTTGTATTTTGAGGCATGGCATAGACATTACAATCCCCGTTGTTGCAAATAATCAGAAGCCTAGTAAATCCGGAAGAATCTGCTTACGATGAATTGATAAAAAAAGAAAAATTCATCTCTTACAGGACTGCCACAAGATTGTAGAAAATTCACGAAATGGACAATTAAAGAGTACCAAAAAACCCCAAAAGAGCATCTAACTACATTATACAGTAGCGTCCAAAACTAAGGGAAAAAATTTTAAAACCTAATATTTGTTAGAATTAACAACTGTGAAAAGCTGAAATTTTGACAACTGGTAGTCGCTATCATCCATAATAACATACTAAAATTTGAATCATTTGCAAAGGATAGAAAAAGAATTATAACAATTATTTATTTATTTTCAAAATAGGATCGTCCAAAAGTAAGGGACAAAATTGAGAAAAACAATGTAAACTGTATGCTATATTCAAATTTTTGATTTTCTCTAAAGAAAAAGTCTTAGTCATTTGTAAACGTTGCATCAGCCGGCACCATGGCGAAACGCCAAAAACTTGATTACTCTGTGAGACAAGCTATTGAGAAGCTACACAAGGAAAAGCACACCATTAGAGAGATTTCAGAGAAAGTGAAACGTTCCAAGAGTGTTGTAGACAGGGTTGTTAAATCCTACAATGATACTGGCAAAATAGTTAGTGCTTTTAAAACCGGCAGACCCCGCAAGAGAAGATCGAATAATGCAGCGTATGTCATTAAAGGACCATTTTAAGACTTGCACAGAAATTAAAAAGGTTATGAATAGTACCTCGTGTTAATGTGTCAAGACAGACTGTTTGTAGACGACTGCAAGAAATAGGGTTGTTTAATCGAACCCCAGGGAAGAAACCACTTGCTAGTTCGAAGAATAGAAGAAGAGATTAGAGTTTGCAAACAGGTATGTAATTTGGACATATGAAAATTGGGCAAAGGTATTTTTCAGTGATGAAAGGAAGTTTAATTTATTTGGAAATGATGGAAAAAACAATGTAAAGAGACGTATTGGTGAAAGATTAAGTGCAAAGTGTACTAAGAAAACTGTCAAGTTTGGGGGCGGAAGCGTCATGGTATTTGGAATGTTTTCTAGCCAACGTACAACGACTCTTGTCCGGTTACAAACTCGTGTAAACGCGCAGATCTATAAAAACATTGTTCAAGATCATGTTGTGCCAATCATACAGAATTCAGGTTTCGATAGTGCCTGTCACAAGGCAAAGGTGGTAATGAGTTACCTTAGCGAGCAAGATTTGGAAATTATGGATTGGCCACCGCAAAGTCCTGACTTAAATCCAATAGAAAATCTTTGGAAGACCTTAGGAGTGAAAGTTATGGAAAGAAATCCCACTAACACGGAGGATTTGTGGGAGAAGCTTCAAGAAGAATGGTCTAAAATTAGTATCGAGAATTGTCAAGAACTGATTCGTTCTTGTAGTCGAAGATGTGCAGCTGTCATTGAGAGCAAGGGCTCATTTACTAAATATTGATTGCACATGTATTTTTATTGTTTTTTTGCCGTTCACATTGTTTTTCTCAATTTTGTCCCTTACTTTTGAACGCTACTGTATATAGCTGTTTTCCAAGCGTAGCTTAGATGTGGCACAAGGCCAAAAATGATGGGACACCCAGTGAGAACCGAACACACTTTTCAGTCGTAATTATTCTAAAAAGTCAAGATTGCTTAACCATTAAAACACCTCAATTTGACCAAACTATATATATATATATATATATATATATATATATATATATATATATATATATCTATATAATTATTTTAATATATTTTCTGTTTATACGTTATTTTTTATACATAGCAATATTTACGTAAATGCTGTTTATTATAAACAGTGCGTGTGTGTGTGTATATATATATATATACACATACACACACATTACTTCATAAGGATAATTGGGCCATGCTTCGTCGTGAACCTCCTTTGCAGTTTGAAAATACGTTGGTTTTCTATTTATATAAAAGAGACAGTTTCTGACTGCCAAAGAGTATGTTTATTAAAGACTATCGAAAACCCAGTCCAGTAAGTGTAAAAAAAAGAAAAAACAAACAAACAAGAAAACAGGTATATCTACTCAAATAGGTGTACCCACAAAGTACAAAGTTTACAGTAAGAAATGTTCTCAATGTTTAATTTCGACATTAATCCATCCTGGGATGAATTATAAAATTAAAAACAAGATATTAAGAATCACGATCACGAGACCCGTAACCCATTAGGATTGTAGAGGCACCACGTGTACCGTAGCCGTAGTAGCAGTGGTATGTCTTGGGCAAGATAGCCTAATGGTGGGCCAACCCTCTCAAAGCTGGTTTGAATTCATCCAGGGATATAGAACCCAGTCTATCCTGCTATTTTACCCATAGCTAGAAGGAGAAGAGAAATCGTTAAATATTTGAACTCCAATAAAATATTGCAATAACAATCATAAATATGAATGCTGTTCGCTATTTGCTGAAAAGATTTGACATTGACAACTTTCCAATTCATCAAAACAGTCATTAAACACTTCCACCTTCCCTTCTTTCATTCCTTCATTGCCTCAATGAAAGCTTGTAGAGTCTTTTCTCCTCTTTCCACGCATTCAATTCTTATCTTTAATCATTTCTAAGATACAACGGTTCAAATCTTAATCTAACTATTAGACAATTTTAACTTCAAAAATATTGAAAAAACAATCAAATATGAATGCTGCTCGCTATTTCCTGAAAAGATTTGAAATTGACAATGCGTTGTTTCCCCCTCTATTCGACCCGTGAGTATCCGATTCCCCAGGCCCTCCTTCCTCATTATGTGTTCCAGGAATTTCAGCTTCCTGTTCCTTATGTTAAGTCTAAGCATTCTCCTTTTCCCAAGGATATTAGCACGTAAGTGAAATATGATGAATTCGACTGGAATTGGAACTCGGCTCTCAGATTCCTCAATCCGAATCAGTGCCCCCTAATTTGCATAAGTTTCTTAAATCCACAAATCAAGATTCACTTAACGTAAAAAAAAAAAAAGCCTTCCTATTTTAATATTGTGATGAGTCTTAATTCTTAAGTTAATGATTGAGTTAACTGATGGCGAGTTCTACGGCAATAAAATGTCCGTAGAAATTCCCCAGATCGCATCGTTAAATATTTGAACTTAACTTCAATAAAATATTGCAAACACAAATGCTGTTCGCTATTTTCTGAAAAGATTTGAAATTGACAATGCGTTGATTTCTCTTGTCCCTGTTCGACTCCTGAGTATCAGATTCTCCAGGCCGTCCTTCCTCATTATGTGTTCCAGGAACTTCAGCTTCCTCTTCCTGATGTTAAGTATAAGCCTCCTCCTTTTCCCAAGGATGTTAGCACGTAAGTGAAATGTAACGAATTCGACTGGGATTCGAACTCGGCTCTCAGATTCCTCAATCCCAACAACAGTGCTCCCTGAATTTGAATGAGTTTCTTAAATCCACAATCACTATTCACTTAATATTCTGATGAATCTTAATTCTTAAGTTAATGATTGAGTTAACTACGGCATTAAAATATCCGTAGAAATAACCCAGATCGCATCGTTAAATATTTGAACTTAACTTCAATAAAATATTGCAATAACATATGAATGCAGTTCGCTATTTTCTGAAAAGATTTGAATTGGCAACTTTCCAATTCACCAAACATTTCTAGCTTCTCTTCTTTCATTCATTCATTTTCTCGATGAAAGCCTGTAGAGTCTTTTCATCTTTTTTGCACGTGATCAAAATAGTTTATTATTTATGAGGTATTGGCAGAGCGTAACGGCCGTGCAAACTGACGAAGAGAAGGGAAAGCTCAATTATAATAGAATTTATCAAAAAAAATATTTGGTTAATCCTATTTTCAGCAGAGCGGTTATCAATAGGTTGAATTTATGAACACCCTTTGTAATTAATTGCGAGACAATATATCGATTATCAGCGCGGTCAATCAAATTCAGGTCGATTTTAAATTACAGCTGGGACTACTTTCTAATTGTCGTGTCATTTCAGGACGTAGACGATCATGGCTCTCCACCTCCTATCCCTTGTAGCTCTCAACAAGTTCCTTCCCTCTGCTATCTCCCACAAACCACATTCTATCATCCACCTTCCCGAGTCGGCCATCAGTCTCACCTTTTTCTTCCTTTTTTATTTGCCATGTCCTTTCAGGACGTAGGCGATCATGGCCCTCCACCTCCTCCTATCCCTTGCAGCTCTCAACATCTTTCCCTCTGTCACCTCCTCCAGAACACGTTCTGTCATCCACTTGCTTAAGGTCGCTAGGTGTTTCATGCATTGTTTTCCCTCGTCTCTCTTTCCTTCTATTCGATCAGTGAGTAGAAGATTCTCCAGGCCTTCCTACCTCATTATGTGTCCCGGGAACTTCAGCTGCCTCTTCCTGATGTTAAGTATAAGGTTCCTCCTTGTTTGTATCGCCTCTGAGACCTCATCGTTGCCAACACGCTCGGTCCATGATATCCTTAGCATCCTTCTGTAGAACCACATCTGTCGCCTCGAGTCTCTCCATCTTTGAGGAAATCGTCCAACATTCGCTGCCATAAAAAAAGGACAGATGTCACGTAACAGCTCAGTATTTTTTTCTTCGTTACCAAAGAAATCCTGTCTCGCAATACTCTGCCCTTCTTTTGGAATGTGTTCTTGGCCATCTCAGTGTCGCATTTACCGTCCATTGTCAGAACGCCTCCCAGATATTTAAAATTCCGCGTCTTCTTGATTCTAATGTTCCTGATCTGCAAATCGCATCTCGGGCTCTTCCTTTTACTGATGACCATGCATTCTATTTTCTTGTAGTTTATGCTTAGTTCTTTCTTCACACTCAGGTCTTCTAAATACTAAAATCCCTGGAAAAAGGTATAAATCTCACTGCTAGACGAATTTCTTTCTATTTTACGGTGGAAAAAAAAAAAAAAAAAAAAAAAAAACACGTCAAAAGTTAATTCAAACTCATCACACATTTGCTCCTTATTTTATTTTTCTTGTTTCTTTCCCGCTCCTTTTTTTTTCGTGCTGACTTATGCGCATGCTCATAGCCACCTGACGCAGTTCGCGCCTTTGAGATTCGCTAAACTATAAGAGCAAAAAATTAAAAATAAATCCAGTTTGGGATTGATGCTGATTAATAAATCAGATTTACGTATCACAAGTTTCCATCATCGCAGCTGCCTCTATTTTTAGAACACTACCGATTCATAATCCTCTTTCTGCGAAATCCACTTCCAAGATGCTGTGGATCGGCTTGGGAAGTTATAGGCGGACCGAAGTTGAAAACCGGCATAAAAGAGACACTGCTTACTTTCTGGAATCGTACAGTATATTTTGAGAGTTTTTCGATGCAATAGGGTTGAATTGTTGCTTAAATTAAACCGTTTTTATTCTGTCAAATCACTCAACGTATTTGCCACATTTCCGGGTGTTGTGAACGCTATTTCTTCGAAATAATTTAAAAAAAAAAAAAAAAAGTACCCTGCGGCCTTCGTGCCAAAGACTATTTAAATTTGGAGTAAAAATATATGGTCCTGGTTGAGCGCATACTTGAAATGTAAAGACGATTTCCTAAGCGTAGCACAAGGCTAAAAGTATGAGGGCACACGGTGAGGATCAAACTCACTCTTCAGTTGTAATTTTGCTAACCATTATACCACGTCGAAGTGACCGAAATGTTTTTGCTCTAGCTGTGATGATTGCAGAAATATGTTTCATCGCCTCTAAAAACAGATATAAAATGGAAGTCACTCGATCATGAAGTCAGTTCTTTGGTGCTATATATATATATATATATATATTCGGATGAGGGTACATATTAAAAGGCATACCTGGAATCGCGAAAGTTCTTGTTCGCCCTTGGCGGGAAACGGACTTCGAACGATTCCGAAATCTGTATATTGCCTACGGCCACGTCGCTATGGGGATAGTTGTTGGTAGGGGGAAGGACTGACACAGCAGAAATTGTCCCAAGTATATACATCCGGTTGAGTAGGCAATATGTCGTAAATCCATATAAACGCGACATATTCTTGTAAGGATGCAGCTAAACTTGATGCTTTTAACAGAAATTCATTAAGATAAACTTTTTTGCAAAGACGTTGGTAACATACGACAAATGAAATCCTTTTTTTCTCCATAAATCAAAGCTCGAAGCAAACCTGTTGAACATTCGAAAATTAATATACATTATTTGTCCCCAAGTATGGTGCTTCTGGTATACATCTAGAGATTCTTGACATTATCCAAAGAAAGAATTTGCAATCTTATTTATCCTGACCAAAACATGTCGACTTAAATCACTTTCTCACCCTCATAATGTATTGTGTGTCTGCCTTTTCTACAAATCTTTTTATGACAATTGTCCCGATGATCTTACCTCTTTCGTAAATCTACTTCACAAATTTAAGAGAAGTACTAGATTGCCAGCTAGGTCTCATTATTTTCCTGCTTAATCATTTTAAGCGTGTGCCTTATTATAATAGTTTATTATCTTACTTCTTGCCTGTGCAATACTTATGCCTTCTTATTCTCTTGACACCTGCAATCTTAAGAGAAAATTAAATACAACGTCAATGTTTTTTGTTTGTCGCCTCAGAGTTTACTCAGTTTCCTTCACTCTCAGTAACCCCTCGCCTGTTAGTGGATTTATTGATTTGCCTGGACAAAAAGTAAAATTAAAAGAAGTTTTGGTTAAAAAGTAAAATTAAAAGAAGTTTTGGTTAAAAATTTAGTTATTCTTGCGTCAGCATGTGACAAGAAACTAGTATAGAAATTTTTGGCGTCTTTTTTTGCAGTAATTAAAAAAAAAAAATACTAAAAAACATTGATTTGGAAATTCTTGCAAAAATGAAAATTGTCTGATTGTAATGAAGCTTTCAGGACTTATTAAAAAAAAAAAATGAAATTATTTTACAAATTCATTTAGAAATCATCTTGAATGAGTTGGAAAATGATCCAATAAAAATAATAATTCATACTTTTAATACTTCATGAACTTACGATCCTTAGCTATGATTAATTAATAATGAACATGTCATTTTCATTTACGATCAATTTCATCACGAATCTTCTATTAAGCTTGGAGAGTAATTATATATTCTTATTGCTCGAAATAGAATCCAATAAGGTTATAAAAACCTCGGGGAATTCCAGTAAGATATCTTTAATCATTTCTAAGATACAACGGTTCAAATCTTAATCTAACCATTAAACAATTTTGCTGTTACAACTGGTATGTCTCCTCTCGATTTCCATTTGTTACAACCCGACAGATCAGCCAAATACACTTTTCGGAATACTTAACGTAAAAATTTCGTGCAGTGTATCAGAGTCTCATAAACATTCGTCTACAGGTTTGAATTCACTAGTTTCCTTCGGCAAGACTGTCACCCAAGGATGATTGATGCATTTAATTTCCAAGGGCATTAGGTGAAGTGAACGAAATAGAATTTGAACCCAATTTGGCTATTTCATCTATTATCAAACCTCTCTCTCATATATATATATATATATATATATATATATTGTGAGTACAACAGGAAGTTACAGAAGGGGAGGGGTGAAACAAAAATAAGGAACAAGGTTTGAATGGGGAGTAAAAACAAAATTGACGAACTTTCATCCGGGTTCGTATAAACGTAAAATATACTTTTTACTATGTCTACACACCGACAGTACTTCAAACCCTTCCTTTAACAGCCCTTCCAGGCCTGGACACGCCACCACTCCCACAGCTTCAAGGTGCTTATTTTACACGTATTATATGCTATGTCATGGGGAATTTTGAAGTATTATTGAGCACTCTTTTGGTACTACTGTGAACATTGTTT
The DNA here is from genome assembly GCA_903632075.3 of Acanthosepion pharaonis. Lineage (NCBI taxonomy): Eukaryota > Metazoa > Mollusca > Cephalopoda > Sepiida > Sepiidae > Acanthosepion > Acanthosepion pharaonis. The sequence continues at coordinate 1,393,385 of CAHIKZ030000560.1, read as the reverse complement.
TTCTTTCTCTTAAAATGAATGAATTTAGGGCTTTTTCATCCCTGCCGGATGGGCATTTTTCTTGACCCTGTCCGACCCGATTAGGAATGTTTCCCAACTTAAAGGATTTACATGCAGTATCTTTAATGGATCAAAAAGGATCCGGTTTTAAATTGTTCTTTGTTTTATAAGATCTCATCGTTCGTGCTGCATTCTCACGATTAGCGTCATATAGCTTCAGAAGCTCCAGATTTTTCCAAGCGTAGCTTAGATGTGACACAAGGCCGAATGTATGGGGCACCCAGTGAGACACGAACTCACTACTCAGTCGCAATTGTTTTAGCGAGACAAGCTTGCTAGCCATTACACCCCCTCGAAGTGCCCCAAACCTATCTTATATATATTTATTGAGTTACAAATAAATAACGTGCCATTACCTGATTGGTCAATTGTAAAAAAAAAAAAAACAAAAAGCGTTAAAACTTGCGCACATTTATTTTCACCCTGTATATTAAAGACAGCTAGTTAATCGGTGGCTGATATTCAAGGTCAGCAGTCACATTATAGAAGTAGTCGAGAGATACTTGTTTCTCTCGGCAATAAATGTTCATTCAAAACAATTTTTATTAAAGATAATAGATTGTGTCGGTCACAAAAGTTTTGTTGGCATATTTTCCGTATTTCTGTGTTGAATTTCTTGTTAAGATTTTGTCTTTTCGATTAGATTTACTCATTAGAAAGAAAAAATATAATAGACGAGATTTCAATTAATAATTCATTAAAATAAAATCTATTTAAAATCAATACAGTTTACAAATTCATTTTCTCTATTCGTGGTTATATCTCCGAAAATGAAAAGAAATCTTCGATATTCAAACATAACGCTCTCTCGTAGACTCGCCTGCAAAGTAGCTCATGATTCAAGAGACAAATATTGAAAAAAAATTACAAACGAAAAATATCCAATGAAATCATTATGGTTCTGCAACAGCCATTTTAAATTGTATTTAAATTCTCAAAATTCCCGACATGTCACACAACAGCTTGGGCTTTTTTGGTAAAGATAACTCAGTCAATTAGGTATATCACGCTAATATGACAACACAAACGTTCACAACTATAAGTTCAATAGTATTCCAAAAAGGTGTAAACTAATGTTTCTCAACCTCTTTTTACTTTAGAGTGTAGGCTTGTTCAGAATAAATCTAAAAGTTTTCACAGGATGTAACGTTCAATTTTAATAAGGAAAAATTAGTCCTTAAATTTCAAAATAGAAAAATAAAAAGAGTCTGATATAAGCATTTATTTTTAAGACATTACAACCTTTTATATTTAAGTATGCTTGGACCCTTAAGTTGGGACCCTGATGGTGCAATTTTAACTTTTTCTAATGATAGGACTTATATGTTAAACTGTGAAAATAAAAAGTTTAGGAGACAAAGTGGTAAAAATGTTTATCCCCTCCTTTATTAAAAAATTGTGATTAATGATAGGAATTTTTAACATACATAAATCAAATGACAAAAAACATAAGCTATGTGCTTGATGTCTCTAGTGTTTTTTTTTTTTTTTTTTTTTTATAAATAAAGATTTTTAGATATAAAATTACTTCATAAATTGATTTTTTTTTTTTTTAACTTTAGGCGCAACTGGTTACCTTAGAGGCACATCAGAGAGTTCGGGCGCATCGGCTGAGAAACGCTAGTGTAAACTAGCGCACTGACATTGGTTTACATTCAATTTCTTTTCTGATAATGACAGAAGCCAGTCAAAAGCTCAGAAATTTGGAAGAACTTACAGGAAAACTAATCCGCCAAAAAACAAAACAACTTTGTAAATATTAAGAAAATGTGTTTGAATTATTGATTGAACCGCTTGCGGGTTATTCAAAGATCCCCCACAAAAATAGATTGTAATATTTTTTTTAGATAATGATTTTAGTGATAACAGTTTTACTAATTAACCCATAGCTTTCGGGCAGAAGAGATGGAGTCATGCTTTCCCTAAAGATACTTGTGCGTAAGTGAATATAACGAACACAACTGGAATTGGAACTCTGCTCTCCGATGAAATATCCCGAGCCATTATCCGTTACACCAACTGCATATTCAAGCTTATAGCACCTGGTATTCCCAAGCGGTCACCCATCTATATACTGACGTTGCTTAACATCAGTGATCGGACGGAAACCGGTTATTCAACGTGTTGTAATTTTGTCTTTGTTCAAAATAGCCGATAATTAGGAAGGCCGTAGTTAGAGACAGTATCGAAGGAACAGAAGACAAGGTAGAGGAAACAAAGAATAAGAGGTTTATTAAATACTCATACACAGAATGGAAATATTTGAGTAAACCAAATACTACTCAAATCCTACTCTAATGTGGCTACTTGCCATATTTTTAAGTAGGAGCAGTCCATTGTCACAGTAGTATTGGTAAGCAGGAAGCACGCTGAGTCCGACTATACAACACAATGTGATATGGTCGTAAGCGTAAATGGGTCTTACTCTATGTTCATATGCTCTACTGAATTTAACTGTAAAAAGATAATATTGTGTAAGCATCATCTACATAAGAGACTTCTTCCTTACAGTTAAGTGACTGTTTAGATAATGGAAACAAGCAAACTTGTCCAAGAGGAATAAAGTGACACTAGATATCAGTAAACAAATTCATAATAGTTACGGTATGAGTTTATCCACGTCATCCGCTACAAATTTCTTTAACGATAGGAAGGTACAATACGAGTACTTGAAGTGCGGCTACTGAATCGAAGTTACGAATCACTTGTAAATCCGTGGTCACTATTCTGCATCCTTCTTTACCTGATGTTTTTTTTTTCTATTACGTGAATATTCGTTTTTTATTGTAAGACCGTTTTTCTTTAAAAATAATAATGTTGTTCACTAAATTTAAATATCTATTTGCATCCTTTTGTCGCCTCTAAAAAGAAAAGGAAGAGCCACATCTCTGCTGGTAAATGCTAATAACAAACGCTTATCAGAGAGGCATTTTACCTAGAGACGTGGTAATCAAATTGAATCAGTTCGGATCACACGACCCACACAAGACAGATGTAGTTTCACCAATCGCACTTTTGCATACAGTAAAACCGCGTAAATTCTAAAGTCTACCACGCTGGTGGATATCACATGAATATCTATGTTTTATGCGAGTTTGATAATATGCATTGGCCGGTATGAAGTAAAAGTGATGGGTTCATTAATGGAGTATGACAGCGGGGGAAGAAAGTCGTAGTCTTCTGAACAGACCATCCGTAACATCCACACAACACCCGCTAACGGCTAATTCACAGAAACGAGCCGAAGCTGCCTTAAGTATCACAACAAGCAGCGAGAAGCATTAGATCAAGACTTTAAACAAACGGTTCGAATATTTTATCTGGCTGTCCGTGGCTAATACGAAATGAAAAACGACGAGTTGGTCTTGACAAATGTGGACATCGGAGATTTTATCGGTAGATTAATGAAGTTGAGTGAAAAAGAATTCAAATGTTAGAAATATTTATGGCGATGTTTACATTTATAGTTGGATAATCGTTGTTCTCGCAACGTTTCAGTTAATGTGTGTCGATCCAGAAACCGTTCAAAGAATTTCGCAGTGAACCCTTTATTTAACTGACGGTGACTAGTCCTGTTTCTATTAAGTTTGTACTACCCGGCTTAGTTACTATACAACCAAATAGACGAGCGGATTACAGCATTGAGTCGCGTTGTTCATTCCCTTAACCAGTTAAGAGAAAGAGGACAAGCAAAAAAAATGAAATGGACTGGACAGTGGAATGACGAAAATCTACCAAACGGAAATTAAAATAACATTTTTCAAGTTTCGAAGAGAGATACTCCCACCCACAAATAAAAGAAAAAAATACTGTCATATACGGTCTGGTGGCCACACTGTACGTCTCGCGGTCCTTGACAAAATCCAGAGACGAATATGCATTGTGATAGGTCCTGATCTGGCATCTCGTCTACAGTCGCCTTTTCCCCCCATACATTCCCTGGCTCTACTACAAGTATTTTCACGGCAACTGTTCCGACGAGGTACTTTCGTTGGTTCGCAGACTGCATGAATTTAAGCGTGCTACTAGGCTGACATCTCGGTCCCACCCTTTCACTGTCGAAACGGTTAAATGTAAGCGTCTCTTCTACTCAACCAGCTTCTCTCACATTTCCGGTCTGTGAAACTCCCCTTCTCGTACTTGCTTCTCTGATAACTATAACCTTCAAATATTCAAGCGTAATGTCAATCGACAGCTTCTGATACCTTGATCTTGTTCCCCGTCCTTCTCTTTATTCTCTTCCCAAACACGTCTCTTTACGCTTGTCCTCAATCCTCTGTAAACCCTTGCGTGTTACTGGCACTCTGCTTTGCTTGGGGCGAATTACTTAAAGAAAAAAAAAAGAAAAAAAGCTTAATTTTAATTAACCAGCCTAACTGCAGCAAATACGAAAATTTCGGTATGGGAAAGAGTTTATATAAATTGTAAATTAATTTATGCTTGAAAATTACGAAATATGCGCATGAAAGAATTTTCTCAAGAAAAAAAAAAAATGGGTGCATTTTCCATGTCGGAAGAGATAAAATTCAGGTTTATACAACGAGTTATTAGCGATCTTTTTATGTTTCTGGAAACCTAAGTACATTTTTGAAGATTTTTTTTTGTTTTTTTGTTAAAAAAACAAAAGTAAAAAGCAACAAACAAAACAATAAATAAAACAAACAGCTCTCTAAACGCCAATGTAATCAACGACAGATTCTTGATCCCGATGTACATCTTCGAAAATTAGACAAAAATACAATAAAAAATTTGAATTTAACAGTATATATATGTCTGGTTATTTTTATCGTAATCATTTCATATTCATGAATATTTTTCCGTATATTACAATTAAACAAGGTAAGAAATGCACAGAAACAGTGAGAATCATTTATTTCCTCAACTACTTTCTATCTCTTTCTGAGATCATCAGGGGTGCTATAAATGGAAGTATGAGTTCTACTCAGTGTTATCAATGTTTAATAAGCATAACTTCGCCAGACCCAAGGTCAATTTGCATCACCCTTCAACCAAGTGGTGCCTTCGGTTTACCTGTCTTTACCTTTATTACGTGTCCGAGATTCAAATTTGACCACTGGCATAGGTGAGAAATGACTAACTAATAAAAGAACACACACACACCTGTGTGGGTGTGTGTGTGTTCTAGTCTATTTTATCTTGGTCTAACAGAAAAAGTGAAAAAATATTATCAATAAAGGACAAAAACCTATCAATACAAGATCAAGTCAATCAATAACAAAACTTTATGTCCGACTTATTTTGCCACACACACAATATATATATATATATATATATATATATATGAAGGCAACTAGGAAAACATACTTGCAGATAATGACGACGTGATTAAGCAGCTGAAGTCGTAACTGATTAGCTATCATCTGAAAGTAGGTTTTAGCAACGTACAAAAAAGATCACAAGATGTTTTAAGAGGAAAAGAAAGCACTTGAGTCAACGGAAGTTGGCCCTTCACAGACAGCATGAAAAATGTTCGCATGAAAGCCACTAGCAACGAAAGACAAAAACAAACATCGCAATTTTTCTTTGAATGAAGTCGTGACTGAGGTGACAAATAATCCATTAAGTTCAATAACACGTAAAATTATAGACGTAAACCATGAAATGTGTTACTTGGATTTCAGTCATTTTATCGATGTTTATAAAAGACGTCGATATTCAGAGAACTTAAAACGATTATCTGGTTACTTAGTGCATTATTTTACTTACAATTATTGCGACATGTCGCAAACAAGTCAGTGCATTATTTTAAAAATAACTAAATAACCAACAGTACCTTAGTATAGACATCACTTATTGCCAGTTAAAAGTGTTTTCATATTTACATAAGTAGTAAAATAATGGTTCTAAGTAACGCGGTTTATCGAAAACAAATAAACGTTGTCTGAATTTCTGAGATGATGTATTATTTGTCGACTATTTACACAGGATGGGTAAGGTATTTGAGGACATATTTTTGTGGTCATTGCTATATCTTACTATATATTTTTCAGATAGCAATATGGCAAACACCCAGCTTACTCAAAAAAATGAAACGGCATGCTGTGTGTCTTTAATAGCGGCTTAGAGAGATCTCGATTTTTAAAAGTCGCCGGATCTTTCGTCTGCAAACATCGTAAGGAGTTAGAGACCAAAGATGGAAACATATCAAAGCGTAAAAAGCATTCCAAATGCCGACATCAGAACACCTGAAATTTTCCAGAATGTTCAGCAGACCATCGATGGCAATCCCAGAAAACCCATGAGTTTACTTGCGACATATTTCTGTGTCAGAAGAAACAATCAGAAATGTTTTCCTCAAAGACATTAGATAATAAGCCTTATGTGATGAGGAAAGCTCAATTTATATCAGAAAAAAAAAAAACAAAGTTCCAACAGTTATGTACACAAAATTTTCCACAACTTTGGTTTTTTTGTGGTGGTGTCAGCAACGAAGGACATACGATGCTTTCTCACTTCATTCCAGAAGGCATTAGAGTTAACTCTGCTGCCTGCACTGAGGTCTTGGAAAGAGTTGTTAAGACTTGGATAGACATTATACGCAATGGAAGGCCTTATCTGTTTCAAAAAGACTCTGCAGCATCATAAGTCTCAAGTAAGGCAGAAATGGATGGCTGGACATTTTCACGATCATATAACCCCTAACATTTGGCCTGCTAATTCCCCATTTGACTACTACGTGTGGAGCGCTGTTGAGAGTAAGGTCAATGAACGCCCCCATAACACCAACAATTCTTTGAAAGCCAGAATTATGTCCAGTATAAACCTAGGCCATTTAAATCGAGCATGTAAACGATTTCGATCCCTCGCTAGAAGCGGTTAAGCTGAAGGTGGCTTTATTGAATAAAATCATAAAAGTTAATGCTTATAATATTTTTCAATAATAAATTTATGATATATCTGCTTTTCTATAAACACCAATCTGTCCTCACATACCTTCCGCATCCTGTATATAGTGTGTTATGGGAATTTACCTATAACGATAATGGACTCTTCCTGACACTATAAATACTGCGCCTCTCAAGAGGTATAATGAATGAATGGTGTAACGAGTCGAGACAATATTAGTTTCACTCTAAACCAGACGGACAGTCATTGCTAACACCTTCAACTTCTTGTACTATATTTCTGTTGTAATATATCTTTGTTATTCTACTCTTGTGTTCATGTTGTTCTTCCTTGGTTCTAACCTTGGACCATAACTGTGGTGCGAGGATATTGGACCATAACAGTGTAATATATATATATATATATATATATATATATTGCATACATACACAGTTGTAAGGTCATCAAAGTTCAGCTTGCTCAGGGTGCTAGAAACCCGAGTGGGGACAGCCGAGCAATAACGGAACAGTACTAAATGAAAATAAGAACTGGCTAGACGAGATATCCCTAGACATGAGCAGTGGAATAGAAACGGACTATCCACGTAGGTTTAGATAAAAGGTTCGGTTCAGAATTAAGTGTAGGTTACCCAATCAGATATACACCTGAGAAAGGCCAGAGGGCATAACGGGCGAAACGTTGTGATAACAAAAATGAGGACAATAGTCCGAATGTCTTTTATGTGCCGTATCCCTTCAGGATGTAGGAGGTTGTCCAAGGTCATGATCGCCTATCTCTTGTAGCTCTTAAGTTTTGTCTGTTGTTTCTCCCAAATCCTGTTCTACCATCCATTTACTCAAGTTCAAATATTATAAGCTGCTTTCCTCTGTCCTTCAATCTGGCCTGTGAGTATCAGATTTTCCTATCCCTCCTTCCTCATTACGCGCTGCTTCTTTCTGATATTAAGTAGAAGTCCAAATACAAATAGTTTAAGTTATCATTGTTGTGTTACGAACGGAAGACACAACGTTTAATTCCAAGGAAAAATATCTCTTCACAAAATTTAATGTAATTAGTAAATGTTGGTACTGTTTAGCGATAGAAGTGTTTTTTTTGTTCATTAGCTGATGACTAGGGCCAGCTCAAGGTGCTGGAAACTCGAGTAGTCGCCCGGGACGGTCTTTATGTCACCAGGTCATGTGTTTGGATCTTACAAACAAAATGGAAAAAAAATATAAGGAAATAAATAAAAAACAAAGTTAAATTTCTTCAGTGGAGAGAAATTTTTGAGAATTTAGTTATTAATTCTTTCTGCAATGGTGTGGTAATCAAACGCCATAACAAACAAAAAAAAAACAAAACAAAAAACCAACAAAAACCACAAACCAAAACCAAAACAAAAAAACCAAAAAAACCAAAAAACACAAACCAAAACCAAAAAAACACAAACCAAAACCAAAAAACAAAAAAAACGCAAAAAACCAAAAAAACCAAAAAAACAAACCCCAAAAAAACCAAACCAAAACCACAAAAACCAAAAAACCACAAACCAAAAACAAAGACAAAAAAAAAACGCAAAACCAAAAAAAAACAAACACAAAACCCCCCCAAAACAAAAAAGAAACAAAAAAAAAAAACCACACCAAAACAAAAAAAACACAAAAACAAAAAAAGCCCGGCTTAGATGTGGCACAAGGCCGAATGTATGGAGCACCAATGAGGATTGAACTCACTATTCAGTCGTAGTTGATCTAGCAAGACAAGCTTTCTAACCATTACACCACGTCGAAATGCCCTTATAGTGATTTTCCAAGCGTAGCTTAGATATGGCACAAGGCCGAAATTAGAGGGTACCCAGTGAGGATCGAACTCACTATATATATATATATATATATATAATATATATATATATATATATATATATATATAAATAATCCGTAGGTGAAAAGATAAGCTAAGTAGGTCTTTTTAATATAAAATATTAAAGAGATCCACGAAGAGAGCTCAATGCATTGTATACAGGGCAATATGATGTACCTGTCGAAAGAAATTTATTATCGTATCTTTGGAGTTGTATTAAGTTTTTTTTTCCTTTGAGATTACACACACATATACATACACACGTTTCCATTGAGATATATTTAATTGTATAATTTAGACAAATTTTTGTCTTATTTTCAATTGAATCCTTTCATATTCACGATGAACACAGCGATTTTGTCTTTGAAAATGATGAACACTAAAATATTTGTCTTGAAATAAGCAACTCACTAATGATGACATTGTGCTCTGTCGAAAGTCCTTGGAATCAAATATGTATGGACACGGGGATTTTCTCTCTTCCTTTAATAATGATACCAAAAAGCTTGTCTGAGAATATGAAAGGATCCAATTGAAAATAAGTAGACAAAACTTGTCTAAATTTTTCAAGAAAACATGTCTATCATTATATATATATATATATATATATATATATATATATATATATATATATATATTTTACACTAATTTTAATTGGTTTTGCCAAACGCTCAAAATATTAATAAAATATTTTCTAACTAAGATTAAAACTCCTACTATTTCCCTTGTTTTTTTTTTTTCATTCTTCCTATTTTAATATTTATATTGAAAAGATAGGAAAAGTCTATAATTCATTTTTCTGAAACTGCCCAGAGTCGTTCGCTGTTTGTAATAGAAGAAAAAAACTAATCTCCAAATAGACACCTAGGTGCCTAATACTAGGCGCATCTTAAATAATGGAGGGATCGTAATTTCTCAATTTGCAAGAACCCGGTAGGTCTTAATAAAAAAGTGGCTCAGGATGTCATTTAAGGGGCCAAGAATTGGAATTTAGACACTGGAAAAAATAATAAAAGAACACTGGTTCACAATTTTCTGTCAGAATTTCTACAATGGGGATTGACCGATTCGTTTTCTACGACTTAAATCTGCAGCTTATTTAATACCAGAAAATATTTTTAGATAATGTTTTTGAAGATAAAGATTTAGTGATGCTATTCTTACTAATTAACCCATAGCTGAGGGGAAAAGAGGTGCATTCATAGCTTTTCCAAGGGTATTTGCACGTAAGTTAATATAAAGAACCTAACTGGAATTAGAACTCGGCTCTCCGAATTCCGATTCTGAGCCTTTATCCATTACGCAACCATCATACCTAAGCTTACAACAGTGGTATTCCAAAGCGGTTACCCATCTATATAAAAACCTTGTTGATGCCGTTTTCATAGATTGAAACTTTGTGTTTTTGTTGGAAGAATGGTGTAATATAGTTTGCGAATGACTGTACAGAGTCAATTTTTTTTTTGTCATTTAAATTGTTCTGTAGAGAGTGGAACATCTGAAAATCTCAAATCGCCAAGTCAGGAGAATTCGGAGGTTGCTAGAGGGTTCCACATTTCAACTCTTATTTCAAAGCTTCTAAAAATTCTGTTTTGCAACACGCAGTCTTGCGTTGTCGTGGTGGAAAATGGCACCATTTCTATTTGCTAAAAAACACCCATTTTTCTTGAACGCATTCTTCAAATGGCAAAAGGCGGTTGAGATATCGATTTTCAAACCCTTAGCAATATCTTTCTTCGACATCTTTGACTTATTCTCCACGGTGGCTAGCAAAGCGTCTTCATAGAAGTGGCAAGGTCGCCCGGAGCATGGTTGATTGTTTAGGTTAAAATCAGACTGACGAAATCTGCCAAACCACTTTTTGACCGCTGAAGAGATGAAGAACCACATAAGTAAACTTTCTGAATGTTTTCGTCACAATTCCGACACTTACCGAAATATCCAGTGAATGTCAAATTCTCCACGCCTTTTTTCTTCATTTTCAAGAGGTTTTTCCATTTACATTGTTCAGACTATCGCCCAATTCTTTGTTCTCATATTTATTACAAGGTTTCGGCCATTGTACGCTCCGGCCTTCTTCAGGTGGTTGGAATGTTGAAATGAATCTTATTTCGCTCGCTGGTGTAAACTGTTTATGATGATGTTGATTTGGGGTTAGTAGAGACAAACGCCAAATAACACGTAACAATAAAAAGGGTTTTAATAGGTTGGTAAGAAGGTACAGAAACCGCCTGAGTAGTCAATAACTAGCTCAGCTAAGAATTTCTCTGTGTATCTCTCTTTTGACATGCCACTATTTAAAGTCTTTGTTCGCAGACAAGTTCATCTTCAAGAGGGGTGTTAGGTTTCCGACAACACTATTCTAGTTCCACGTGCCATGTTTAATGGATATCAGCTATCTCCTGTTAATTCCTCTCAGAGTTCTCCACCGCCTTAACCAGGTATTGAACTCACACTCTTTGGGTCCTGTCACTGGATCTAACCAACGCCTTTATCCACTGTGCCATGTCATACACTTCTTAGCTACTCGAAAAAATATTTTACTGGAAATAGTTACAACGTAATTAACTTTCGTATCTGTTTATATTCCTGAGATGAGGTATTATGTACACTATTTACATTGTTCGGACTATCGTCCTCATCTTATGCCATATTTATCACAACGTTTCGGCCGTTGTATGCTCCAGTCTTCTTCAGGTGGTTGGAATGTCGAACTGAACCCTTTATTTCGCTCGATGGGGTAAACTGTTCTAGTTCCACATGTTTAATGGGTGTAATCAGTTATCTCCTGTTAATTCCCCTCTCCAAGTCCTCCACTGCCTTAACCAGGCATTGAACTCACACTCTTTGAGTCCTGTCATTGGATCTAACTATCGCCTTTATCCACTGTGCCATGTTCCCTCAAGGAACCAAAGAGTTGTGAGTTCAATACCCAGTTAAGGCGGTGGAGAACTTGGAGAGGGGAATTAACAGGAGATAACTGATATCCATTAGATACGGCACGTGGAACTAGAACAGTCTACCTCAGCAAGGGTTCAGCTCGACATTCCAACCACCGGTCGAAACGTTGTGATAAATATGGCAACAAAGATGAGGACGATAGTCCGAACAATGTAAATAGTGTACATAATACCTCATCTCAGAAATAGAGAGAGTTTTCCAATGTTTGATTTAATTAATGCTTTTGAAAGTGGGTTGTTCGAGGTCCTTTCTACATCCATCTCGTGTAGTCGTATTTTAGAGATAAAAATTCATTAAATCCCATTAACATAATATGCATACTAATCTGACGTTACAAATCTTTCATACATAAAAATACTGTTTATTACCCTTTGGACATCGTCAAATTAACGTCGGTTGTGGGAATTTGGTTTTCCGCGGTTCTTTATTCGAACGTTCTAGCAAGGAAGTGATGGAATCTTTTCTCTTCAAAAACACTAGCGAATTATATTTGTTAATTGTATATTAAAAATAACATCTGCTCTAAGTATAACAAGTTAGATAAAGTTTAGTGAAAGAATTTAAGATACGACTGTCATAACTAATTTAATCAGGAATATATTAAGTTATAATTACTATACTTTTCTGTTTCTCGTTTGTATTTGTAACGAAACTAAATTACAGGTATGTTTTATTCAGATCTATATTCACCTTTATTTGCAATGACTTGTCATTTATCAGGCAGCTCTTTGATAAGTTTTGAGTAAAATTCCGTTGGTTTTAATGTGAACAAATAATGTCGAACTCTTGAATCTGCCTTTCAGAGAAACGTTGCCCCCCCCATCATTTTGCAGTTATCATTGATGCAAAATGAAGTGGATTTGGCGAGTGAAAGAACAGACCAACCAAATTCTAATTTTTATCTTTTATTTTTGTTATACACACCTGGTCAAAATCTTAAAACCAGATACAAATATATATATATATATATATATGAAATGGACAAAGTCCGACAATTATTTTAAGACATTTTTATGTTAATACATTCTTTTTATAGATGGTATTTATCAATTCACCCACAGGAATTGAATGTGGCACAAGGCCTTTTTAATGTGGGTATGTCCGAGCCCGTAGGCCCAGCCAAAATAAAACCCATCTAAACCCGTCCAAGCGGGCTAGTTCCGTCAACCTCCCCGAACGAAACCCCCACCCTTCGGCGGAGCTTCGTCCGGGTTCCTCTGCAAGCAGAGAGTTCGACAGACACCCGACCCGGCAGCCAACAAAGCGCAGATACTACACTTTGATCCTAGCCACCGGGCCGAGCGGGTATTCTTTTTTAGATGGTATTTATCAATTCACCCACAGGAATTGAATGTGGCACAAGGCCTTTTTAACGTGGGTATGTCCGAGCCCGTAGGCCCAGCCAAAAATAAAACCCATCTAAACCCGTCCAAGCGGGCTAGTTCCGTCAACCTCCCCAACGAAACCCCACCCTTCGGCGGAGCTTCGTCCGGGTTCCTCTCTGCAAGCAGAGAGTTCGACAGACACCCGGCCCGGCAGCTCACAAAGCGCAGATACTACACTTTGATCCTAGCCACCGGGCCGAGCGGGTATTCTTTTTTTAGATGGTATTTATCAATTCACCCACGGGGATCGAATGTGGCACAAGGCCTTTTTAATGTGGGTATGTCCGAGCCCGTAGGCCCAGCCAAAAAAAACCCATCTAAACCCGTCCAAGCGGGTCAGTTCCGTCAACCTCCCCCAACGAAACCCCCACCCTTCGGCAGAGCTTCCTCTCTGTCAGGGTTCCTCAGCTCACTGCAAGATATTCTTTTTATCCTAGCCACCGGGCAAATATTTTTTAGATGTAAATTTATAAATGTTTGTTTAAACAAAGTATTAAACAACATTTACCGGCCTGAATGTCCGAGAAATTTTCACAGAAAATATTCGTTACAAAAAATTTCTCGGACATGCAGGCGGGTAAATGTTGTTTAATACTATTTATTATAGACAGAGCATTCACTTAAATATCTGGAGCTATAGAAAGAATGTATTAACATAAAAATGTCTATATATATATATAATATACTGTTATTTTAATCAAAATAAATTTGTGAAACATTTACAAGTAATTAGAAAATGTAGTTTATCAACAAACAATGAACATTTTTAAGCTTTAACGTACCAATCAATTGGTTAACATGAAATTAATGATTCTCATTCGTGGTGGGGATGGAAACCAACCTAGTTTTCTTCTACGTGCTGTGTTCCTTCAGGACCTAGACAATCATGGTTTTTTATAATGCCCTGTCCTTTGTAGCCTTTAGTAAATCTTGTCTTTTTTTTATCTCTCCTAATCCCTTTTTATGCCAACTTAAGCTCGTTAAGTAGGTTATACGCTTCTCTCCTTGTTCTTTCAATATGTCCTGCGCGCGCCAAAATCTTTTAAGCCCTCTTTCCTCATGTCCTAGAAATTTCAACAGTCTTTCTGCGTTTACCTGTAAGTGATTTTTTTGTTTCCATTTTAACTTAAACTTCGTTGCTCACGTATTCAGTCCATAGTATTCTCATCATCCTTCTGTAGAACCAAATTTGTGGCGTGATGAGATGGTCCAGCCTTAACTGCTATATAGGAAGCCTGGTATTGAATAACAGTTCAATACTTTTTTTTGTTTCTAATTAAATTTTCCTGTTTCATAATACTTTACTCAACTTTTGTAAGGCTTCTTTCGCTATCCACTCCGCCTTCGGATTTCGTTTTTGCATTTTTCTTCCTGTTTAAACACTTTCTAGAAATTTAATTTCTTGCACTTGTTTAATTTTGGCATCTCCAATGTGTAATTCGCATGTTAGTTCGGTTTCTTTTTGTTGAGAACCATACAGTCCTTTTGTAGTTGATGTTTAATCATTTCTTCTCGCTTTCCTTGAGCTGCTTTACGTGAGAGTTCCTGTAGTTTCCTTTCTGTATCTGCTATCAACACTGTGTAATCTGAATATCTAACGTTGTAATAATTGTGGCCACCGATAATCTATCCTGGTAGGACTTCTAATTCTCCCAGGATTGCTTCGATGTAAAATCGATTAAAAAGGAGAGGAGTAAAGAAAATCGCCAAATATGTCTAAGATCAGAGTAGTATAAGGTGTGGTAAAAGATTATTAGCTTAAGAGATTCTGAAATAAGTATATGCTGCCGCATGTGGTCCGGTGCTCCTATTTACCTTGAGCTCCTTGAAATTTTCCAAAGAAAAATCAGCAATATTATCGGTCCTGATTTAGCGGCTCAGCTACAGTCACTTTCTCACCGCTCTCTGCGTTTTTTTCTATACATACTTTCATAGTAATTGTTCGGATGAACTCTTCGCTGTGGTACCTGAACTCTCTAAATCTCTCTAAGCGCAGTACTCGACTGGCGTCGAGATCTCATTAATTTCCATTAAGTTGGTTAGATGTGGTAATAAATTCTCTAACAATTTCTTTTCTCGCATGTTTGTTGTTGTTGAATCTCCTTCCGGTTCCATGCTTTCCAGATAACTTTAATCCGCAAAAATTAAAATGCAATATCAATCACTATCTACTCTCCTGATTATTTTTTTTTTCTCTCGCTCATTAATGTTTTTTGTTCTTAATTCTTTCACAACCAGTAATCCTTTGTGTCTTAGTGGCTTTACTATCTTGTATGGAATGTTACCGATTAAAAACAATTCTGAAGTTTGACAATCGCCAGATTTTGGTCGGTAGGTTATCTTGTGAACTTTGTATCACTCTGCATTGTACATGCAAGTCTTGTGCAACGTGCAAAAACGAACGTTATTAATAATAAATATTATTCATGATGCTTGACAGCTGTGGTTCATTGTTGTAGTCGGAGCTGTGAGCATTTTGGATCAGTTTGATTTTTCTTTTTGGGAAAAAGAAAAAAAATTAGCAGGTGGTTGGAAAAACGTTTAATCCGATATCATACCTTGGAGCGACTACTGAAGACGGAAACGAAAACATTCGTTGGAACTGGCTCTAACAGCCTCAGCTTTTTCGAGAAAAAACTGTCTCTGATGAATGGTAAAGTTTTGGAGTAATTCAAAGACTTCAAAACAAAAGTTCGCTCGTTTAAAACAGATTTCACGTAAGTTTCCCCTAAGAAAGCATATTCGTTTAGTTTGTTTTACGGCATATCAACCTCAATGGGTTATTTAATCCCGATAAAATTTTTATTGCTGGTAATGTTTTTCTTCCAAAAACTATTCCCGGGAATATTTTTCCTTGAAGAAATCTATAGCTGGTCATATTTTTCAAAGAATATATAGCTGCTTGTATTTTTAAAGTATTGCTGATAATTATTCCTTCAAAAATTATTGCTGGTATTAATTTTTTTTTTATTACAAACTATTTCTTGTATTAAAACCTATTTTTACGCAGGTTTGGGTGTTAGCTATTTTCCCATAGCTGGGACCCAAACAGGTGCTACCACCCCGGATCAGGGTGAACGTGGGAACTGCAATTAAGAGGTGGTTCCACGTTACTTAAAACGTCTTGATCAGAGGCTGTGCTGCTGAACGTAGTTTATCGTCTTACCCAGGACGCGGATGTAGTTTATCGTCATATCCAGGGCGGGAAAGCATATTGGTAAATACATTTATATGGGGTTGCTTGCATCCAAAATTGCTGTAATCTGAAATATCGCTGAATTTCCATTATTTTTTGCTTCAATTATCGGCAAGGCCGTGTTTTACTTTCTGAGTGAAATTGTAAACTTCTCTCCTGGTCGATTTGGCAAGAAGGACTGACGTGTGACAAGTTTTCGTCTTTATGAAAATAAATTGATTAGATTGGGTGATCTACTTGAATACAAATCCGAGAATCTTTTCGATTCTTATTCTATGAAAATGTCAGATTTTGCGTGTTTCTTTAGTTTGCATGTTAAACATTATTTGTACAGTTCACAGTCAATAGCCCTTCCTAGAGAGTCAGGTCTACATTCGAACACCTGAAAAAATCTGTTTCATTCATTTATCATTTGTTCTTTGTTTAAGAAGATGTCATTATCTCACCAACATTCTCATAAAATGTCTTGGTTACATAAAAAAAAAATTAAATATGTTAATGTCGGAAAACAAACAAAAGTTTGCATTTTTGATTCTTATCTTCAGTGACAAGAGACATGATTTGGAAATATTAGTTTTTAAAGACATCACCTTACATCACTCTTATGCACACAAATGCATGGAAAAATGTTATTAAAATACAAACAACAATTTTCACACATTGAAACGCACGTGTAGGCGTTCTAGTAGTCCTTCAAAGAGAAAAAACACAGTCAACCTTGAAAAGAGATTTTCCTCCAATCCCAATCAGTTATTGCAAATTCAAACGTGAGATCCAGGAGAAAAGAACTCATCCGTAAATAATGTCTTTTCGCCCGATAACCAACCAAATATCTGGTTTATATTTAAAGAGCTCAATGGTTACATTTTTTTTTAAAAACTGTAGCTTCTAAAATGAACTGTTCAATTCCAAAGTCACGAAGAAAAACTGTTTAGGCTGAACAGCATAACTTGAGTTATTTAACTTCGGAAACTGATGCGTATGAAAAGCAGCGAGGAAACTCAACATGTTATGATAATTAGGTTAACAGAATGCTACCAGTGACCAGAGTTCGATCTCTTCTAAGGGCCTTTAAAATACGTGTCCTTCTGCAAAGCTTATTAAATAATAAAAACAAACTTTAATAAAAGTTTACCCATCTTAAAGATCGTAGTGGTAAAACTGTCATAAAACTCGAAACACCAAGCTTATATGTTTATGTATTGACCATCCCTTTCGGATTCTCGTCCTGTGTATAACGTTAAACTAGATCCGGCAGCAAGACCTCTGGCCCGAACGTTCTGGGGAATGTGGAAGCAACTCTTAATTGCTGTTATCCCCAGGTTCACCCTGACACGGACCGGTAACACTTGCCAGGGTCCCAGCTATGGGTAAATATATAAACCCCAAACTGGCGACAAAACAATATGAAAGTACAAAGATATTTTTATTTTATAGTGAAAATACCACCAATATATTTTTGAAAACAAAAAAATACCAGCAATTCATTTAATTCCCGCCAAAAACGCTCTTTACAAAAATAGGTCAGTGAAACATGATCTAAAAGCTTATTTCTTACAAAGAATACATATTCTTCGGACTATAATTTAAATAATGTACATAATACCTCATCTCAGAAATATAGACAATACATATTCTATACAAACTAAACTATCCTAAAAATCGCGTCGGCATTAAATTACACATTAAAGTGTTGATAAGCCGTAAAACAAAAACCAAACATTTTTGCTTCTGACACCCCCATATAAGATGAGTGATTTTATCATGATTTTAAGTGTTTGGTGTTTTATAACCAGCGAGTCATCTGTGACAGTTTCCAAAACGGTTAACTACTTGGCCAAAACGGAATAAAATAATTTTGGGTGAATTTTTTTTTGTTTTTTTAGGTCAACCGACAACAAACCGGAAATCGACGATTTCTGGTTAGCAGTCGCAGTCTGGATCAAATCAGTTATGGGCCGCACTTGACGGGGGGTGCAGACAATATCTTGGCTAGCTCGTTTTGCCAACCACGTCTAGTTATGTTCCAGTTGGTAGGGTGTTAGTAAAAGGAAGATAGAAGGAAAGAACTGAGTTGTTAGTCCAACATGACAGAAAGTGACTGATAGCGAAACCCAGAATAAAAATCCTAAAAACATTGGAAAGTGGATTTGGGTTTTTATAGAACACCGATACATTTACTTTCGTCTCCTTGTGAATATGCAACAGGATTTTCGCAGATTTTGGTACACAACGAAATTAACGAGAATAAAGAGGCAACGTGAGGCAGTCATAGGCGGTCGGTGGAAATACCATCATTCCCAAATTTTTTTCGTGTTGAAAAGAACAAACATGCGTGGTCGAATAGTTAATGTTAGATAGCTGGAACTGTTCAAAACGAGTTGTTAGTTGTTCCAATACGAAGTTACAAGTGTTCGTAACCGAGTGTTTCTTAGTATATTGGGCTTGTTCAGCTAATGTTCACACGCTATTGCTGGAAATTCTCTTTAATCATTCGAACGGGGGGACTATTCCCGGACGTTTCACCAGGGGTGTGGTGAAGCTTCTACGCAAGAACATGCATGGGCGGGATGGGATAGGTAACTTTATGCCCTTAAAGATGCAGTGTTAAATATTTGGGCCAAAGTCCTGTAATAGGAGTGACAGTGACTTACCAGGAGCAAAGCGAATTCGTTGCCTCGCGTGTCGAACCATTCTCTGAGAGTCGGTCGCGCGTGCGCCTACTGCCATTTTTATGCAGCAGACTTATTTGCATAAAAGAACCACGCTACCGATTAAAAACCCGGCGAGTGGACGTGGGAGGCCACTGCTTTTCTAGGCTTCACTGCTCATATATATTCAAAGACCCTCGTGTGTATTTTTGTGCTTTTGCGATTGACCTGAGTTTCCATTGTGTTTAAAAAGATAAGCTCTTAAGTTTAAATTTTTGCATCCTTTTTTTGATTTTCAGTTTTTCTCGTTCTGTTTTTGCATTTGTCTATTTTTTTCTCTTTATTTTCCGTTTGAATTTTATTTTTGCTTTTTGAATTATTTTACCTTTTTCTTTCAGCCTTTTCCTTTTGTGAATTTTCCTTGTTTTGGTTGTCCATTCTTCTTCTTTTTTTTTTGAATTGTTTATTACCGTTTGAGTTTGTACGTTTGTTTTTGTTTATTTTGATTATTATTTTGATGTATGTGAAAAAAAAAAAAATAAACCTAAAGGAAGGAACAAAAGCTTAATTGTTCGGCGTGGTGGGCCGGAAAAACCCATCATGGCCGACAATAATAATGACGAAAGCAATACACCGCCTTCACAAACGGTGTCACCCTCAAAAACGGCCTGGGTTAAAAACAGGCCGCCACAAAAAGATGCTGCCTTTTACGGCGAGCAAAGGAAAAAATATGAAGAATCTTTTAAAGGCAATGAATTCCTCACGATTCAAGAAGCCTTGGATGCTGTCGACACTAGAACAATCTCACTTCTAACTTCGGATGTTAAGACCCGTAAGTTGACCGGTGTCGGCAGAGAAGTAATGGAGGAGGGGTTGAAGTCTCTAAAGATTTATCCCAAAATGTTGGCACGAAGGACGAATGCTCTGTGGGATATCCTCCTAGCTACAGAGGAGCAGGCAAAGGCATTGGCTGGAAGTCTGCTCACAACAAAGAACCTACGAATGCAGACAGAATACATGGGAACCCGCAGGACCAAGGTGACGATTCACGGCGTCCCAGCAGATATTGACGAAGATAGAATGGGGGCCTTTTTCGTACAATATGGCGAAGTGAACGAAGTAAAGGCCCTCGTCAGTAAAAATGGAATTTTAACTGGGGACATAGAGGTCCAAATAACAGTCAACAGAGAGAACTTTCGGGAAATCCCAAACACCCTGGTATGCCGGAAGAGGAGGATGTTAGTCGTGGTGGAGGGGAGGAAGCCGTGCTGTTGGACGTGTGGTGCGTCAGGGCATATGTCCAAGGAGTGCCCTGGCAAAAATGTGAAACCAACGCCCCCTCCTTCAGCAACAACAGCAGCAGTGAGTGCGAAACCAACACAAGAAAAACGTCCCGAAGAAGGCTGGAAAGAGGTGGATAGGGGTCGGAAAAATACTACCGTTCCAGCTCCGCAAGAATCGTCCCCTAAGGAACAGCCTGAAAAGAGGCAAAAGGAAGTACAGCCTTCAAAGGGGCAAGAGAAACAAAAACAGCAGCAGCACAACAGCAAACAACAACAACAGAAACAACAGCGACAAAAAAACAGCAACAAAAAAACAACAGCAACAAAAAACAACAGCAAAAAAAATCCGGCAACAAGTCCGGAAAAACAAAACGTTGCCATGGAGGTGGAGGAAGTGCCTCCCAAAAGGACCGCTTCCTTGAAAAGGAACCGCGAGGAAGATGAGGAGGAAGAAGAAGAACAGGTGAAGCAAATTCACAAGCTAATAGGACAGATTAGTGAAGAGAGGGGTAGGGGAAGAAACAGATGCACATCTGCCCCCTCTTCACCTGTTAAGAAAGAAAACATTCCCGCAGATAGGAGTCTCCTCCTTCCCTGTCTAGATTTCCACTCCCTCCTACCACCCCCACGCCTCCGCACACGCCTACTCCTACTGCATCAGACCCTCCAACTCCCCAACCTTCCCTCTCTACTCCAACCCCTTCATCCACTTCCACCCCACTGCCCCCAGATAGGGGGAAGAAGAAGAAAAGGATCTTCGGCAAGGTCGAAGATATTTGCAGGGTAGACAAGGGGGAGATGGAGAAAAACCTCTCCTCCCGCAAGAGGGCGCTACTTGGTCCTCTAGTTAAGCTGTCAACGGTTGACGGCAAATCAGTGGAGGACCCCAGAAACTTTCCTCGTGCTCCGGGGGTTGTTGGACTGATCCGGGACACTGGCAATCACTTAAAAGTATGGACCCATCTCTTTGAGGCCAGAGAGGCCTTCCCCGAGATAAGGATGATGGAGATGGCGACAAAGGAATTGAAAAAAATGCAAACATTTTGTTCAGGGAGGGCCCCAGTACTTCTCCATCCCTCATTATATAGGGCCCTTAAACTAAAATATCCCACGGACGTCGGCGGGATTGTCACAGAAGGACGAATGACGTCGGAGTTAGGAGTGGAGAGCCTGGGACAATCCGTCGGGGTCCTTTCACCCGCAGATTTCCGTCCTGTATGTGAATAGGTTTTTTGCGCTTATTCTTCTTTTCTTTTTGCAGGCTTAAAAAATGGAAACCAAGTTAGCGACTCTGAATGTGAGGGGCTTAAGGGATCGGGGTAAGGCTGCCCGCCTGCTCCGGGACCTTCTGTCCCTGGATGTGGATGTCGCCGCGATCGAAGAGACCCACTTTGTTTGCAGTGCCGATGCGTGTGTGCTGGAGGATGACTTTGTTGTCTATTCAGCATATGGGGACCGGTTTGCCAGAGGAGTTTCTTTGCTTGTCAGACGGACTCTTGATGCGAAGGTGGACCTTGTGCATACCGATGCCGAGGGCCGGTTGATCGTGGCCGATATTGCCGTGAAAAGTGGTTCGTTCCGAGTCGTTGCGGTTTATGCGCCCAATGACCAGGAGGAGCGGGTCTCGTTTTTTTCGGCGGTTGGGGCCGTTCCTGGTTGATTCAACGCGCCTAGTTTTAATGGGGGACTGGAATGCCGTTCTGGACCCCGACTTAGACAGGGGCGGGGGGGGCTAGTGGGAGAAGGGACGATCGTAGCCTGGTTGATCTGATCGACGATTATGGTCTCGTCGATAGATACCGGGTCGATCATCCCGGGGGAACATGTGGACGTGGGCTCTTAGTTGGCCTTCTGACAAGGTGGTTAGCTACCTTGACAGAATGTTAGTTAGAAGAGCCGACATAGATCTGCTAGATTGCCCTACGTTCCACTGGGTAGGCTACACGGACCACAAACTCGTTTGTGCCCGTGTAGCGTTAGATCATAGGCCTAGAATGGCTGGCTACTGGAAGTTCAATCTGTCTTTACTGGACAGGCAGGACTTCCGGGAGCAGCTAACTAGATTAGTGCAGCGGGAATTAGTGGGGGCGGTTATCGGGAATAAGTGGTGGGAACGCCTTAAGTCTAGGATTAGGTCTTTCACCACTGATTTCAGCAAACGGCTCGCTCTAGATAGAGCTGAAAAGGTGAAGACACTTAAAGCTAGTTACACCCGGGCGGTGGCTGGGGGATCCCCAGAGATAGCCTCAGCTAGGGCGGCCCTGGATCGTTTGAATAGCGAGCGGTACATGGGCCAGGTAATTAGACATAAGTTAAGTAAGATGTCTTCCGAAGCTGTGAACTTGGGCGCAGATCTGCGCAGGGAAGAGGTCCGTCGAGGTGGCGATCGTTTCATTCGTGAAGTCAAATCCCCGGAGGGGCACACTCTTCGGGCCACTGACGACATGTGCGAGGCGTTTCGGCGCCATTTCGGGAACCGGTTTACCAAGGAGCCTGGTCTCCGTGAGGAGGAGTTTCGCAGCTATTTGGCTGACTTTCCTCGGCTTTCGCCGACTGAAGCGGCTAGCTGCGAGGGAGAGATTACGGAGGGCGAAGTCTACGTGGTTTTGAAGAAGGTCGGCAGAGGCAAGTCGCCCGGTCTGGATGGTTTGCCCTATGAATTGTACTTGAGGCTGTCGCACATCTTTGTTCCGATTTTGACAGCAGTGTTCAACAACTGGTTTCGGTCGGGGTCCATCCCCAATCGGATTACCAGGGGCGTGATCACTCTGTTGAAAAAGGGCAAAGGTGGTGGGGAACCTAGATGATTATAGGCCCATAACTCTGCTAAACACAGAGTTAAAGATTATGGCCAAGATCCTGCAGGAGCGTTTGCAGTCAGTTGCCGAGTCTCTGTTGGGACCTGAGCAGACTTGTTCTGTGAGGGGCCGAACAATTCAGAGCAACCTGCATCTGATCCGCACGATCATAGAGGGTGTAAAAGACGACGAAGAAGCCGCGCTGATCAATTTGGATCAGTCCAAGGCATTTGATAGGGTTGACCATCGCTACCTTGCTACTGTCCTGCAGGCCGCTGGATTCGAAGCCAACTTCTGCCGCTGGATTAGCCTCCTGTATCGCTCCCCCAGTGCTGTGGTACAGGTGAACGGAAGGTTGTCGGACGCTTTCGTGCTGTCTAGGTCGGTTCGTCAGGGTTGTCCGCTGTCGCCTCTCCTTTATGCTTTGGCGTTGGAGCCTCTCCTTCGTCGGCTGAAGGACGAGACCGGCAGTCCGGCCCTACGTGGAATTGCCGTGCCTGGAGGGTCTCGAGCCAGGGTTTCCGCGTACGCCGATGACGTATCTGCTTTCGTGTCGTCCCGCAGCGACATTGAGGCGGTACAGAAGGCGCTTGATCGGTACGAGAAGGTGACAGGGGCCAAGATAAACCGCGACAAGTCGTCCGGCTTGCGGTTAGGTGCCTGGAAGGGGTCGATCTTCCGGGCCGCTTCGGTTGGACGGACGGTCCTGTCCGCATTCTTGGAGTGTGGTTTGGGCCCGACCTCCAGCTGGAGAAGAATTGGTCTGAAGTACGTGCAAAGGTCGATTCTGCCGGTCAGACTTGGAATCGACGGCGGTTGTCCGTGAAGGGCAGGGCGGAGGTGTGTGTTACATACATTTTCCCCTGATTCTTTATCGGTTGTCCGTACTTCCTCTCTGTAAAGACCGCAGGAAGGTGCTCGAGCGATCGCTATCCTCCATTTTATGGAGGGGACGCGTGAACAGGGTCGACAGACGAGTCTGCACCAAACGTCCGTGTCATGGGGGCTGGGAATGCCGCACCTTATGAGTCACATCCGTGCCTCTAGGTTGGCTTTCCTACGCCGCGCATTGACTAGGGGAGATCCGATTCTGGAGGGGATTGTTAGGGACGCCTTCCCTAGCCTTACTATCAGTCCCCCCATCTCGAGGGCCGAGCGCCGTTGTAGGCTCCGGGATGAGTCGGATTTCATCCACGAGTGTCGGTTGGCCTTGAGGGCCATTCCCGGTCCAGTGACCTTTCACGGCCTAGGAAGGTCTTCTATCGTGGTTTAGTGGAGGGTCGCGCGAAGGATAAACTACGTGATACGCTCGGCTTGTCGGAGGAGGAGTATCGCTCCTATTGGTCTTGGGCGCCAGCGGCGGATTACCTCAGTAACCCTGAGTTTTCGCTTACCTGGCGATTGGCTCGGAATCGGCTGCCTCTCAATGACAAGGCTTTCATATGGGGTTTGGCGGATTTGCCAGACTGTGAACGGTGTGGTCTTGGTTTAGAAGAAACGGCTGCGCACGCCTTCTACCATTGCCCCCGGGTCCGCCCCTTATGGGACCATGTCGGCGAGCTGACGGCTCGTCTCGCTCCCGAACAGCTAGTGTCCATGGATCGCGCATACGCGTGTGACAATGTGTCGCCCCCGTATTCCGGGGAGAAACGAATGGTGTTTCTGATGCTGATGGCCACGGCTCGAATGGTGATTTGGACGACGCGAATGGAGGAAGTCTTGCGGGGGCAACCGTCTTTCTTATCAGCATCTAATCCAATTCTTTGAGCATCAGCTCAAGATGAAGATTAGATCTGATAGAAAACGATTGCATTCGACAGTCTTCAGCGAAAGGTGGGTAAAAGTAGCAAGCCTGGTTCGTGTGACCGGGGCTAGCCTTGATTTTCTTTTTAAGTCAACCTATAGCACATCAGGGGTGGCTTCCTGTGAACCCTCCCTTGGTTAGGTTAGACAAGCTTCAGTGTACCTAGTTAATGTGAGTAAGTGTTGTTCCTGGCCTGTATCCCGGCTGCTCTTTGGTTATGGTCCAAGTCGAGATTCCCAACCTCCCCAGTTTGTTTTGGTCCTCTTTTTATCTTGACTGGGTCAGTTTTATATTACCCATTCCGGCATAATATTTTATCCTTTCCCACTCCCTTAGCGAGAGCGCTTCTTGATTCTGCCCTTTGGGCAGAATACAGCAACCTCTCTGTTTTGAGGGGTTGGACGGTCCCTACTAACATATGTTATGTTTAGTTTGAATGTTGTGTTTATTTTTAGTTATTATTGGGTTCATCTCCCTTCCCTTGCATCCTATCATTATTAGAATTTTATGTATAGCATTTTATGTATCATCAAATTTTTATGGATTGGGGCGCGTTTTGGTAGGTCCCCCTTGTGAGAATCTGGTATTATGGTGCATGAAGGATTGAGTGGTGATGGACAAGTTCTTGTGGTGAATGGGTTAATTGTAACGTATGAATGGGTCGTGAATCTGATTAGCTAGGTATAAGATAGTTAGTGAAGACCAGCCTCTACCCCCCCCTTTCGGCCTTGTGCCACAATTCTGTAAATTTTTACGAATAAATATCCTGCTTTTCTAGGCTTCGGCGAGACTAGACGGATTGCAGACAGAAAGCGACTTCTGGACATACGACAAGCTATTTCGGCAAACATGGACGGCCGGTTTGATTTAAAGATAATTCCCGAGTTTGACGGGACTGGATCTGTGGTTGAATGGCTCGAGAAATTGGAATTGGTGTGCGACCTATCGGGAGTGAAGCGGCTTGATCGTGTCATCCCCCTTCGCTTAACCAGGGGAGCATTCGCGGTTTACCAGCAACTATCTACGGAAGAGAAATCGGACGTGGCTCGAATCAAGGGAGCATTGATGACAGCATTTGCCCCTGATAAATTCACGGCATACGAACAATTCGAGGCACGTATATTACGTCCGGGTGAGACCGTAGATGTATATTTGGCTGATCTACGGAAGCTCTCCGTCCTTTTTGGAGGAGTGCCAGACAGTGCGATGGCATGCGTGTTCGTGCAGGGGCTTCCTGATCCTGTGAAAAGGCTCCTGCGGTCCTCGGCCAGGGCGGATGATATGTCTCTCGAGGAGCTATTGGCCCGAGCTCGGGCAATCATAAAGGACGAGACAGCAGAGAGGGAACCAGTCGTCGCTGCGGTGCAGCCCTCCCAGATTCCCCGTTCTTCCCCAGACATGGGCCCACTTGTCACATGCTATGAATGTAATGGGCCCAATCACTTCGCGAGGGACTGCATGAAGAGGCGAAGGGCAACTAACGCACGTTGCTATCGATGCAACAAGACCGGTCATCTGGCCAAAAATTGTCCGGGAAACGGAGGCGGGGACGAGACTTCAGCGCCGGTCCACTCCCCCAAACAGCAAGTAAACTCGGTGCTACCCATCATTACTGTGTGTGTTGACGGCACACCATGCTCGGCTCTCCTTGATTCAGGGTGCTCATGGTCAATCTTGAGCGCGAGTTTATGTCGGTCTTGGTCGAAGCAGGGTATGGCGGTATCTACCTTAACCGGAGCCACGCAGGCTTGCTGTGGAAAGGGCACCGTTAGAATTTGCACAGCAACTGGTAATACTGCTACAATCGATGTGCTGGTTATGCGAGGGAAACCCTGGATTTCGACCTGTTGCTTGGCATCGACGCCATTAAGGCACTCGGTGGAGTTCGCATCACGCAGCATGGAAGCGTGGAGTTTGAAAACCACGGTCCGTCTGTGCAGCGATTCGTATCAGCGAAGCCGATTTCAGTGCGAAATTCAATGAACGGCAGGGAGTTTGGGTCGCAGCCTGGAAGTGGTCGGCAGGTCATGCACCAGGGAAACTTCAGAATCGGATCTCTGAGTATCCAGTATCCACCGAGATGAGAGAGGAGTACGAGCATGAATTACAAACATGGATGGACAATGGTTGGTTGGTGCCGTACAGTAACAAGGAGTTTGGCCCGCCCAAGGGACTGATACCACTGATGGCCGTGCTGCAGACCAACAAGCATAAGGTGCGTCCTGTGATGGACTATAGGGAACTAAATACCTACGTTGAAACATTCACAGGTGCCGCGGATGTTTGCGCAGAAAAACTGCGAGACTGGAGACAGCATGGTGCGAACGTGTCCATTCTGGACCTCAGGAAAGCATATCTACAGATTCGTGTTGAAAATCCCCTGTGGCCATATCAAACAGTTGTGTTTAAAGGGAAGAGATATTGTTTGACCAGGCTGGGGTTCGGCCTGAATGTGGCGCCCCTGATAATGCGAGCTGTGCTTAATGCTGTGTTAGCACAGAATGAAACTATAAATAGAGCAACGTCTGCATATATTGATGATATATATATCAACGAGGATGTGGCGTCGGCGGAATCTGTGAGGAAACATCTCGAGCTCTACGGACTGACGAGCAAGGATCCAGAGAAGTTACAGGACGGAGCTAGAGTGCTGGGGCTAGAAGTATGGAAGGAACAGGGTCGACTGCGATGGCGACGAGGAAGCAGAATGGTAGACGGCCCTATGACTATGACACGGAGAGGTATTTTCTCCATGTGTGGCCGGCTGGTGGGACACTTCCCCGTGTGTGGATGGCTGCGAGTGGCGACAGGCGTCATCAAACGTCGAGCCACTGCCG
Source organism: Acanthosepion pharaonis (assembly GCA_903632075.3). Taxonomy (NCBI): domain Eukaryota; kingdom Metazoa; phylum Mollusca; class Cephalopoda; order Sepiida; family Sepiidae; genus Acanthosepion; species Acanthosepion pharaonis. The sequence continues at coordinate 1,365,704 of CAHIKZ030000560.1, read as the reverse complement.
TAACGCAGAACTGGGACGACAAAATTTGTGATGCTCCCCTGGAACGTATGATAACGGACACCATTGCCCGGGCTCAGCAACTGGATCCTGCACAGGGAGAATGGTGCGTGAATACGAAGGAGCTAGACGTGTGGTGGACGCGAGTTCGCTGGCTGTCGGAGTAGCGCTCGAGGCTAAGGGAGCTATCATCGAGGACGCATGCTGGCTACGGCCGATAAAAACACCCAGCATATCAATGTGGCTGAACTGGATGCCGTACTGAAGGGAATCAACCTCGCGCTAAAATGGCAGGCTACGGTATTACATGTGAACACAGACTCCCTCTGCGTGTACCATTGGGTGACTAATGCCCTTACGGGAAAGTCTCGGCTGAACACCAAGGCCGCTAGCGAGATGCTCATAAGGCGACGACTTGAAACTCTCTAACGTCTCTTGTGAAAGAGTATAAACTTTCCGTTGACATAGCGCTAGTTAGATCCGACCAGAACCGAGCTGACTTGTTGACGAGAGTTCCCCAGAAGTGGTTCAACACTGTGAAGGAATTTGAACCTGTTCAACCAGTATGTGCTTCTGCTGTAGGAAACCAGAGCCTTGCTCAGTTAACTGAGATTCATCGACACAGCGGGCACCCTGGAGTTAAACGGACACTATATTTCGCACGTAGGATCAACCCGTCCGTGTCGAAAGCAGCAGTAAGATCGGTCGTTCGAAGTTGTGAACAGTGTCAGTCAATAGATCCAGCTTCTGTGCGATGGCAGAAGGGAGAGCTCAGTGTGCGTGAAACTTGGAGTCGTCTGGGAATGGACATTACACACTATAACGGTCGCCATTTTTTAACTCTGATCGATTGCGGCCCCACACGGTTTTCGATCTGGCGACCACTAGTTCGGCAAGACGCTGCACACGTAATCCGGCAATTGAGTCGGTGTTTTTCGAACGTGGTGCCCCGGTAGAAATCCTGGCTGATAATGACACTGCATTCCGCAGTCAGCAATTTAAACAATTCATGGAAGAATGGGGCGTCCGATTCCGACCGCGCTGCGCGTACAAACCATCTGGAAATGGTATTGTAGAGAGGTGTCATCGGACAATCAAACGGATTGCTGCGCGAAAGAGCTGCTCTATTATGGAGGCCGTGTATTGGTATAACGTTACACCCAGGGATGATGTGTCTGCCTCTTCTGCGCCCGCCAATCTGCTGCATTCGTACAGAATTCGAGTAAAAGGAATTGACATTGTGCCTTCGCCTAACCGGGCGACTTCGACTCGGTATAAAGAAGGAGACGCAGTTTGGGTAAAAAATCCGCACGGACGCTGCACGTCAAAGTTTGTGAAAGGTCGTGTCACGGGAATAAACAGTCCGCAATCTGTAGTCATCGACGGGATACCGCGACACGTGGGAGATGTACGTCCACGGCTCACTTCATTGTTACCAACGGATGATGGCGGTGGCACAACGTCAGGGAGTAATGAATGGCAAGAACCAAGCTCCAGTGCAAGCAGCAGCGACACCTCATCTGAAAGCGAGAAAGAAGTAGACTTGAACCTTAATGATCCCCCGGAATATGATTCAGACCAGGACACATCTGACGATTCAGCCGGGGAGGAAGTCATGGTTATACCACCGCGAAGAAGTGCAAGGGTGAAACGACCAGCCCCTCACTGTCACTTATGTGATCATACGATCAGGGGGAGTGTAATAGGGTGACAGTGACTTACCAGGAGCAAAGCGAATTCGTTGCCTCGCGTGTCGAACCATTCTCTGAGAGTCGGTCGCGCGTGCGCCTACTGCCATTTTATGCAGCAGACTTATTTGCATAAGAGAACCACGCTACCGATTAAAAACCCGGCGAGTGGACGTGGGAGGCCACTGCTTTTCTAGGCTTCGGCGAGACTAGACGGATTGCAGACAGAAAGCGACTTCTGGACATACGACAAGTCCTTACGTACCTTTTGCAGGTTGTGCTCGATCGTCTGCTATCTCTTGAACAGACGTGCTGTAGTGTCGGACGATCCAAGTTAACCTTTACTTGATTCGCACAGTCATAGAAAAAGTCGATGGAGATGCCGTGCTGATCAATTTGGATCAGTCCAAGGCCTTCGATAAGTGGACCATCGTTTCTTAGTGGCTGTCTTGTCTGTGGTTGGATGCGAGCCGAAATTTTGCTCCTGGATTTTCTTCTATGCGATTCCGTGTACTATGGTCGAAGTGTATGGAGTAAGATCGAAGCCCTTCTGCTTGTCCAGATCCAATCGTGCATGGAAAGGTTCGTCCAGTTGGGTTATCTTGTTGAAAGGCTCACGGCTTATATTTCCATTCAACCAAATTTTTGTCAAGGTGATTTTTCACTAATTCCCCGTATTTCATGAGGAATGCGTCAACCTGTTGTCCTGAAACAAAACTGGGAATTTCAAAAACACGCATTTTCATTCTGTGTTGTCCTGAATATTCAACTCTAAGGATGCTGTCCTGATTTTGTAGATACCTCCTTGTCAGAGCTATGCAATCTTTGGTTGTTGGCAATAAAATTTCCCATCTGGGGAAGATTCTTCCCTTCACTGTTTGTCGGATGTTAACGACCAAGTTGGCCAAAATTTTAATGTAATCCTTCGAGGACTTGACAATTTTGTTTAGTCTTTTATAAACAAATAATTTCACGATTCTGTCTTCGACGGCCTCGAGTTCTGGCATATTTACTATTATACTGTATGGAGTTACAAAGTGAGAATGTTTATTTGCATCTTTAGCAAATTCTCTCACATTAATGATGTATGTCGGGGGGGGGTGTTCCATGAGAAAGATGAGGATGTTGCATTTTTAGCCTTCATGTCATTGTCAGTGAGTAAAATTGCATTTTCGGCTACTCCATTTCTGGGGGTACTGTCGAATTTAAAAAAAAAAAAAAAAAACACCGTTAGTCTTTTCCGGGGTTGCAAAACGGGCTTTAATAACCCTGATGTCTTCATCAATTAGGACAAGGTAGGAAGAATTCTCACTTCAAATGCAAGACAATATAAAAAAATATATCAATCTTGCAAAAATAATTTGAATAAAAATCCTGTAATTGTTAAATGAATGTCCGTGAAATAAAAAAAAAAAATGACCCGCAATCACTATACAATAACAAAAAAACAATCATTATAGAAATGAATATTTATTTTTGCAATTTTACAAAAATTGTGGCACAAGGCCGAAGGGGAATTGGGGTAAAGGCTGGTACTCAAACTATCCTAGTCAATCACGACCCATTCATTCAATACAATATACTCAATCACTATAATAACTTTTCCAACTCCAAATCCTACTTTTACCAGTCGTCATAGGAATGACAGAACATTTGCCCCTCCTCTTTTACAGGTAAAAAGCATGATGCTGGAATTTTTTTCCTAGTCCCGTTTGCAGTTTGACATGACTTACACCGGACCCGCCTTGTTTAGAAGACTGAATACTACGTTCGCTAGTAAGAATTTACTTTTGTGTGTTCTTAGTTTGTGAACTTTTTGCCATATTACTCTTAATTTGCCTTGCATATATTGTTTGTTTGTTTGATGTCATTTTATTTTGCCCGGTTTCCTGTTCTTTTGATTGCAAGTTTTGTTAATTCTGTTTGATGGAGAGTTCTGTTATATATCTTGCATTTGACCATGGTTACTCAGTCTTTTTTTTTTTTAAATGCCTCATGCTAATAGGAATTTTCCAAGCATAATTTAGATGTGGCACAAGGCCGAAAATAGGGTGGGGGTATCCAGTGATAATCGACTCACTGCTCAGTCGTAATTGTTTTAGCGAGACAAGCTTGCTGAGCATTACACCACCTCCAGCTGCCCAAGATGTCTCATGTTAATAACAGCAACGGGTAAACCAGCATTTGGCAACACACACTGTCTGATGAAGTCGATCCCATGGACATTTTGTTCCTAAGTTGCTGTGGTTTCAATTATATCTTTCAAAGCTTCGTTTTTTTTTTTCAAAGATTGAGCACTTTAAAAAAAAACAAACAAAAAAAAAAAAAAACAAAACAAAAAGCATAATTATTTAACACCAGTCGGTTTTACATGCGAAATAATTTCATACTTATCGCTGATTCAAGACCGCATACACACATTCAGATCTGATGTAGAAATGCTGAGGTATGCTTAGATACTTTTTTTTTTTTAGCAGATAGTCACATTGGGAGATTATATATATATATATATTACACACACACAAAGAGATACATCCAAGTAGACAGTCTCTCTTTCTCTGAGACAGGTAGGCAGATAGCCAGCCAGAGAGAGAGAGAGAGCAAAAAGTCATAGAGACAGAGAGAGAATGACTGAATAAATTTGTTATTGCTTTTTCAAATATTCATCTACGTATGCTTGCTCTATGTAAGTAGGTGCAAAAATCGAATTTTTCCATGAAAGAAACTTAAAAAAATCCATTTTATCACATTACTGGTCAGTGCATCGAAGACTAACTATTCTGTTCAATGAGGCAGACTCAATGGCTTCATATTTAACATCCCTTGCACGTAAAGAAAACTTGACATGTCCTGATCTTTGCTACATTGCCACTCAATGAAATTCAAAAGAAAGGAAAACACGTGAAAGGTGGGAAATGTTGATTGGGTGATGGTCGAATATTACACAAAGAACTGAGAAACTTGTTTAAGATTCCGTGTTGGAGCGAAATAAAGAGCTAAGCTGTCAATCAAATAAGCAAAGGCCCAGGCCAGGTGAGAACAGGTCGTGGAACTTTGAGTGAACGATCGAAATCAAGGCCATCATCAATATGAGATTCGGCTTTGTGATTTGAGTACCACACCGGAAGCCGAAGATCCGATTACGAAGTACGAGGAAGATGAAGGTGGCGAAGGGACGGCCAGTGAGAGAGATGGAGGGGACAGTTTACATTTATTACTTTCTGCTATTTCTTACCTTTGCTCAGATTCCTAGTATCTCCCTCACATTCTCTCGGATATATATATATATATATATATATATATATATATAATAGGAAGGAACTGGTTAGGTAAATAAACCAAACTTCCTAAGTATTTTAATTATTTTAAAAAAATAGTGCTCGATACAAAAGTTGAGCATAAATATAATTATTTAAATAAAATTTCGCTTGATGATGGAACAGAGCTTACTTTAACTCAATTTAATTCAAATAAACTGATTGAATTTTTCGGCTCTTGTTTTGAAACACGAGACCTCTTATGTCGCGAGTTGGAATCATATTTTTAAGTAAATAATTTTATATATATATATATATATATATATATATATATATATATATATATATATAAAAGAAAAATATATTCAATTATGCTGTTTTAATGTTAATATAATGTCAGCGTTGGACGTTTCGGTCTAGTAGACCATCTTCAGGACATATTCATAAAATTGCATATTAGTATTTTTTGTTTTTTCCGTATATTTCTTTTCATACTGTCGGATCTATATCCATATATTTGCTCATATATATATATATATATATATATATATATATATCACACGTTGACTAGCACATCATGTAAGACCAAAATATAATCAACATGAGACAAATTTTAGCGTATAACGCCTAAATACTACTCAGTACCCAATGCAAGGAAAGCCTTAAAGCCCCCGAAACTATTATTATACAAAATAAACAGCCCACATCAAATAAAATATTCACCAAAAGAGACGGTATCCCAAAGTGCATATAATATAATTAATGTGAGGATTTATATTAATAGGAAAAATGAAAAAATAAATCGCGTTCATTTTGTGCGGCCTCATTCCCAATAGCCCTTACACATGGCGTCACGCAAGGCCATTTCAAATATTCAGTTTCCAAAAGAATACCAGGATGTAGACAAAGAAATTCTAACTACCACACGGACACCACATTGGTTCTTGAAAACGACCGCGATTGTCGGAATTTCTTAAATATATGAATTTCAAGAACTTCGGATAGTTCATCAACAAAATTTCTATAACTGCCCTTCATTCTGCCTACGAAATCCAACGATAACCGAGTTGGGCATTATAAGACAGAAAATTAAACAAAAATTATGTGGATTGCCGAGAGTGGCTACACAAGTTAATGACAGAGGACAATTGAATGTATCTAATGACTCAAAAAACAAAAATGTTCTCATTTACCCACAACAGAGAACCCTCTCTGCCTCCCATGATAATCTGATGAAGAACTCCACGAGTGCCCTTGTTTGGTGGTTGGTCCAGGTCTGGCATCTCGCCTACAGTCACTTTGTTACTAGGTTGGCATTTCAGTCCCACCCGCTCACTGTCGAAACGTTTAAATCTAGTCGTCTCTTCTACTCCAATAGCTTCATGTCTTGCACTTCCCATCTGTGGAACTCCCTTCCTCTTACTTGCTTCCCTGACTGTTATAGCCTCCAAATGTAATGTCAATCGACATCTTCCGATGCCTTGATCTAATCCCCCGCCGTTCTGTTTATTCTGTCCTCAATCACGTTTCTTACTCTCCTTCACTGTAACTCCTTGCGTGCTAGTAGTACTCCCATCTTGTTTGCGGGGAAATGCTTAAAAAATTATCCTATTTTCATAGCATTGCTAGTAAGGACAAACAAGTATTCATCAAGTATGATATAAAAGATTTCTATATCCAGCGATTTCAGAGTAAAAATTACTGGAAGAATTATATTATGCCAAAGGCTTTGTAGATATTCCATAGGAGTAGATTGAAATGATATTAAAATGTCGAAAATCAGGTTTGATTCATAATAGAGAAGCATGGGCAAAAAAAAAATCAAATAAAAGCCGGCTTTGATGTACCACAAGGACCATTTGATGGAGCCGAGGTTTCGGATCTGATGGGTGTCTTCGTACTGAGAAAAATTAACAGAATTGTTCATACAGGTAACCATGATCTATATAGAGACGATGGCTTGATCGCCTCGCTTGATAAGAGAGGCCAATGATGTCATTAGAAAAAGGCATTTTAAGCTCTTCGAAGATTTGAACTTTGAAATGTAAATTGAAATGAACACGAAAATCATTCAATATTTAAATGCCGAATTCAATTTTTGACAGGAACCGTTTCCCCATATATGAAACCAAATCCAATTACCTGGCAAGTATAATCAAACACATTCCAAAGGAAATTGAATGCAAACTGTTGTGAATTTCCTCGTCAAATGAAATATTTGAAAAGAAAAACGTATAGGTAACTACATTGGAGTGGGAGGGATATAAAACGAATCTAATTTTCAACCTCCAAATAAATCAACAACTGAGAAATAACAGGGGTAATAAAAAAATAGAAAAAAATAAAAAAGGAACAATTTGGTTCAACACCCACTCTCACTTAATCTACATGCGAAAAAAATATAGAAAGAATTTTATTTAATCTGATCAAAAATACTTCCCGAAACCTGACTTGTAAGGGATTTTCAACAGCAACACTGAAATTAAGTTATAGCTGCACTGGCAATTTAGAAAGCACGATAAAAAGGCAAAATGCGAGGACTTTAAGAGCAGATGTACAGAGAAGTTTTTCATTGTTGGCAAAAGAGAAAGTGCCTGTAAATGCGTGCTCAAAAATTAAGGAACATTTGAAATATTTGAAGAGGTTGAAAGAAGATTGAGAATTTTAGAGAGATTGAGCTTAAATTCAACTTAACTTTTTTTTTTTTTCACTACAGACATTATGCAGCACACGATGAATGACAGTTTGAATTGATAGACATACAATCTGTTGTAGAGTAGTTTTCACAGTAGAGGCTTGTATTTGTACGAAGTCGGTCCTAAAATAGGTTCGACGTACAAAACGTTAGGAACTTGATATAATAGGTAATGACGCAGAGAAATCTAGTCGTGGTCGCTGATACTTTAGTATCCGACAAACGGTCGTCCGGCATCGACTGACTAACCAACGATGTTTACTCACCCCCCACGAGGGTATCATGTGGCACAAGGCCAGTTTAACGTGGGATCTCCGAGCCCGTGGGCTCGGCCAAAAATATGCTCATTGAACCCGTATAAACGAGTTCAGGGTCGGTTTACCTCCCCGAAAGATAATCCGCCCTTCGGCGTAGCCTCTTTCGGGTTCCTCCCCGCCCGAAGGCAGAGAGTTCCAAAGATATTCAGTCACCCCCCCTCACACACACACACACACACACACAAGGGCGTCATGTGGCACAAGGCCTTTTTAACGTGGGATCTCCGAGCCCGTGGGCTCGGCCGAAAATATGCCCATTGAACCCGTATAAACGGGTTCAGGGTCGGTTTACCTCCCCGAAAGAGAATTCGCCCTTCGGCGTCGCCTCGTTCGGGTTCATCCCCGCCCGAAGGCAGATAGTTCAACCGATCAGTCAGTCGACTGACTAACTCACTCAGCGACTCCTACTACTTCTACTTATTATAGGTGGGAGAGTCTATTAACTATAGAATAGGTGTGTTCCACTATAACACTGGGGTAGACTGTTCTAGTTCCATGTTTAATGGATGTCAGTTATCTCCTGTTAATTTCCCTCTGAAAGTTCTCCACTGCCTTAACTGGGTATTGAACTCACACTCTTTGGGTCCTGTCACTGGATCTAACACAATCTGACCATTGAAGGTAATGATTCACAAGTCACTCTCTTTTCAATGATTTCCATGTTTAAGAAATGTTGATTCCAGATTATTCTCTAATTTTCGTTTCACTTATATATGTGAGCAGAGATTTTCCTGTATGAAGACAAACAAGTCCAAGAACAGGTGCATGGTGTCAGACACAAACTTAAATGCAGTGATGACAGTTTCTACCAGAAAATTTGTGCCTGAAAGAGAATTGTAAAGCAGATTAATTGATAATGTTTTATGATTTTTTTTTACTATGCTGTCGATATGTATTGTACTATCTTAGAGCGCACTGCCCGAGTTTAAAAGATATCGCTCACTGATGCGGCCCTCGCTCTGAAACGTTTTCCCACCACGGGACAGTGATGAATGTAAACAATATACGTTTGAAGGTATTAACCTGATATACACGCTCAATTCTGAACTGTATATTCAGTACTTTTAAATATCCGTGTCCGGCCTGGAATAATTTTTTCTTTCTACCATATATATATATATATATATATATATATATATATATAGTGTAACCCGGATATAAGAGATTTTCTCTGGTCCCAAATTAGAGCCTGTGTTAATGTATATAAAATAGACCAAACCCGGACATAAGAGACTTCTCCGGTCCCGACAACTCTTATATCCGGGTTACACTGTGTGTGTGTGTGTGTATATATATATATATATATATATATATATATATGCAAAAAAGAATTATCTTCCTTGATCCTTAACGTGTTTAAATATTTTATTGATATTTTAATTCTTCGTCCTTAAAATTTGGAATGATATAGATTATAAATTAATTATATTAGAGGCAACAATAGTGAAATAAACAAGTCTTAATTTTAAATCATTACCAGAACACGAATTTCATGACGCTCTAACAATCAGTGTATATTTCGCACAGGAAGAATCCACGTTTGCATGAAACACAGAGTCGTAATATTGACGTTGTATATTATGTATAACTAATATGTGTTTCATTAGGGGGAAGTGGAAACAGGGCGTCGTACTCTGACACCTACTTTGGAGAGATTTATACATAAGCAGGTCTCAGAAGGATTTCCTGATCCATCAAGGGTTTTATTCACGCCAGATTCCAAAATGGAATTGTTACCATCACGATATAGTTTTTATATCGGAGATTTCCATTCAACAAGACAGACTGTCTTAACTCGTTTTAAGGAGCTTCAAATTCCTCAGTGCCCCTGACACTGGAAATACTTGCATTCCACATGCAACTGTAGTTGAAGATCTGGCAGCTACGATGGATACAATATAGTGATGCTCTATTTTTTTAGACAACGCTTCACGAAATCTATATAAATGATAGAAAATATGTGCAGTGGCACTGCTATGTTACCTTTTTATAACAAAGATACCATAAGCCATAGCAGTTCAGATGTCTTGACATTTGTATTTTGGCAGAAGAGATGAACAGTCAAAGGCAAATGTAGATATGTATCAATATAAACAGGGATAAACAAAGAAATTTAGGGTAGAAAAAAAATCACCATCAACCCTACACTCACAAAGAACAGTGTGCTCAATTGTCCAGATTAGTAAATTCGAAACAAAATAAAAAATCCAATTTGTGAAGTGCAGAAACAATCCAGTCCAAACACGAAGGGAGATCTCTAATGTGATCAGCAGTTTCATTCGAAAATCCATCATGAAATGGTTAAAAGAACTGAATCAAGATCGGCAATGAGCAGTAACTTTGAAGATATAAATCTCAGACATGTTTGGTTAGTAAGTTCTGGCTATTAATTTCTTTAATTTTTCAAATTTCAAAATTAGTTTTTTTTGTGTCATCGGTAAATTTACCTAGAGTTCATATTTGTTTTAATTTTATATTTCCTTCGAATACTTTCGAGTGTTCCTACATTTATTTTCAAGGATTTTTCTGTGAGTCTACGCAACTTTTTTGTTTAAAATCAAGTGTTGTCACGTTCGATAGAACCAACTGGAAGTCACTTAAGGAGACGCCATACAAACGGTCAGACTTAAATTATATAGTGTGTGTGTGTGTGTGGAATACATAAACTTTAAAGTTTCAAATTATCAATTTTTGCTTCGCGTATTGGCCAACAATATTCTCAGCTAGAGGGGCGGAGAGAGATAAGAGATTTTGGTGTGTGTGTGTGTATATATATATATATATATATATATATATATATATATAGTTCGGCATAGAAATTTGCACCTCAGCAGTGTCAATTTACAACTTGCCTCGATCCTTAGACCATCCAAAGCGGACTTAAGTCGTGAAGCTACCATTTACTATACAGTATTTTGAAATTCTGCTCTATATCTCCAAACGCACTATCTTCGATTTTGAAAACATATATATATATATATATATATATATATATATATTAGATAAAGAAAGGAATGTGGAAAAGAGTATGGATATAGAATATATATAAATTAAATCAATTTTTGCTTCGCGTATTGGCCAACAACTTTCTCAGAGGGGCGGAGAGAGATAAGAGATTTTGATATATATATATATATATAGTTCGGCATAGAAATTTGCAACTTAACAATGTCAATTTACCACTTGCCTCGATTCTTAGGTATTTACTTGACTCCCACAAGGTCAAGATGTGACAAGGTCGATTAACGTGGGAGACCCGAGTGTTTCCACTCAAAGGCCACTGGTCAAAATTGGTCATAGCATGTCCAAGCTGGTCATGACTTGTCCTATCAAGTCCAGGCCGAAGCTAGTCGAAGCCTTGATCGAATCTCAGCCATAGGCCAAGAAACGATCCAATATTTGTCAAAACCCCCAGCATAACGCCTCGATTCTTAGACCATCCAAAGCGCACTTGTGAGGCTACCGTTTACTATACAGCATTTTGAAATTCTGCTTTCTATATCTACAAACGCCCTATCTTCGATATTGAGTACTATATATATATATATATATATATATATATATATATATATATATAGAGAGAGAGAGAGAGAGAGAGATATGGATAAATGAAATTTAAAACCAAAGAGCAAAATTGTTCAGCAGCCAAAAAGGCCCATAAATTGAAACAAGAATTTCGACTATTTTCTCCGTTTATTTCTATTTAAAGTATACAATCGCATTATGACTTTCACTGATACTTTTTTTCTGACATTTAAATCGTCTGCCTTAGTACAGCAATAACATTTTTCAGGATTAGTCAAAAATAAATTTTAGATCTTGTGTGTTCGAGAAAGAGAGAGAGAAAGATGTATTAATATTGGATATCTTAGAAAAGTTGTTATAAACTAAAAACAGTCGCACGTTAGGAATGATGTTGAAGGTCAGAATAGATTTACTGGTTTTTCAATAAAGCTGAATCCTTTCTCAGTTATCACATTCACAGTCCCAAATACCGAGTAACCCTCACCAGTAGGAAATCAGTGGCAGACATTTGATTACGTTTTCTAGATTGTTATGATCAGCTTTGGCCGGGGTCCAGGTTTATAGCCAATAAAAAAACTACTACAAAATATTGCAGCCAAGAATCGATTAGTTCGAAAAATTGAGCATAGAATTAAGTGGTATAAGTCCAAGAGTTGTTATGACTATTAACCTTAGTCTTTGCCCGCTACCTATTTCTGTAGAGAGAAAATAAGACACCTCTCAGTCCATCGGGATATCTGAGTCAATGTGCAACAGATAGTGCATACTAGCGATCGCGTGCAGTCAGGGTGGGCAAGCAAGACTAACAATCACTAACAGAAACCAATAGCCGGTCTTTATCCAAAGATACTACTACTGTAGAGATTCTAGTATAGAAAAAAAATGACTCCTTTTACTATAGTCGTTTTTTCATAGAAAGACAAGCAGATCTGAACAATAATTGCTTACAATTAGAGTGTTTTATTTTGAAGTGACAAAAATAAGTTCACCGAAGTTTGTTAGAAGACGCACAATTAATTTAGATGGCCTTTCAAAGTCATAAACTGCTGACATCCTCTTCAAAGCAAATCTAAGAAGCAGAAATGGACGAAAAACATTTGGAATTCGACCAGAGAAAGACTAATATTGTCAGGATTAAATTCGATCTCGTATTTTTTGTGAAAAGGCAAACATTGTTACAACTTGGCTGTGAAGTTTTTTTATTCATTTGTTCCACCACTTATTACATCAGCCTTATTTATGTTGTTTTACAGCATTGTCTAAATAAAAGAAAATTCAATTTCCTAAAAAGACAAGACAGCAGTTCTTTGTGGAAAGGGATAAAATGTTTTGAAATTCTAAAATTATGAAGATGCCTGAAAGCGAAGATGGTAAAAAAAAAAAAAAAAATCAAAAAAATCTGTTGAAATGAGGAAAGAAAAAAAAGTATTTCATTTATCTCCCTTGTTAAGAATAAACAGAAGAATAATTCATTTTTTTTCTTTTGGAATTTCTGGGATGAGGATTTGTTTACCGAGATATCCTAGATATGGACAATGGAACGAAAACAGTCTACTCCGTGGATTAAATAAAGGGATCATTTCAAAATTCGTTTAATGTTACACGGATCGATATACACGCAATGAATAACGGCCACAACGTTTTGATGATAACAATGAAGACAATAGTTCGAATGTAAATAGTTATTTTTTTTATTTTACTAATAAACTGAACAATTTTTTTTAAAGTTTGTTTTATCAATAAACCTAACAATATTTTTAAATTTGACATTTTTCCCCTGTTGCCACGACCGAGTGCAATCATTTGTCCCCTAATATATGTGCAACAGAAACTTCTAAAAGGTACATATGTGGATTCTGTATCATGACATATTTTGATGTCTTTTCAGATTTATGTGATCGTTGTTATTTTCTTGGCAACTGGTCTAACGGGCTTTTTCCTTTGTACCTTGAATACATTATTTTAATCTTGCTACTAGATTGGCATTTCGGTCCCACCCTTTTACTGTTGAAATAGCTAAATTTAACTGTCGCTTCTACACCAACAATTTATTTCTCACACTTCTAGTTGCTTTTTCTACATATTTTTTTTTTAATTCAACCACCAAGAGCTAGAGAATCCAGTCAATCTAGTTATTTAACATATACATCGGGATGGGAAGAACAGATAGGTTCTTGCTTTTCCCGAGGCTAATAGTACAAAAGTGGGCAGAACACTTACTTTGGCTCGCCAGTTCCTCTTTCAGCGCCGATGACGTATTCTTTAAAGGTTTGGTTTGGTATATTTGTGTCTTACGGCATATCAAGTGAGTTATTTAATGCCGACAAGATTTTTAAAATAGATTCGTATGAATAGAATATGTATTCTTTATAAAAAAAAATAGTCTGTAGATCATGGTTCATTGATGTATTTTTGTAAAGCGATTTTTATAAATTCTTTTCAGATATTCAATTTGCCGTGAAACCGATTTTCATTGAGATTCTCATTTGGTTTATATTTTTTTTAGTAGAGGCTTTTTTTTTTTAAGAAATGTCATTCACTCTTGCTTTCTGGAAGAGTTCATACATCTTTATATTATAGCATTTTTGTTTTGAGAGAGCAAGGTCTGAACGTACGGTTAATATGTTTAATTGTGTATGTAATTTTACATGATTGGCATACTGATTAATCTTCGTTGTCTAGTAAGTACAAGTGAGTTATTCCCGTGTGGCTAATGCGTAAGTGGGCCAGTACTACTATCTTTCGAGATTTTCTGAAAGAAGATCTCTATTCGCCTAATTTGGGCTAAATTGCGAAAAGTTTGTGTGGTTTATCGTCCTATCGTCCACCGAGACCATTCAGTTTGAATATACTTGTCAATGATTTCAAACTTGTGTCTACATTCATATCTAAAGCTGATTTGGCTGTTCGGTCTGCTTTATTGTTACCTTCAATTCCGATGTGACTAGGAATCCAACTTTTTGTTTCCTAGTAATTCTCATTTTGCATAATAGTTTGATAATGCGTGAGTTTCTTATTTACATTATTCAGATTATTGTCCTCATCTTTGTCGCCATATTTATCACAACGTTTCGACCGTTGTACGCTCCGGCCTACTTCAGGTGGTTGGAATGTCGAACTGAACCCTGAAGGCCGGAGCGTACAACGGCCGAAACTGATAAATATGGCGACAAAGATGAGGACAATAGTCCTAATAATGTAAATAATGTATATAATACCTCATCTCAGAAATATAGACAGAATGCGTTAGTTGTTAATATTTTTTTCCTTCAAAGCCATTAAGACGGATACTGTGTCCGAGAAAATTAAGAAATTTTCTTTATGTAAGAGTTAGCTCTGTTGCCTAAGCCTCCAAAGTGAAAATAAAGTTTCCCTTTAGGAGTCGCTTTTTAGTAATATTTTGGCTCTCTGCTGCACATACTGTCTTGACCTCACACTTTTGCTCAGTTTGTATAGATGAGTGTATGGTTAGGGTACCTTTTCCAATATACCCTGAAACTTGTCCTGGAATGTGAGGGGTGCATTTTATTTTGTTTAAGAATTTTATTTACTTCTAGAAAGACTTCAGTTTGCTTTGTTGCCCATGGTAGAATACTGGCTGCAGTCTTTTCTTTTATGTTTGAATGCGTTTCAGCTATGGAATTCATCCTTATTCTTTTTTGGAATAGATCACAGTAATTAGGTTTAAAAGTACTGCTTTAATCTGGGTTAGTCGGGCACGGTTTTCTTTCGATATATTACTGCCGTGCCAGTTTAGTGTGCTTTAAATGTGGAGGTGTTTCTGTTGTAAAGAAAAGACTGTCAACTGATAGTAGCAACTGCAATAGATTTGTTTCTCGGTAGCAGCATTTGTAGCCAAATCGCAGTTCACACGATAGTCCGACGTAACAGTCCAACACACATCGTAGACAAGACAAAATGGGGCTCACAAATCCAACCTTCACTTCTCGCCAACAAAAACGCGTGTTCATTTCCACAGCTCAAAAAAAAAAAAAAAAAAAAAAAAAATCATCTCCTTTTAAAAGCGAAAAACAGCGACTTCTGGTCACCGAGAGAATTTTCTGATTGGTCACGCCATTCAGGGGAGGGAAGAACATTAGTATAGTTTTTAGTCATTGATGTAGATTCTTGCTGACTACTTTTTGGTAATTTTTCTTCGGCAGATCGCACACAAAACAACGAACTTTTTTTTTTCGAGTACCCTTTCACTTAGCTTCTTTTAAGTCCAGTTCATGCAGGACTGTCAAGACACCAAATTTTTATATAGCGTTGTCCGTCTTTTGTAGCTCAATGCCGTGAGATGTTCCTTCTTAATGGATGCTTCCATTACCAAGCTCTCTAAGCCTATTAATTGGTACATGGAACTCGCTGATTAAGCCTTTAGTTTCCAGGAACCAAGTCGACTTGTTGGCCATTCTCTCCATAGTTTTACATAAGCAACGGGTTAATATTATCGTTCTGTAGCTTTCAGGGTATGTCATCCTTTCTAGGTGTTTTGGAATAGAGATGATGAATGACTGTTTCCACATTTCTGGGAGATGCCATTTGTCCATATGCTATTATACATTTTTAATAACTGATGCAATGATTTGTTGAGTAACGGTTTTATGAATTCGTAGTGAATATCGTCTGGGCCCACAACTGTATTGCAGACTTTCTTTAAAAGATTCCTTTAGTTGCGTTAGATTGAATGGTAGGTTATATACAGGGCATTATTTGATTTAAAGTTTAGTTTTTGTTTTTCCACTTTTTGTTGTTGAGTTGTAGAAATCGTTGGGTACCATTCTTGGTAGATTTTTTTTTTTTTTTTTAGATTGTTTTGGTTAGTTGGTCAGCGATATCCGTTTTGATGGTTAATTTACAGTTACTCATCGAGATATGTTTTAAAATGTTCGGATGGTATTTGTCTACTATTTTGTTCATCATATTCCAGATATCTTGTTATTGGTAGCTGAATTAAGTGCTTTTCGTGCTTTCAACTCGGGGTAGCGTAAATTGCAGCAAATTAGAGGTTGTAGGTTGTTTGAAGTCTCTCAAAGCTGCTCTTAGCCAGATGGTTTCTGTACACTTATTGAACCAAGGCCTGTTGCGTTTTCTTGGTGCTGAGTTTTTTTGGAATGCATTTTTTGTTATGGAGATGAGGAAATCTGAAATGATTTAAGTCCTTGATTTTTTTCTTTCCTTCCACTATTTTTTCAGAACATTGGATTTTAAATTCTTCCTAATTCGCTTCTAATTTCCAGCGGTAAGGATTTTTATCGTTATCTTTTGTGTTTTCTAAAACAGTTGGCTACCGCATGTGTCAGTAAATGTAAATTGATGGATCGCATATGGTTAAGTTGATTGGCGAATAGCTCGCAGTAAATGGATTTATGTCGGCGTTTTATCATTATAAATGCATAAATAATTGTTACCGTTTTTAAGGTGTTTCCCTTTTGTCTTTTATAACCCCGTATGCTGCCGTGATAATTAAAGTCCCCTATTATCGTAAAAGTTTCAGGGGGTTGCCCTATGATTTCATGAATTTCAGCTTCATTTACCTGTTCATTTTGTGGGATATATACTGAATAGATGTTTATTGGCCTGTGTAAGGTTACTTTAACAGCAATCGATTGTAAAGATGTTCAATATATTTTACTTTCAGGTACATCATTCCTAACTAGAATAAATGTACCGGTTGATGCTCGAAGCTCAGTTTCATGTGTGTAGTTGTATTGATGTATTTTTTTATATCAAGTTTGTCATTATATTTAAAGAATGTCTCCTGAAGGCAAACAACTTACCAGTGACAGGGTCTGTTATTAGTAGAAGCAGTTCCTTTATGGTGGTCTTTATTCCGTGGCAGTTCCATTGGATGATTTCATACATTATTAGTAGATCTTTTTCTGGGTTTAAACTTAATGTGATGCGGGATGCTACTATTTAATTTTCCGATTGTGAGGTTTGGCCGTTTGTGGGTTCTGGTTTTCCACTTCCTTTTATTCTATATTTTTAAATCTATTTTGTGTTGGTATTTGATCAATGTGAGTTTCTCGTTTTTATTTAGCTGTTTTTGTTTTTTTCTTTAAGATTTTAAACCAGACGTTAATGCTTTTTGCGGACGGATTGGAGATCGTTGTGACTGCTTTTTAGAGCTTATTTTTAAAGGAGTTTCTGTATTTTGGGGAGAAATAATATCTGGCTGAGTGGTAGATTGTTTTCTTTATTTGTTGCTTCAACGGTTTCATTCAATTTCTTTTGTGGTTCAGTTTGTCATTTTTCCTTGGAGTAAATTTAAATTAGGTAGTTTTGAAATTTCGGCCTTTCATTTTGTCCTTTAACTGTACGAGCTCCTCTGTATTTTTCAGATTGACTGGTATTGTTTGTGGTCACATTTTTTGTTATGTTTGCATAGGAAATGGCTTCATGTAGGTTTCTACTATTTACCTTGCTTCTATAAACGATTCATTTCGTTTGTGTTTCATCTCGACTATCCCCTTTTCCAGAAGTCGCATGATCGTGAGTATGCTGTATTTTTTTTTCTGACAGCACATCTTACTTCATTGTGGCATTCTTCTTCCATATGGTGTGAATTCCTTTGGCCACATTTTTCACAGGTTGGACTACTCCTACAGCTATATCTGATGATGTCCAAATGTTTGGCCCTTTAAGCACCTTTGTGTGGGTAGGGATATATATTGTTCCAGTGACTCAATATTGTAACTGACTTTTAATCTTTCCAGAGATTTGAGGTGTGGCAAAAGTAAGGCTATATGCGTGTTATGGTTTCTCCTTTTCCCTTTGTGAATCTAAGAATCACTGACCCCTGGCTTAAGATAGATGTGATTTTCTCGGGTGTGGCTAGAGACAACTTTCTGCTTCTAATGACACCCTTAGAAATGTTCAGTCTTTCATGGGAAATGCTTTTACTTTCAGGTCATGAAAGGATTTAATTCTGATATTAGGTTGGTGCAAAAATAATGACGTAATAATGTCGTTTTGTGACGTATTTTTTAACGTCAAAAACGACAATTACGTCATTATTTTTTTACCAACCTAATACTTTCCGCCTGTCTTTTTTAGTTTCTACTACCAAATTTCTATTTCTCAATTTCTTTACTGTTTTAGGGGTTAATCCTACTGGATAGCACTTTTTCAATTAAGAATGGAGAAAGTTTTGCTGAGGAGTTTCATGTAGGAATGCGAGCATTAGGAAACTTGGGAAGTCTATACTCATTTATTTTTCCGAATCAATGTCTGAATTATATCGTTTTTTTTTTATTTTGTTTGTTTTGGTGATTCATAATTTTGGTGTAGTAAAATTTACTGTCCGTGCTCCGCACCCGACATTGGGGCGTGTCAAGAGCCAAACCTAGTCACCTTAACAAGTCAGGCGTAAACAAACTAGTATACTCATATAGATAGACTCCACACACGTTAAACCATTTGTTGCCCTCCCAAAATCTGCAGTGTTCAAAATAGTATGTTTAAAGCCATGTCTAAGTCTAGATCTCTTCGAAAAAATTGACCCTCAGCCATCGACCTCAGACGCCTAAAAATTGGATAGAGATGGTATTTTATCCCGGTGTATATTTGGGGCGTTGTATTTTGTTATAAAGTACTCCGTAAATCGATATATTTATAGGTGCTAGGTATGACATGACTGGGCGATTGATCAGATCGGGCCGCTCCGACCGCCCGTCTAGTCCGAGTAAGTGCCAAAGTGGTGTGTTTGGAATCCAAATTATCTAACTCGGACTCCTGAAGCCCTTAACCATCAGGATCCGTCCCCATACATTACGTCGCCACCCATCGCAAATAGGCGGCCTCGTTGTAAGGGAGGGGCGTAGTCGGCGTATTCGGAAACCCCAGCCGACGCGGCGAATAGATTTAGGTAAATGTATTGGCTGTCTATGGTTTTTGGACAAATATTAACCAACCAGATCTTTGTGAGGCCGGGAGTGGGGATTTTTATGCTCTCCAGTCCAAAGATAAAAAGGCATCTCCATTTCAGTCACTTTTTCACCGACTTGATGTGGCTTCCCTCCGTCTTTTCTACAAATATTTTCATGACAGCGAGGAAAAGTGGATGATTTTAGACAGTACAGTAACCTCCAGTAAATCCTGTCCTCGCTTAATTTAACTGAAGCGTTAGGAGTTTGAGGCGAAAGTTTCTTTTGAGAAATACTTTTATTTATTTTTTTTTCATTTATCAGGTTTTGTAAAAGAGAAATTTCATTCTGTGGAAAGGAAAAGAAATCGAAAAGAAAATTTGTCGAAATTTGGAAGCTTATTCATTTTTATTTTTGGGATTCAATGCGAAATGTAATTTCTCTTATCTTGATCGAGACGGGAAAATTTTCCTACTACTTCTTTCTTTAAATGATTTGATCCGAGAAGAGAAGCCTGCAAATACGTGTGTATGCATAGTTTTTATTTATATAAAACCTGTATCTAATCATATACTCCAAAATACCCCCTCTCATTTCTCC
Source organism: Acanthosepion pharaonis (assembly GCA_903632075.3). Lineage (NCBI taxonomy): Eukaryota > Metazoa > Mollusca > Cephalopoda > Sepiida > Sepiidae > Acanthosepion > Acanthosepion pharaonis. The sequence goes on along the minus strand of CAHIKZ030000560.1, from coordinate 1,345,754 downwards.
GTTGTACTTACGTGTTTGTGCATAGTATAAACATCTATTCAAAAAACTACACATTCAGAAATTCTAACAAAAGTTGATAAAATTGTGCAATTAGTATTTATATATTTCTGATATTTACCTAATACAAATATTAATTGTCCTATATTTAATACAAAATAGAATGAAAAAAAAAAAAAAAGCAAACTAGCTTGAGAAGAGATGATCCGTACCTTTTATAAGGGTATTAGCATGTAAGTAAATATAAGGAACTCGACGGGAATTGGAATTTGGTTTTCAGTTTCTCCATTCCAAGCTGTACAGAAGTGAATTAAGGGGTTTCGAAACAACGCGGGCAAAACCAGAAAGAAAAAAACACAACCAAAAAAAAAAAAAACAAAAAAAAACAAAAAAAAAAACAACGCGGGCAAAACCAGAAAGAAAGACAACAAAAAAAAAAAAAAAAAAACAACGCGGGCAAAACCAGAAAGAAAGACAAAAAACAACGCACAAAAAAAAAAAAAAAAATACAAGATATCAAAACAACACAAATAAGCAAAAAACAATAAAACTAACTTGATGTGAGGAATGTATCCCTCATCAATACCAGAAAGGGTGATAAAGGCTAGGGAACTTGAGAAACGTAGTCTTTTGAAATAGTTTTAAAAAAATTCAACCAAAAGTAATACGGGTTGTATAATGGTCTTGCTTAACTTTTACTGTAATGTTTTGAGTACTCTATCACCAGACAACTCTGCGCGATGCTAAAAGCGCCTACCTCGCAGCTTAAAGTGGACTGAGACAAGCGAGATCTGGTAAAGCTGGTTGCATCGAGCTGTAGGATGCTTGGTCTGTCAAGGTCTGCTTTGGTTCCGCCAACCAGATTGGAGTTGCCCTCTTCCACCGGTTTGGCCGTCGAGATCATGTAGATCTTTGCCTATTCTGCCGTCAGAAGTTTCAGGTATTGGTCTGGTCTCTTCCTCTTTGACATTACCGCTACAGATGGCCCTACAGGAGTTGGAATACCAAAGCACTTCGCTCTTGGGATCACTGGGACACGCAAGCCTTCTACCACGACAACGAAAGACCATATAAAAATGAGCTATATATATATATATATATATATATAGACATTATTTCTTATTGTAACATTTATTCGATGTACGGATTTTAGTCGACATCTCAGATTTTAAGTCAATTTTATCTTATGTATAAACACAGATAAGGTTACATTATTTTGAATATATAAATATACATTTATTTGAGAACACACAATTTGCCAGTCACAAATGTTAATTACACTTCGCGATTAACATGACAACTTCCAATTTGATACAGGAAATGAAAAGGCAAACCGAGGACTAGCCGTCAATCATACAGACTCCGAGATATTAAAGTTTCTGGAACCTGACTGAGTGAATAGGAGGATAGCAGGTGAATTTGCGCGGTCCATACAGGGGTAGGCACAGAGATTCCCACTAAACTCCCGTCATCTATTGAACTCAATGTTTTGTCATTCTAATTTTTCCGGTAATGAAGTGTTTGACATTGCGGTCAAGCACTGAATCGAAGGGTTCTCCGTACGTCATTCGCTTTCACACTGAAGAGGCTGCTTAGAATTTTCACGATAAGGTTTCCGAGAAAAATGTGGTCTCCTAGCTTTCCTCGGACTGATATATATATTACACACACACAGGATTGACTTCTCTAGGTCACTGTCTAAGCGTGTTTATATATAAAAAAAAAAGGAAGAATTCGCCTTCCTTCCTTCTTACCGGGCGTCGATAGCCTAGAATCTCCGACTGATGCTAAATCGGTCGGGTTTCGGTCCTGGCTTGAAGCGACCAGATATCACGTAACATTTATGAGCTGCGAAGTAGTCTGTGGATGACAAATACACACACACACACATATATATATATATATATATATATATTCAATCTGCTTGTCCGAATCATATTCAAGAAGCGAGAGCAAGATCTAAAAGGTCAGCCAATCTAACAGTGATCTCATCTCACACTTGCTCCATATGTGGCATCCTTTGTAAATCCCTAGCGGGTCTTAAATGCCACTTAATATCGCACAAAATTTCATAACTGAATCAATAAGGTGTCAGATGCTCATACGTCGAAACCGACGGGAGAGTCCATTATATATATAATATGCCATGTTTATTACTTCAAACGTTATTTTAGTGGATGCTCGTATTTGAAATTGACACTGGAGTTTATTTTAAACAGTGCGTAATACTTATAACGTAACTTAATTTATTCACATTTTTAAAGAATTCTGAGATGCGCAGGCGGAAAGACGTAATACACTTGAAAATAAAAATTTTCAGTATTTCAATTACAAGTATTCATTATAATAACGTGTCGTTTATATATATATATATATATATATATAAGAGAAATATAGTTGGTGAATCAGACTAACGATCAGTCGAATCAGACTAGCGTGTAGCTGACAGAAGAATCAAAGTACAACGTAAAGCTCGTTCAAAAGAATTTTCTAGCATCAAGAGAAGTTAATGATTATATGTCAGTATGTAGACCATTTATACACTGATTTGAAAGAAAAAAGAACCATTGATATTCGTGTTTGTTTAACGGCACATCAACTTGATCTTTTAATGCCCATATTGCCTTGGGAGCTTTGAAGTAACTAAAATATTTATTATTCTGCTTTCACAATTGAAAGCATGTTAGAAGATACTCAGCTTTTGCGCGTATAAGTCCTTCTGTGGACATAATTACAAGAGACGGTGATCTGTGTGTTTTGTGTTCTAGTTATATTTTAGAAAACAGTTTTATTTCTTTAAGAAATTGTAGAATATTATATGGATTAATGTCATGAAAGACTTATTTCATGTTGAATGTTTGGCTGATTTTGTTTAGTGGCACATCAAGAATTTTGGGTTATTTAATACCGAAATCTAAATATTTTGAACACAGTTTTATGGCTTCAACTAAGTCCATTTTGGACGCAGTTGTATGCATTACTACAAGATACATTATCGGTCATTTGTCTATAAATATGCATCATTTGTAATTTCAATATAAAAATGTATTATACTTTCAGTGTTTCGTTTTTGTTTGGCGTTCACTATTTGTCTATAGTTGGGACCCTATCAGGTGCTACCATTCCAGGTCAGGGTGGACCTGGGACCAACAGCAATAGACAGGTGTTCTACGGTCCTTAAAACGTCCTGATTGGAAGCCTTTCTGTTGGATGTAGTTTATAATCGTAAAGTTACTGTGCTCCATCGTAATCATCCCCTTCATGTAAGATTTTGGTAGTATCTTATGCACATTAGACAGACAAGTATAAAAAGATAGCAACTGGTGAACATGAAGAGGGCTATGCCTAACGAACCCGGTTGCAATTCAGGACATTGAGAACTGTACTACTATTAATACTTATTGTAGAAAATTGTTTGAAAAACAATTTAAGCGATTGAAAATGTTGGATGGTAACAAAACACAAAAAACACAAAGACACAAAACAAAGACACAAAACAAAGACACAAAACAAAGACACAAAACAAAGACACAAAACAAAGACACAAAACAAAGACACAAAACAAAGACACAAAACAAAGACACAAAACAAAGACACAAAACAAAGACACAAAACAAAACACAAAACAAAGACAAAAACAAAGACACAAAACAAAGACACAAAACAAAGACACAAAACAAAACACAAAAACAAAGACAAAAACAAAGACACAAAACAAAGACACAAAACAAAGACACAAAACAAAAGACACAAAACAAAGACACAAAACAAAAAAAACAAAGACACAAAAAACAAAGACACAAAACAAAGACACAAAACAAAGACACAAAACAAAACACAAAACAAAGACAAAAAGACAAAAACAAAGACACAAAGACACAAAACAAAGACAAAAACAAAGACACAAAACAAAGACAAAAACAAAGACACAAAAAAAAACAAAGACACAAAAACAAGACACAAAACAAAAAAAAACAAAGACACAAAACAAAACACAAAACAAAAACACAAAACCAAAAACACAAAACCAAAAACACAAAACCAAAAACACAAAACCAAAAACACAAAACCAAAAACACAAAACCAAAAACACAAAACAAAAACACAAAACCAAAAACACAAAACAACGACACAAAACCAAAAACACAAAACAACGACACAAAACCAAAACAACAAAAACACAAAAACAAAAAACAAAAAAACAAACAAAAAAACAAACACAAAACAAAAACAAAACAAAAACAAAACAAAAACAAAACAAACAAACAAAACAACAAAACACTATTTTCCATATCCGAGTTTCAGTTATTCAAGAGCTTATAGAACTTGACGCACGAGTTCTTAAGACAACGAACTGGAAAATATTCTTTTCCTCCAAAACCAAAAGTACTTTTAGGAAATCGTAAAATACATTTATAAAGATTGCGAATCGATGGAAGAAATACACACACAAACACAGACGGTCTAAAATTTTAGGGCACCCAGTGAGGATCGAACGCACTTTTCAGTCGTAATTGATCTAGCGAGACAAGATTTTGCTAACCATTACACTGCGTTCAAGTGCCCAAATATGATTTTCTAAGCGTGGGTTAGATGTGGCACAAGGCCGAAAGTTTGGAGAAACCAGTGAGGATCGAACTCAGTTGTAGTTATTCTGGCAAGACACACTTGTTAACCATTACACCGGGTCGAGGTGGTGCCTAACACGATTTGTTTAATTAACTATTTAACAAATTTAAACATTTCGCCCTCCGATTCAACACAACACCCAACCCGTTCAGCAAAACTTCTACAAACCATTTGATACATTTCTACGTTAATTTCAGAAAATTCATCAGATATTGCTAGTTTTAATTCAGCAAATGTTTTCGGTTCAAACCTGTACACAAGATCTTTCAGTAGACCCCACAAGTTTGATGTTACTAAGTCTAATGATAGTGATGACCACTCGATTTAGTTCGAAAAAAAAAAAAATGTTTTACTTTTTGCTGCACCATATATATATATATATATATATATATATATATATATATATATATATATATATATATATATATAAAAAATGGACAATTTATTTATTAATTATTCGAGCCTGCATCCTATACGGAACCGTCATTTACGCTGACGTGCCTTACCGTTCGGTAGGCAGTAAATTCGACCTTGCCTACCGAACGCTCCTTTGTGGCCGATCGTTAAGGCACGTCAGCGTAAATGACGGTTCCGTATAGGATGCAGGTTCGAATCCTGTCAAAGGACGAATATTTTCTATGAAAATTTCTCGGAAAATGGTATTTAATACTGTTTATTATAAACAGAGCATTTACTTAAATATTTGTATCTATAAAAAAAAGAACGTTAAACATAAAAATGTCTTTAATATATATATATATATATATATATATATATGTGTGTGTGTGTGTGATGTCAGCCCGGGGGGATATTTTCCATATTTAACTGATTTTCAGTTATTTCAGAGCTTATAGAATTATCTTGTATGTAAAATTCTTACAAAGACAACGAACTGGAAACTACTCTGTATTGTTTCTCTCCAAAGCAAAAGTGCTTTTACGAAATCGTAAAATACCTTTATGAAGATTGTGAATTGTTGGAAGAAAGCCATTGATAACGAGAGAAACTATATTAATGAATAAACTGAACATGAACCTTTTTCTAACCCTAAACTTTGACATGATCGATGGAGGTGACCTGATAACGTATTAACTCACAAACGTATACAGAACGCCAATATTTTACTCTGGTTCTATGAAGGAAAAACTTACAGACATTAACATAAGCGAAGGAGAGGTATATATTAAAATAAGACAACGGAATTTTGATGGTAAGACATGCAGTGAAAGAGGACTTTAGTAGTGTCAGAGCTATGCCGCCCGGAACTTCGTTCCTGGTAGGGCCACCCAAGGCGGACAGGTCTGACACACACGCCGGCTAACAAGGGCTCTGGTGAAAATCCAAGGAGCGTCTGCATCGGTAACCGGCGGCTTCTGGTCATTCCTGTCTCTGCGTCTGTGGGAATACCGCGGCAAGCAAGAACGTTACTCGGCCTGGGTACCCTACTTCTGTAATTTATCCCAAGAATTCATAACAGGAAGAAGCCGGCTCAATCCGCCCAGGGTGAATGCCGCATCAGTACAGTACAGTACAGTGAAAGAGGCTAACATCAGTTGGATTTCAGATCAGAAATACCTCCAAGTATGGTCTGGATAAAAAAAAAAAAAAAAATAATTCGACTTTTCATTGGCCTATAATTTAGTTGGAAATTCTGAGTTGAATCTCAATACATTGTTTCAAAGCCTTTCTTGTATTACATATTAATATTAAACATATATTAAACTAATATTAAACAACCATCGTCATTTGGGGTTTAGTTGATTTGACGGCATATCAACGCCTTATGGCTCACTTAATGCTGAAATTTAATTTCCTTGGACGCTTTGTTCGTTGTCCCCCCCCCCATTTTTTCCCCTTCCTTTTCAAATAAAGTGTTGCTGGTATTCTTATACAAAAATGTATTTTTATACTTTTATATCGTTTTGATACCAGTTTGGAGGTTCACTATTTGCCTATAGCTGGGACCCTGCTACTAGCAAGGGTCAAAGTGGAACTGTGACCAGCATTTACCTAATGGTTTCACACTCCTCAAAACCTAAATCAGAAGCCTTGCTGCCGGATATATTTGTATCGTCATACCTAGGACAGGTCGTTACTTCAAAAGACACCGGTAAACGTGTGCGTATGTATTTCTTTGAAACGATTCACAAACGATTCGTAAAAGTATTTTATGATTTCGTAAAAACAGTTTTGGTTTGCGTAGAAACACTAGAGAGGATAGTTTTCAGTTCGTTGTCTTTGTGAGAATTTGTCTATCAAGATGATTCTATAAGCTTTTCTATAAGAAGTTTGTTTTTTCGCACAGCCAACAATCTTTTCAAAATATATACAGAGTATGACTAAAGTAATACTCCCACTTTTTGTTTTTAAAACTGAGATGGATCTGATGACTAGGAGCAACTGAGTGATCACCAGAACTAACACCAGACATTTTTGTGGGCAGTACTGACAGATCTTTACAGTTTCAAACCGAAAACAATTCCTATATTAAACAGACAATTGCTGGGAGATATCCTGAAATTAATGTAGAATGTGTCAAATGGCTTTTAGAAATATTGTTCATAAGGTTCAGCGTTGTATTAAGCATGGAGATAATTTGGAAGAGGTTAGTTTCTTAACCGTAACAAATCATGTATGGATGCACAATACTTAAATTTTCTTAAAGTACTGTAATTTATTTTTGATCAATAACCGTTAATAAAAAAGGGCGTTATATTTGTACGCACACACAAATATATATATATATATATGAATTATTTTAAATTTTCGATCATGTGTTTGTCCATACATACAAGACTACGGTCGAAAGAATGAATTAATGTAAAAGTGCTGTGTGTGCGTCTCTATTATATATATATATATATATATATATATATATATATATATATATATATATATATGTGTGTGTGTGTGTGTGTGTGTGTACGTTTATCAGTATATCTCCATAAATGCCTACGCGCATTCAAGAATGGAAAGCAGTTGAGGAAATGTACGTATGTTGCACATGCCACGGTTTAAGGTAATTTAGATAAATATTTAGATAACCATTTATAGATCAATGTTTTCACATGGCGAGCACGAAGCTGCTCCTAAAAACGATCTCAATCATTATTGTTTGCCGACTGGCTTATTGTTAACCGCTTAATGCTAGCGCCTTGATTTTATGCACAATAATATGACCCCCCCACCTGACGTCCTTCAGCAGAATTAATAGTCGCCTTCTCTAACGTTCCCGAAACAAAGATCTGCAATAGTGAAAGTTTCTTTTGTTTTTTTTTTCCTTCTCCCAACTCGGAGTATATTTTTAAATCGAGCGAGGAAATTCAATTTTATTTCAAACGGTATTTTTGTCAAAACCCCGAAGTTACACATTTCCTTTCTTTTCCTTCGCTTTTTACCGTTTTATCCTATTTTTTCCCCCTATTTTCTTTTTCATTCTCCATTATGTTCTGATTGATTTGATTTTTTTTGTTAGTGATAATTATTTACTGATACAAGTCCTATTAATTAACCCATAGCTGAGGGGAGATGTAGTGGATTCATATATTTCCAAAGTTATTTTAACAATTCCGACACCACCCGTGCATTCAAGATTACAGCACCTGGTATATCCGGGATGTCACTCATCTAGGTACTGACTAGACTTGACGTTGCTCAACTACGGTGATCACACGGTAAACAGTGTTTCAACGTAATCTGGACGTAAGCTCCCCACCATTGTGTTAGTGATAGTACCCTTGATTGTTACAACAATAACGTTTCGACCGTTGTACTCGATGGGCTGCCTTCCTCAGGAGTATTTATATTAGCACAGTAATATTTTTTCATCATACAATTGCCAAGATTCCATGATAGACTGCGGCTTAAAATCTTTAGAAGTCACTGGATACCACGGTGGGAGTCTTTAGTCTAACATGGTTTTAACGAGTCGGAAATAAAACCAGCGAGCAGAGATCGAATTCATTGCGTCTACTTCCGCACTAATAGTCTTGGAAAAAATATGAAGTCACCAATTCTCCCGCAGTCTTCAGGTTAAATAACAGGGCTGACTTTGCTCTCTTGCTCTGATGTGACAATCTCCATGCCCGCAGCGTGATGAGCTGTTTAGATATGTTGCTCAATACACACCAGTGCATCTATGCTCACTTACCTAGCGGCCGATGGGAACATTGTAAAAATCCAGAAAAAAAAATTATCACGTGCCTTTTATAGACAAGTGTTTTCTAGAACTCCTCCCGTCTTTCCTCATAAAAGATGCCGCCTGTTGACAATGGCGGGAACGAGTTTTGTGTGTACTAAATGAGTCGGAGGAGGAGGGCGGATCTACCCAATGTGTATTGCTTTTGTAGGAGCCTAGACTTTTTGTAAACTTTACGGTTAACTACGTCTACTCGCCGATATGCCGCAACAACAGACTTTGTTGCAACTTTAACCTGTCAAAAGCATTCAGTCGTTATAGTCGGTCAACTACCAGTAATCATCTATTATCAATAGTTGCTTGAATACGCAATAGAATCTCTAAGATTGGTTGGTCGATTTTGTTTAGAAATATATCAACCTTTATGGATTTTTTAATACCAAACTAAATATTTTGAACGCATTATTATGCCTTCAACTACAGAGAAAATGTATTGCAGGTCATTTTACGATAAAAAAAAGTATTGTTGGTAATTTTACTATAAAAGAAATTATTTTCATATAAAATATATCACTGGCATGTATTTTTTATAATTTCATAATATTTTTGTTTGGTGGTTTACTATTTTCCCATAGCTGGGACCCAAACGTGTGCTACCACTCCCAGGCACAACAGTAATTAAGAGGTGTATACTCTATGATTATAATGGGTTAGGAGACTATTAGCGAAAACATCAAAATAAGGCAAAAACTCTTTCCTATATGATTCAAAATGTTGATGACTTTGATCGTGAATATTTGCCTTACTACTGATTCCATTTTCTCATCTCTGTTGTTAAACTCTCGACATTTCGTCTCTTCTATCTTCCAGCTTTTTTTTCAAGTCCGTCTAACTTTTTTTCGGAATATTGAATTAAGCCATTCATTCAATACACAGAGATATTGTGTCTTATTCCGATTTCTGTGCTAAGGGGATATCCAGTTTCACTGAATTCTCTTTATTCACTTCTATTACTTCAAATTTTTCTACTGAACAAGACGAAGTGACAATTCCTCACAAAATAACACACATCAGGTTCACTGCAAATTGCGCCTTGAACAAAGCACTCAACTCTCTAAGATGGGAGTCCTCAAGTATTATTTGCAGGGCAGCCTGTGCCAGACTAAGAAACTGAGTATGCTTCAAACCCTCTCTGTGTATATGTGTGTGTAGGAGATTCGTTTTGTCCACGTTTTAGCGTGCTTGCGTGATCTGCTTAGTCCGCATTTCAGTGTGCGCGCGTGTGACGTTTCTTTGTGTTTTTCTTTGTCACGTTTGTTTTGCGTGTGTTCCCCTGTGTTTTTACATCATTTGTGTGTGTGTCTCTTTTGGCCTTTTTCACTGTTGCATCATGGTTAACTCCTTTAGTCGTGAATTACGACTATGTACAGAGATCGATCCTTAGTTGAGGTCTCAACCATATGGCCTTCAGTAGGCCGACGAGCCGTTTAGTAAATACCGAGTTTATGTAGATCACACATAAGTACGTGCTTTTAAGTTGATAAATAGCCGAGTTACATATCTTCTCATCTTCCCGATATCGTATGTTCCACTTTTATTCGGATCCACTTCCGTTAAGTCGCACGCACATGATACCGGTTCGTGACTGCACGTTCTCGCGTTCAAGTATCCCAATCAACAAGACACGGCTCTGTTAGCGATGGGCTGAATGCATTCGACTAAGGCAACGCTTTCTGTTTATAAAATGAATAGCTCGTAACCAAGAACGTGATATTTTCTAATCAACTTGAACACACGCGACTAAAAACAAGATTTCAAATGTTGATTGTGAAAGAGATCAGCTCAAAGTAATTTTCATGCCCGTTTTCACGTTTCGTTTCGCATGAATAATGTCGCCGTTCTTCACTCTACATCTGTGCTTCTCTCTGCCTTTTTCCTCTATGATAAGCTTTGCGGGGTGGGAAAGATTATGTAAGTAAGCTTACCTTACTTCTTAATCCTAATAAGAAAGACCAGACTGTTGGTGTATATTTAATTATCTTTCTTAATCTTTGAAATAAAAGATTAGGAAATTTTACGAAATTTATCTCGCATCGATCGCCGATAATTAGTATCGAAGAGAAATATACAACTACTTCACACATCGGACCCGCTAAACATAAGCTCTTTAAATGTTTATATGAAATATTACAAATATATTAGGTTGGCCAGAAAGTCCCGACTCTTAGGAAGCGGAAACAAAACTTGATCAGTTTGGTTGAATTTCCAAAGCGTATTGCATTTTCAGCTTGTTCCACACGGACGCGCCATCAACGTTAAACTGTATCGTCAGCAACTAAACCGCGTATTTGAAAAAACTAAAGGAGTATCCTGCTTTGGTAAATCGAGGTCTGGCTTTGTTTCAGCAAGACAATGCGTGACCACACACTGCCAGTTTGACTAAGAGGAAATAGATGGATGGTGTTGAGATTCTTCCACATCCACCGTTCAGTCCGGAGGCTGCGCCGAGTGACTATGGCCTATAATCCGCTCAGTGGCACACTTACTCCGCGACCACTTTTGATGAAATGAAGGAAGCTTGTTTACAGTATTTTATATTCAAAGCCTGCGAACTGATATCTAAAGCAGATTCGAATGCTGTCTTATTGGCAGAAGATCGTCAAGAATTTGGGCTTTTTTTCTCCTTTCCGCTTCCTGAGCGAGTCAGGACTTTCTGGCAAACCTAATACAAAACTAGTTCAACATGTTTCGCAGTTAAATCAGCGCGCAAAAATCTACAAAATCGAGATAACCTCATTTAGGCCTAATAATCTAAACAAGGAATTATATATATATATATATAATATGTATTGTCGGGATTTCAAGTCCGACTGTTTCGAGAAAGGGAAAATGCCAACTATTAGCATTTAAAGCGAAACTCCACGAAGAAAGAAAATAACGAATTCTTACTTGTTACAGGCAATCGTTTGTGTCAAATTGAGAAACACAACCCCCCCCCACAAAAAAACACCATGTTGCCTACAAGTAATTCTTGTAGAAGTAACAATAGAAAATAACAATTTAGGATTCTTATTAACAGTTTTTTGAAAAGAGCACGGTCGTAACGAAGGAAAAATAGCAGCAGCCTTTGGATAACTATTTTATCATTTTATATATCTCTTCGGACGCTTATGCAAATTTTCACTTTCCTTCCATCATATGGGTTCGACTGGAACTCATTTCAATCATTTTTTGTGCAGGCGAAATAATCTTATTATATTTTCGTCTCCGGTCTAGCCTAAGACCGCCGGACAAGAAATTTGGATTTTCTGGTTGTGAAAGGTTGAAATACGCTAAGGTTTTTCGTTTTATATTTCCGTTAATTTCGAACCATTTTTTTTCAATTTTCAGTTTCTTTTTTTTTGTCTTTGGGAATTTGTAAGCTTTAATTTTTAGTATATTTTATTTTTGTGTGTTACCCTCCTCTCGTTTTAATTTTTTCTTTTCGCGTGTGACTTGTTTTTGGCCAGCCGCCAAAGAGTACGGACACTCTTGTCGGCAGATTGCTTACCATGTCAGCAACCTGGTTAAAGCAGGCCTTCACATGCTTTTACACATGTCTGTATTTAATAAAATGTGAATGTCATTGTTAACCTCCTGCTACTGGACGTGACTGATCCCTGGACAATAGTGTTTCAATTTCATGTTTGTGCTGTCATATCCTGCTATGGCAACAGAAAACAACTTTGAATGGAACTGACAATAAGGATACTGTCATTGAGAAATCTTCAAAGAGAACGCATTGGAAAGGGAAGTAATATTAATCATGCAATGTGCTAAAGGTTAACACACACAGTAACTGGTAGCTAGACATCTATCCAAACCAAATTTCTACCTGCTCTTTCAAAGTGATATGTCTGGGGTTGATAGATTCTTTTCCGATTCCCGAATTCCGGGTAGTTTTCATCGTTGGTCCGACAAGGAACATTATTTGCTCGTATTCAACATCTGATTTTGCGGAAGTGGCTAGCGAGACACAATGCCCCAACCCCAAACTCACCAGTTGCACAGAAGATTGTTGTGAACCACCAATTTCTCAGCAACTGTAATGTTTTTCAAAAATGGCTCGTTTTGAATTTACAGAGTGTCGCAGGAGAGAATACAACCAATTCATTTGTTTTGTTAAATCGTGAGACATCCAAACATCGTACGTTTCACCTATCCAGCTGCTTTCAAACACCTTACAATATGAATACGTGCAATGCCCTGTTTTGTGCAACTTTGAATATTTTAATCAGTCTCCATTTTCCAAATCTAAATGTCCATTTGTGAACCTCGCAAACCACTTACGAAAAGTACTCTCAGCAGAATCTCCATTAACGACACGTTTTTGTTTTTTTTTTTTAGAAATTCTATATTTTTGTTCCTTTCCAGAGTTGAGAGTATCAATTGACGAAAATGCATCTTATATTCCTGTTTTTCCTTTTAATGTAAAAACATTTAAAGTCACAATCCATAAACGAACTGTTTAGCAAGAAATGCCTAAATAGCCCCATTCAAAAGATGACGTCAGATTTCGGTCGCGTGTGAAACATAATTACATGTTCAAACGTCACCTATTAAAAAAATGCTACGAATTTTTGTTGCGAACGCAACAGATACGAAGTTTTCAATGACAACTTTCTGAACGACATAATATGGCCGACAAGTACAAAACATTTGCTCTTTAAGACTTTAGTTGATTTTTCGATTTGGGGATAAATCAATTTTTTCCTTCTGTAAAAATAAAAAATAAATGGAAATGAATATTCATTAGTTTGCGAAGAACAATTCTTTAATTAAAATATTTCTAAATTTTCCTTCGATTCTGGATATCATTAATTGTACGGGAGATCAAGGTTTAAACAATTCATTGTTCACGTCAATGTTGGCATTATGGGTTGTCATAGTTTGAGATGAAATAATTATTTTTGTTAGGTGAGTAACGTTTTGAAAATGACGTTAATATTTTCGGTTAAGATGAACATTCACTAAACAATGAATATTTTTCTTGATAAAGGAGGAAAAACGCACACCGCGGGGAGGGTGAAGATAAAGAAAGAAGGAAGGGAGGGTGAAGATAAAGAAAGGGAGGGTGAAGATAAAGAAAGGGAGGGTGAAGATAAAGAAAGGGAGGGTGAAGATAAAGAAAGGGAGGGTGAGGATAAAGAAAGGGAGGGTGAAGATAAAGAAAGGAGGGTGAAGGGGAGGGTGAAAAGAAGGAAAGGGTGAGGGGGAAGGGAGGGGTGAAGATAAAGAAAGGGAAGGGAGGAGGGTGAAGAGAAGGGAGCTAATAACCCAAATGGGCTTATGTGAAGAGTTTCTGAAAAGTCTGCGGATATTTTTTCTTTAAACACAAAGACTGATCTGAATTCAGTCAACAGTAATCTGGTATTGGTCAAGCAAAATCAAATCGGCAACCAGAAGTTAGGCCTACTAATGTGCAAACCACGAAAGTGGGATTAAAACTGAAAACTGCAGAATGCACGCTGATATCTCTAGGGATGTACAACACAGCATGATCCAGGGTATGTATACTTACCATCTTCTGCATACAATAAGAATGTATGGTTGTCAGCAAAAGACTCATTGAAATTGCAGAATATGCATTCCAAAAACTAAGCAAAAGAACATGAAAATTTCATTAGAAACAAAAAGGGTGCTGGCCGATGAATCTTCCTTTATGACGTCAATGGCATTAAGTCGATCAGTCTTCCTCTATGGCATTGAATGATGGACAATCTTCTCACAGGTGAACATATGACTGGAGTCAAGAAAAACGTTCTCGTTGCCGAGAATACTATGGAATAGCTGCGTAAAGCAATGAAGTCTTAAGATGGATGATCCCTGAAGTGGTTATAAAAGGAAATTTTTTCCTTTTTTTTCCTTATTATTTCGGTCTTGTAACAATGCAAGTCATGTGGTGATTAAACTACGTCGCGGAAGGAAATATTTTTTCGCAACTTAAGTAGTTTTGCTCCTTTCCTAGGTCTGTACATTTTTTAACTTTTGGGGGGGGGTGATTTTCGCGACAAAAGAATGTTTAACAGAAAAATTTTGAAAATGAGACCCCCCCCCTTCCACTCTACCAAAAAAAAAAAAAAAAAAAAAAAAAAAAAATGAAAAATAAATATCTGGAAGATAAAGAAAAAAAAAGTGAAAAATTTAATGAATAATCTGATAAGTACCAACAACAATAGCTGAGAAGTAGCCAACTTGGTGGCTCATATAATTGGAATATTTTCACGGTTCGAAGCAAATATTTAAAACGTTGATTTTCGAGGCCGTTAAGTCTCTCAGTCATTGAATGATTTGCAGAACACATTTTGAAAACGCTATATGTTGCCTACAAGGAATTATGCTTGAAGTAACGTTGGAAAAAGAAAAAAAAGAAAGAAAAAAGTTATGACATTAAGTTTTGGTAACGCGTCCAGTCAGCTTTGAAAGACGGAGCGCGGTCGTAAAAAAGGAAAAAAAATGCTGCTACCACGGATTTTGGTTAACGATTTCTTGCATTTTTTTTATATTTCTCTTCGAACACACATGCAAATTTTGATTCCTCTTCAATCTGATGGTGTCGACTGAAACTCATTACAATACATTTTGGGTGAAAACAAAATATTAGGTTGGTGCAAAATAATGACGTAATGTCGTTTTTGGACGTATTTTTAACGTCAAAAAACGACATCATTACGTCATTATTTTTGCACCAACCTAATATAATGAAAGTTATTTTCGTCACAAGATTACAGTCGAATTCCCTCATTTCTCTCCTTCCACTGAGCTTCGTTAGGGCACAAAGTTTCTGCACAAAATACCTAAGCAATGTGGGACACGTAAAACTTTAAATATATAAACATTGAATTAAAATCGGATTGTTATAATAATCCGAGCTGTTGACATCAGTTAGGTTTAGTTTGTCTTGTGTAATTTACGAGGTAGTTCGTTGCAATCTCAAAGCATATCTGGAGACGCTGTGAGCGGGCAAGAGTTCTATTTTTTTTTCTCCTTTCACAGAGTTTCAGGTACAACGCTTCCGAATCGCTGAGCAGTCCGAGTTCCCCCCTCCCCTCCCCTAATACGTTGGCATAAAAAACCCGACAGATTTCTTATTAACAAACGATACCAAACAAGCAACGACTAACAAACAGCACGTTTTACGGTCTCCCGCGTAATGGGTTAAAACCACTGATAATTAATATCTTTGTATATTAAAAACATTGGTTATTTTTCTATAACTGTCTCCACGTTCATTAGAAGTTACTATTATGCCTCAACGCTAATACTGAGATGTGACCAATTAATTGTAGGAGAACATATGTCACCAAAGAAAATATTCCCATTTGTCAAATTTAATTGACAATGATTGCAGAAACAAAAGAAACAATATTCATGTTAAGAAGAATGCGCTATTTTGAAAATTAATAATCATAGTACAATGACTTAGTCACATAGCAATTAGGATAAAGAAATAAGTACAAAAATGCATTTGTCTGGAAATATAAATTACAAGCAAGTGCTATTGCAGCAAATCTTATTCCAGTAATTATTGGAGCAGTAAGAATGTTAAGAAAAATAAAAATTAAAATCCCATATTTTTTTATGAAGTACAAAACTAAAAGAATGTTTAGACGTAGTCGGCAACTGCTCGCATTCGCGCATCAGGTGAGTTATTCCTTTTCTCACTTCTGGTAACAGTGGCGGTAATTGTGGATAAATAAATGAAATTACCTGCGCTTATGGGGCGGCCGTAGGACGTAGAAACACTGGTTTTGTAGTTCTTGTTACTGGAAGGGTGGGATGTACAGGTTTGCCCTTTGTTATTTAAGGTCTGCCTTCTCTTTTCAGTATCTTTATATATTTTTTTTTTATTTGAGAAGGACATTACGCGAACGGAGTTATTTTTTCTCGCTCTTCTTTCTATTATTTGATTCCTGTTTAAAATAGGGTCGTGAGAGGAGTCATCTTTCGCAATCATTTATTGCCGGGCCGACTTTGATTACTCTTGAGTTCAAGATGTCTCTGAAGAGTAGGTCAAAGAAAATTTGACGAGGCCATTCACGTGAATTTGATTTTAGGGCGCGACGCAGAAGACCACACACTTGGTTAGAAGCGCCTCACTCACGGCCCAAAGGGGATTGAGACACGCGACATCTGGCAAAGCTGGTTGCATCAGGCTGTCGGATTTTGGCCTGTCAAGGGCCGCCTTGGTTATGCCAGCCAGACTGGTGCCGTCGTCTTTCGCTTATTTGGTAGTCGAGATTGTGTATCTCTTTGCCTTTTCGCTGCTAGGTTCTTCGGAATTTTGGTTGCATTCAGTCTAGTCTAGGTTTAGAAAATCTGTTTCGATAACTTCTTCAGTAAAATCATCATTTACTCTAAGTCTTGGGCAAAAAAAGTGCTTAGCAAATTGTGCCAAAAATCAAATTAAAAAAAAAACAACGCCTCATACAATGCGGATCAACAAACGAGACTATAAACTACGTGTCGTACACATTACTTCCCTTAATTGGAAGTAATCATCTAATTATTATCTCCCTTTATATCCTCCTTTGACTGGGTCATTTATTTAGCGTCAGCGTCGTCGCGGGTCATTTTGTTAATTAAAACTTTCGTTAAGGTTATTTTCTGCTCTTGTTCTTATAAGAATAAGTAAATGCAGAAACTACCTCAGACAGTACAACAAAACGAATGAATAATTGAGTATCAACAAGTGGAACGTGTCAAATTTGCATGAGGTGCAGATTATGTAAAATATTATAAATGTAAATAGGAAGCGAGACGATTTTTTTTAAGACAGAAAATTTTGCAAATTGAAATTTCCATCTCATTAGGATTATATTTTTAGCCCAGATCGGTGCACAAACCTTACAGTTTGATGAGGTTCAAACTTCAGTTTGCTAAGCACAAACTAAGGTTCGATTAAAATCATTTATACTTACAAAATGTTCCAGAACTTGAATCATATGCTCTTATTTCGTAGCCCTCAGAAGATATGATTATCGATTTTACAATATTCTTGCCTTTTGCATGAAAAAATAAAAGCACAATATACTGATATCTGAAATTGCTTCGAAGTCACTTTTACATTCCCTTTTAGCAACCTCAAGCAAAAGAGACTATATTATAAAATGATATACTTCAATTTCTTGCGATGATTATTGCGATAGATTATATGACAAAACAGACACGTCTTTTATACATGCCTATATTGCACTTAATCGACTGTGTGGTGACTAAAAAAAAGGAAAAAAAAAGGACAATATATTGTACTAAACGAGGGTAGTTCGGGAGGGGGGGAAGTATGTGCTCTGTCGTCGTCGTCTAAAATAAAGACTTTCTCCCGGGCCGAACCAGGACAAAAGGATTGACGATTTTTATGGATGCTCTGGTCTCGTCGTATGACGTTGAACGAGACCACGAGAGTTTTAAAAGGTGGTACTTTTTGTCGCAAGTTCTGTTTCTTATTGTTTACAGAACCTTTGTAGAGCTCGCTTGTTACGCAGAGAAGAGTGCCGAGTGTTACTAGTCATTTGACTTTTGTTACCGTTACAAGGGAGACTTATGAGCCGAATTATAATGTAATATTATAATGTAATATTGCGGAGATCAGTGGCAATGTATAAAATAAAGTACTTACCTGCTAATGTAAAGTTTAAATTCTCCTGCTGCACCGTTCGGGATTTACGGTTTCGTATAAGTAAAGATTTACTCTCAGTAATAGTAGATAAAGAGTATAAAAACACCCTGGTTAGTGAACGAAATGTTAGTGAAAGCAACACAATCAGGAGCAGTTTTAAGAGTAAAAAAAATAAGTTGACAATGTTTTATAGCGCGACAATTCCGCTCTTAATTCGTCTTTAATGCCCAGTTGATTACTTAAAAAGTAGAAAATAATCGTCAAGGATGAGACTGGTGTAATAAGAAAATAATACCATCTTTACTCTACCTCTTCTTCCTGCTCCATATTGATAAAGTTAACGAATTCATTTTTTTTTTCAAGAATACAAATATGAAAATCTAGCATACTGCACTAGAAAATGGAATAAAATGAATACAATTTCACTACACAGATCAAAATCTCTTGCAGAACGACCAAATAAATCTCTGGAGATTTGCCATCTAAACGGGTCACTCTACCCAGGTCAGCAAAACCAGATCTGGTCGTCGTAAAACGGACATAACAGATCGCATATTTAAAATTAAAAATGCCAAAAACCTGAATACTATTTAGTTCTTCAGGAGAACTATTATTATATTATATATATATATATATATATATATATATATATATATATATATATATATATATATACCTGCACGAGATCGCTAAAGAAAGAGCATAGCCTGATGAAAAAGACGCCAAACTTGAAAACAATTTTATCGTCTAAATGTTTGTTATTATTAAGAGGAAAGATCAAAGTATTTTGGGGGTCTTGTTTTTTTTTACATTTTTTAGTCGTTCCTAGCACGTCCGAAATTTTCGTTAAAAATCTTTTTTTTTGAGTCAGCAAAATTGACCGTTGTTTTCCATTTTATAAAAAAAATGAAAATCTCACTTTGAAATTCTTTTGAATATCAATTATTTTTTCAAAACTTATTTTAAGAAAATCAGAAATTGTTTAAAATATTTTGAACCAACCTTAACTTAGTTTTTGCGCCGAAAAGTTGTAATTTGAAAATAAAACAAAGCAGGTCATAAAATTTCGCGTCACTTGACAGGTGATGAATGACATATTGACGGATTCCATGAGGATAATTTGTTCTACGGAAGGAGAAAAGTGAAATAATTTACATTTAAGTGAACAAATTATTTACCTCGTTATTTTTAAGGAAAATTTTCAGCGCTCTAATTTTTTTGTACTTAGCTTTCAGCTTTACGTTTACGATGCTTTATGGAAAATATATTCCAAAGAAATTAAAATAAGACTTAAGAGTGACATTAAATTTCATAAAGCTATCTAATTTATAGGTACCTTTCTTATGAAATTTTATCAGAAGTGTACATAAAATACTATAATTTTATGTACATTTATTACATTTTACTGTGTTATTTGTATTTCCATTCATTTTATTAATTTTGATATTTCATTTATGGAAAAATGTCATAACTGAGATTAATATAAAAACAAGATCATAGATTCCATATGATACTGATACATGTAGGTACCCTTCTCATTTGAAATTGAAAAATCAAATTAACTTCTCCACACGTGTTTCGCAAAAGTAAAGGCCTTAACAGCAGAGAACAATGCTTAACTCAAATAACGCAACTTAATTGCATTCTGGTTTGTCTTCCGTACTTTATAATTACATCCCGATTATAAAAAAAAATCTTAATGCGGATCTTCTGATTAGTCAAAATGATACAATTTACAACGCGTTAAAAAAAGATCTCACAAGGAGACTTAGTGATGCGGCTTTTAACTAATTTTATAATATTTTAACTTAAATGTAAAAATCTATTATAATTAAGAAATAACAAATAATTGTATGAAAAATTCATTTTTCATCGAAAAAATTTTTGCTTTCAGAAAATATTGTACATATTCATAACTACTAAAAGCAAATAAAAGCATTTGAAATTAAATATCTTTGTTTTATTGAGTTTTGTATGTTACAATTCAGAGCTGATTTTCAGGTAGGGGGGTCCAATTAAAAACAAATGATTTGCATTCCTCAAAGTCGTGTGCTTTTAACTATTGTAATCATTAAACTAGACTCGATCGAATTTCTAGCGTTTTCATAAAATTAGTTATGGGAGGGGGTTAATAAATATAGAAAAATATTTCTGCCATGACTTTAATAAAAAAACAAAACAATTTCGATCATCTGTGAATAGCTTCCGAAAGTTTCATTAACATCCGACAATCATTTTTATTTTTGCAAGATTTTCCAAATTAATGTGTCATGCCAAAAAAAAAAAAAAAAAAAAAACGTGCTAGAAATTGTCTGTTATTTTACTAGTTCCAGCGATACAAAGAGAAACAAAGTTTTTAATCAATTTAGAATGTTCTAAAAAGGAAAAAAAATTTAAAATAATTAAAAAAACTTTGGTCTTTCCTCTTCATAATAACAAGCACTTAGACAATAAAATTGTTTTCGGCAAGGTTGGCGTCGTTTTCATCACGCTATGCTCTTTTATAGCGATTTCGTGGAGGTACCTATATAAATATTCTAAATTTTAAGAGTTGCTGTTCCGTTTGCTATATAAATTCATTGTAAATTGAAACACCACTACGCAAGCTAAAAACAAAAAATATAACTAGAAAGAAACGCAAAAAATTTTCAGATTTCCTATTTGAATATTCCGATGAATCAATTATTAAGTGCCGCTATTACACTTCCGCCCCAACCCCAAGTGTGTAGTGTAACTATCAGAATTGGCGTTAGTCTTTCTGGTTGTTCAATAATAAAGACACGATGAAAAATGACTCGCTTAAATATTCTTACAAGCAAATAACGAAAGTAGAATATAGCAACAATCATTAAGTGCAAAAGTCATAAATAATTTCAACATTAATGATACAGAAAAGAATGGCGTTTAATTACAAAGCGGGAGGCGGGCGCGAAAGTTTAATAGTGCCCCTTAATTTAAATGGCTGAATAAGCATATGGAGTGTTCTTTTACAATAAAATATCCGTAGAACTTCCATCGCATCGTTAAATATTTGAGCTTAAAAGCTTTAACGAAACATGAATGCTAGTTATTTTAATATATATATATATATATATATATAAAGAGATACAAATGAAGACACTTGAAATGAACAAGTTTCTTCATTTCACTGTAAGAGGCGTTAATCTTTGATTTTCTTACTAAAACCAAATACTGTATTTTTCACCTCTTATGTAATCAAAACGGAATAGTCCTTTATAAGTAAAAATGGGCTTTAAATTTCAATTTATCGACACTTTTGAAATTTTCTATGCACACATTACTGGAAAACACAGTAAAATAAGGATACGCATTAAGTAAGATAAATATTGATTTTTTTCTTTTAACTTGAATTTATTTGGACTTTTCTAAGTAAAAATAGTAAAAATCATGTAGTATGAGCATTTTATTTAAAACTCTGGCTTACGTATGGAGATGAATTTACAATGAATTTACATAGCGAACTAAACTCCACCACCAGCCATTAAAATTTCAAAATTAAAAATATTCGTAACCTGGAATATTTATTCATTAGAAAATTAGAATTAAAAAAAAAAAAAAAAAAAAAAAAAAAAAAAGAATTAAAAGATTATTTTGCGAAGAGATTCTTTTCTGTATAATAATGTTTCCTGTTCGTAAATATGTATAAATATTTTCATATTTAAGCCATTACAAGAAACACAAAGTTCATTTTATTAAATCAAAATTAGTAGAATGTTGTAAAAGTAAGCTTACTTACGTGTGGTTACGCCGGGTCTAGACAAAGATTTTCTTGAGTAGTTGGCAAATTGTCCTTCGTTTAAAAGGAGCTGGATTTTGCATGTAAAAAAAATAATTCCCGTCTTTTTCACTTTGAAGAGGTGGGGGACGGGGCGAGAAAAAAAGCTTCTGACTCCGAATTTCAGTATTTATAGTCTAGCAGATTTTGGCGCGCAACTCTGTGATTGGCTGCTGACTTTTCTAAAGCCCCGTTAAAATTATCTGAACTCAGATTATACCAGTGTTGTTTTTTTAATTTGAATGAATGAATGAATGAATGAATGAATGAATGAATGAATGTTTTATTATTATTATTATTAAAGTCAGGCATTAATTTCGGCCGGCTAACTGATGTTTTTACAACATATATTGATTGTGCTTTTTTTTAATTACTAACACTGTTTTGTTTTGTTTCTTGTAAAGAAATCTTGTATTACATTGTAAATATTCATTGGGGTTAAAAGTTTTTAAGAATTGTTACTTTATTCTCCCACCCAAAGACAAAATTGTACATATATCGACTAGTTCGGATTTAATAGAATCTCTGAGGTAATATGGTGGATGTAGTAAGAATGCTAAGTGATATTTAGCTTCCCACGTCCCCACGAGGGTTAGATATGGCACAAGGCCGGGTTTAACGTGGGATTTCCGAGCCCGTAGGCTCGGCCAAAAATATTCCCTCTTTGAAACCGCATAAACGGGTTAAAAGTGCAGTCAACCACGCCGAACGAGACTCTGCCCTTCGGCGGAGCCTCGTCCGGGTTTCTCTCCGCCCGAAAGCAGAGAGTTAGACTGTTAATTAGCCCGGAGCCAAGTTGTAAGAATGGTAAGTAAGACAGTGGCGTTTCGGTACAAGGGTTATTATAGCATATCTGGGTCAGTGATCGTGGTTAGATAAGTTTTTGTATAATATAGATTAAAACCAGCATTCTGTATTTTTGGCCTTGTGCCCTAGTTGTACTACATGTGCAATAAATATTATAATTTTAATTCTAAAATCTTTTAAAATCGGAAACGCCATGAAAACTGTAAATTGGTGTGCTTTTAATTTTTCCGTAATTTTTAAAAAACTTTACCTTTCTTTTAAAAGAGTTAAATTGTGCTTTTTAAATGTGGTTTTCAATTTCAAATTTGAAATTTAACTGATTTTGTAATATTTCTTGGATTTTTTATACAACGTCTTATTTCGTCAGTAAACATTTAAAGACTGGCCGTGAAAATTCAATTTCATTAAAGGTTGTCTTTTATATATCGTGTCCCTTTAGGACGTGGGCGATCAGTTTTCCACAGCTTCCTATCCTCTTGAACTCTCACCAATTCTTGTTTTTTTTTCTCATTATCCCTCTCAGTCACTCAGTTACACAAACACTTTAGGTAGGTTACTCTGTTTTCCTCTGCTACTCTTACCTTCAATACGCCCTGTGAGTGTGAAATTCTCCAGGTCCTCTTTCTTCATTATGTGTCCCAGAAACTGTAGCTGTCTCTTTATGACTATAAGTAAAAATATCGCTTTTATTCGGATTTTCCTTTAAAGTTTATCATTGCTCACATGTTGCATACATCCTTTTGGGGTACTACATCTCTGTTGGCTTGAGTCTCCTTTTCATCGCTAGGCAAATTGTCTATCATTTACTGCCATATTGGAGGATTGATATTACACTGCAATTTAGTAATATTCTATAATCATTTTTTACGTAATTCTGATTTGTCTTGAGGATTATAACTAGGGCCGGTACGTACCACCTCCAAACACCATTGATCAGACGGGGGAAAGCCTAATTATGGGTCTTCAAGCAGAGCTTTGTGATCCCCGCTATTTTATCAACATAGGCTTTTTTTTTTTTTTTTTACTTACGTTTATAAACAAACTGAGCACAACTGACTATTAAAAGGGTGAAAAGTTTTCGCGGAATTTGGCGTTATTCTGGGGCGGGGTCTTTCGTCTAAATCCGTTTTTTTTGTTCATGCTAAGTCGAAAAAAATACTATAAAGTTCACTATTTTTTTTTAAGCATAATGCTGAATGTATTTAAAAAATGAAGTTTTTAACGAGAAAAATTTCAAGTTGATGTAAAGAAATTGCCGCCAAACATTGTTTTAGTTAAGAGGGAATGCTCTATTATGACATGTCTCTACTTTTTATTTAGATACATTTTATTTGTTTTCAGTTGCTCACTTATATTGCCTATGATCCATTATTGCATATATATATATATATATATTTTAAGCGTTTCACCCCAAGCAAGGCAGGAAG
This sequence comes from Acanthosepion pharaonis, assembly GCA_903632075.3. Taxonomy (NCBI): domain Eukaryota; kingdom Metazoa; phylum Mollusca; class Cephalopoda; order Sepiida; family Sepiidae; genus Acanthosepion; species Acanthosepion pharaonis. The sequence goes on along the minus strand of CAHIKZ030000560.1, from coordinate 1,321,302 downwards.
CCACTAGGACGCAAGGGGTTACAGAACATTTGGATGTTACAATAACATTTGTATTTTATATGAATACTATCTTATGAAAATTGAGATTGAAGTGGGAGATCGTATAATAGATTCAATGGGAGCTCACAAGACCCTAGCACTGGTCCCGATTATAGCAAACATCCACTGACCGAGCATCCATTACTGCTTTCGTTTGAAGTTTATAAGATCTTTCTCTCAAAACACGTTTATAGGAAAACAGGTTTATCAAGTCCAGTAGCTGTTATCGCTCTTTCCTGTATTGATGGGGGTTTCATTTGTAACCTTTTATTTGAACTCGTGGGGGAATGTTGACATCTTGATTTTCATTATTTTCTCTTTCAGATACATGTGTTACCCATTTTAGTTGTTGCTGCTGTTGGTAGTCCTCAAATAATGTTGTCTCTGTTATTTGGTGTAATTCTTTGTTTGTGATTCTGTAGCGCCAGATCACAATGTTCAATGAAGGATGATCTTTGCCAAGACCCTCAGGCATTACTCGCTCAAAGCCTTTTTTTCACCATTAATTTTAGAAAGCATTTGTATGGAGCTGCCTGTTTAGATATTTCTGAACAGGCTTGACACTATGCATGATATCCATATAAAAGCCTCGATCTGAGGAGATGATTTAAGAACACGACTCGATTTTTCAGGTTGATCTTTTGGTTTAGTAGCAATTGGCAGTGTTTGGTGAAACTATCTCTGGCATAGCCTATTCTATGTTCATTTTTTTTTCTTCTGTACTTAAATTTAGTAAACGAGAAAATTTAATACGCTCTGTAGACTGTAGGATTATCCTATTGTCCAAATAATGTAGAATATGAAAAAAGTTAATCTCTTTTTTTCAACAAGAGAATTTTTTTACAATACGCTGACGCGTGCTGAAATTCTCACAGGATTTAATATTGTCGAAGTTATCGCTACCATTTTCTGTCGCGATTTAAAAACTCTTCGTTTCGTTGAATTTCGCGAACCAATCAACGAAATTGTTTAGAAAAATGCTTTGACCAAAACCCTACGTGCTTTAATAATTTCTTTAATTTGATTTAAATTTATAAGACTTCTTGGTAAACAATACATCTAAAGAATTTTTTTTTCCCTTTTTAACAGCGAAGAATAAAGATTTCTCACTCTTGAGCAGGCAACAAACAACTGGCCATACGTAAATATTTCTTTCCGGAGTCAAATTCCAACTTTTTGAAGCGTTTTACCTTATGATTTGTTTATAGTTCTCGCAAACGCAGGTCAAACTGGAAACTGGAGTCTTTTATATAAAATATTAAAAGATATTTCATTTTTCTTAAATACGTTTGTTTGTAATTGTTTTTTTTTTTTTTAATTAGTGGGGTATTTTGTATGTTAAATAATAAAAAAATGAAAACATTTTGTACTCGGTCACGTACCCTAGTAAAACCAACTGTACCCTCTTACCGGTTTGCATTTCTCTCCAAAATTTGGTTTCGATCGGTTATTATATTGCTAATTTAGCGGTTGGGACGGACGGACAGACGAACGGAAGTCACGTAATTTTATATATAGATTGAGCAAAAAAAATCTATTGCTGGATACTAATAACTGATAAAGATCGTCTAAGAGTAGGTCTTCGGAAGGCTACGTTTAGTGTAAATATAATAGATCCTGTCAAAAAAAAAAAAAAAAAAATACCGAAGATTCTGGTGTGAGTGCGATGTGTATGAATTTGATTAATGTGTTTTTATTGATTGAGTGATTGATTCGTTCTCTACGGCTTAACCTTTTGCAGGTTATTTAAAGCCATAGACCATTTTTAGACTGAGATAATATTTGTTGGCGATAATAATGGTTTAGTGATACGTCTTACTAATTAACCCATAAGTAGGGCGTGAAGAGATTGATTCGTACCTTTTTTTACTGGTATTTGTACTTAAGGGAATATAACGAACCTAACGGGAATTGAAACACGGCTCTGAACAATTCCGAGCCATTATCTGTTACACACCCAAGCTTGCAACACCTGTTATTCCCAAGCAGTCACCCATAGGAATCGAACAGTCTCGGCGTTGCTTAACTTCGGTAATCGAATGGGAATCGGTGTTTCAACGTGAAATGGACGTAAGCCTAATAGTTTTTTTTCTTTTTGTAGGAATGAATCCCAGTAGTATCTTTTAAACTGCTTACGAAGGTTTAGAGAAAATAGAAGCGAAAAGGACACTTAAACTTAACATCGGAAAGATGCAGTTGAAATTTTGATGAAACACGAGGAAAGAGGGCGTGGAAAATTTGACACTCATAGGACAGATTGAAAGCAAGAGGGACAGAGGAAAACATTGCATAAGTAACCTAGCAAACATAGACGGCAGAATATGGTTCAGAAGTGATAACAAAATAACAAAACATGACTAAGAAATAAAAAGGATAGGAAATTGTGGAGAGCCATAATCAAGTATTTTACTTGGACACTAAACTGATAAACCGTAAAAAAACAAAACAACAAAAAAAAAAAACAACAAATAAGTCGATCAACACTGAACAGTAAAGAGCTCTACTTTTGAGAAAATTAAAATATTATATTAGAGAAATCATGACGGTTTTAGATGACTTGTCAATTTTTATGAGTTCCGAGGTCTTTTTTTTTTGAGTTTTCGTTCGCTTCAAGAGGATTGTCAACGAATAGGTGATCGAATTAAAAGTCTGTAATGAATATATTAACATTTTAACGGATATGCTAATTGAATACGACAAGAGGTGAAATCAATTATTTGATTTTACTTTAGAATTTTTTTTTTATAACGGCAAGTGAAGTGATGGACGTTATTTCGAAACAGTCCACAATAATTACGGCTTTCTTTTCTTAAATTACCTGTAACAGAAGAATTCGAAGAAAAAAAAAAGTTAAGGACGTTCAAAAAAAATACACACACATGCGAAACAAAAATAATCTAAAATGGTGAATTATTATATTATGCAATCGAAATAAAGTGACGTGGTTAGGGAAAATGTTTAATTGATTTTGCACTTTTAAGAATAGTGCGCCTGTCTAATTTGCAATTAAAGAAATAAAAAAAATGAAAGGCTATGAACTAAAATACAGTGCCATACTTCCTGATGTTAATTGCTAAACAAGCTTACCTAAAAAAAAAAAAAGTGTTAAGGTGAGATCGATTCGCACTGAATGCCCAGCTGTTGTTCTTTTGTCAGATTAACCTCAACTTAAATATTAATACAAAACCTGCAAACGGCACTTTGTGAATTATGAATTGGTTTGGTTTGTTTTAACGTATATCAATATTTCCCAGGTTTTGGTGATATTCTAAGCTTAGGTTAGGTGTGGCACAACCCGAAATTATGGGTATCTAGTGAGGATCGTATTCACTATTCAGTCGTAATTGATTTCGCCGGTTAAGCTAGCTAACTAGCTATTACATCACGTTGAAGTGACCAATGAATGATTTTTCTAAGCGTAGCTTACATCTGGCACAAGGCCGAACGTATGGGCAACCCAGTGAGTATCGCATGTACTATTCTGTCGTAATTGATCCAGAGAGACACACTTGCTAACCATTACACCTCGTGGAAGTGCTCAGTGATTTACTAAGCGTAGCTTGGATGTGGCACAAGGTCTAAAGTATAGTGCATCCAGTGAAGATTGAACTCGCTACTCAGTCGTAACGGATCTAGCGAGACAAGCTTGATAACCATTACACCATGTCAAAGTGCCCTCCAATTCCCAGGTTATGTAATGGCGGATTCTATCGTTTCATAAATATTACATAAGTTTGAACGAGAGCCAAAAAATAGACAAGGGTCCTATTTCTAGGAGATTGATTCTCGTATAAATCGGACCTATGTCTATTTTTTGTTTGTTATTATGGTAGACAGTTATAATCAAAAGGGTAACATGCGTCTGGTTTTAACAGTAGGAAAAAGGCAGATATACACACCTGGTCAAAATCATAAGACCAGATACAAAAGGTTTAAAAAAATATAAAATACTCTTACTTTAACCAAAATATATTTGTGAAAAATTTACATTTAATTAGAAGATGTAGTTGATCAACAAACAAGTGACAATTTTAAGCTTTTAATTCATTAATTTAAACAAACATTGAAAAAAGGATTTTGTTTGTCATAAAAATAAGACCACGTAAATACAAATAGCAAATACAGAACAAATAAGTCATAACGACAATTTAATTCTCAGTATACCCTTTTGTATCTGACCTTAAGATTTTGACCAGGGGTGTATGTTTAGTTTGCACAAGAATCAAAAAGGTAAACATAGGTTCTGATGTAATGAACATGCATACACCTGGGTTCCCCCTCACAGTAATATGATTGGCTGGTGTCAGCCATAAATACAGACTGATTGAGAACACCGATTGCCTACCACTACGACGAGGACCGGTCCATTACGGTTACATGCTAGATTGGGCACCTCGGCGTGGTGTAATGGTTAGCAAGCTTGTCTCGCTAAATCAGTTACAACTGAAAAGTGAGTTCGATCCTCACTAGATGCCCCATACTTTCGGCCTTGTGCCACATCTAAGCTATGCTTGGAAAATAACTATATATCTAGCGTATTAGATATATAGAATATGCGTTGCTATGGGTTTAGTCAATAGAAATCCATTAAAAATGAGTTTAATTGGAAATATATTATAATATTTAATTCGAGATATACATTTTAACAATGTTTACATACTTATGTATACTTGCTGAATGTTACACCATTTACACGGGATCGATTAAATTTGAACGTGGAAATTTTATATTGAAAAGTAACTGAAAAAGTATAATTTTTACAAGTCCACCGTACATAAAATAGGCAGTTACTGTTCACTCACCCTATACCCGTATATAATCCTCATAAATGTTACATATTTACAACCCAAATTACGTTTATTGCAAAACAACCAAAAGCATATTTTTGTGTAAACTTTGGAAGGTCCGAGTAATCACTGACAGTCTGTAGATTCAATCTGTAATTTCAGAGTCTGCTCATTTCTCGTCCTACTAAGAGCAACGTGTCATCAGATATTTTCTTTTCTTCATTTATTCTCTTTTGTCTCTCGCCTCCTCTTTTTTTTTAATTATAATTTTGAAAGTAATAAAAAAACAAAAAAATCAATCACCCTGTATAGACACTATAGGATAGAGCGATCTGAGCAACTCCTGGAGAAGTCAGTCCGACGAAGCCCAAATCTCACAGGCAGGTTTGAATTTAGAGATTTCCTTCTCCTAGACTGTTGCTATCCAAGGCTATAGGACCCAGCCTGTCCTACTATTTTACCCATGGTGGGGGGGGGAGAGAAGAGGTGGATTCATACCTTTCCAAAGGGTAATTGGCGACTAAGTCATATGTAATGAACTCTATTGAAATTTAAACTCGGCTCTCCGATTCCTCAAACTGAGCCGTTAAATATTACTCCATCGTGTCCCCTACTGTATATATAGGGATCTTTTTTTATTTGAAAAATAAATTAAACCCATTTTTAATAGAAATACATAGCAACTGATTAGTGGATACTTCAACGTGGCGTATTGATTAGCTAGCTTATCTCGCGAGATCAATTAGGACTAAATAGTGATTTCGGTCTTCACTGGGTGACCCATACTTTCGCGTTGGACCACATATATGTTCTGCTTAAAAAATTGCATTTTGGGAACCTCGTCGTGGTGTAATGGTTAGCAAGCTTGTCTCACTAGAACAATTACTACTGAATAGTGAGTTCGATTCTCATTGTGCCCCATACTTTAGGCCTTGGACCACATCTAAGTTCTGCTTAGAAAATTACGTTTTAGGAACCTCGTCGTGGTGTAATGGTTAGCAAGCTTGTCTCACTAGAACAATTACTACTGTGATGTAATGAATATGCATACACCTGTGTTCCTCCTCACAGGGATATAATTGGCTGGTGTCAGCCATAAATACAGGCTTATGTAGAGGTACAGGATGACGCCCATTGGACTACGCTATCCTATTGGTCTACACCTATTGCCTACACCTATTGACTGCGACTCCGACGAGTACCAGTACCATTACTGCCACCTGCTAGATTGTTCTACTTAGTTACAGTAGCCTAAACCACTTAGCTACTTCTATCAAATATATCACTTTCCGGGACATCTCATCCTGAATAATGAGTTCGATCCTCACTGTGTGCCCCTTACTTTCGGCCTTGTGCCACATCTAAGCTACGATCGGAAAATCATTTGGTCACCAAGACGTAGTGTAATGCTTAGGAAGCTAATTTCACTAGGTCATTTCCGAATGAATAGTGTTCGATCCTCACTGGGTGCCCCATACTTTCAGCCTTGAGCCACATTCCACTTAGAGCCAATTCCGCTTAGAAAATCACCGTAACAATTGATTTCCTATAGAGATACATTGAAAATACTTTTACTCAACCTTTTAATGCAAATTATTTACTATTAGTAATCTTATTTTTATTATAGCTACGAACCAGAAATAATTCTATCATTTTGAACCTATGGTGAAATAGTTTACCAGAGAAAGTAGTTAATACTGTACGTTATTTAACATTTGGATTCCTATCAAAATTTAAAAGATGTTTCGGCACTGCTCAGACTAAGACTAAAAGCAGTCTCAACAAGTAACAGAAGACGGAAAGTGTGACATCGAAATTCGAAAGCGCATTGAGGTAGCGATATTTCAAAGCATCTGTGGGTCTCCTATTGTAATGAAGGGACATGGCATGCTTTTCAAAATTTTAAAATGTAAACATTTAAATAATTAAAGGTTTTCACTTTCGTCACAGCCATTTCACTCGTTCGTTTATACATTACCAGAGATAAATAAGGTAAGCGTAAACAGTCTGGTTGATTTTGTTTAGCGGCATATCAAACTGTTAGTTATTCAATGACTAAATCTAAATAACTAGTACGTTAAATTTTTTTTTTATAAATAATAATGATTTTAGTGATAAAAGTTTTACTAATTAACCCATAGTTGGGGGCAGTTTGTGTGCAAGTGAATATAATGAACCCAATTGTAACTCAGCTCTCCGATTAACAATTATCCATTACAGCACCCGCACATCCAAGCTTACAGCACATGTGATTCCAAAGTCGGTATAAACAGACGTAACAAAACTAGACCAATTATGCTACTTACCAACCCTCTTACGAATGCAACTGAATTTATTTAAACCTTATATAAAATTTGTTACAGCTACTTCTAAAATAATAAAAAAATTTAACACAAAACAAAATAGCAACCGAAAACGTAAACATGAATTTACTTTATAGCAACTTATGAATGCCACAAAGAATATATAGGCGTGACTATTTAAATAAAAGATACACATCTTTTACAAAACAACACAGTTGATAAATTAGTCACTCACTGTTATGTAGTGGTTTCACAGTGGAGGCTTGCATTTGTACTAAGTCGGTCCTAAAATAGGTTCGATGTACAAAACGTTAGGAACTTGATATAATAGGTAATGACGCAGTAATCTAGTTGTGGTGACTGATACTTTAATATCCGACTAACGGTCGTCCGACATCGACCGACTGACCAACCCTCCCAGCCACTGCTACTACTACTCCTACTTATTATAGATGGGGGAGTCTATTAACTATAGAATAGGTGTGTTCCAGTATAACACTCACTTTAATGAGTTTGACTTTAACTGCGATTAAAAAATGCTGATTTAATTTAATGAAAAAACATTTGACCGAGGCGAAAATATATAGGAAGTGCACTGATTGTTAATCATGCAGTGTAAATTTACATCCAGGTTCTTACAGCATTTCCCCTTTCTTAGCAAATCTTCTATTGTCCCTATATGGGATATTTAAAAACAACAGCGATAGAAACAGAAAGCTTTGCGAAATAAAATGAGACCGGTTAGGCTGTACGTCTAGACACGTCAGGCATCAAAAATCTTAAAATAAAAATTTTTAGAAGTTAAATTTTAAAAGTTCAGCATTTAAAATTCAGCGTTCCCTCGTCTTTAGTGCTTCCCCCTCGGTGCGCGGTTGTGCCTGAGGTTTCCGTTTTATCTCCCCAAACCCTCGCCTGTTACCAATATATAATTCCTTCAATGAGAATACTTCAGACCGATGAAGTCCGTTTAGAGAACAAAATGCGTTACACAGAATTTATTCAATTTGCCATTCAATTACCTAATTTTTTTTTTTTGATATATAAAAATTTATGTTTGGAATTCTCCCGACTAGGATGGTGCATCATTCGCAGATGACGCTACCTGGAGTGTTCTTGACCAGCGGGCGGTATCTTCAGATTCATAACGCGCCATCCACACAATCGTACAAAAAGCACCACCAAGAACACAACATTCTTAATGCTTATTCTACAAGGCAGCCAGCGTGAATAAATTATAGAACTCATGTGGAAAATATTGGCTATATTTTTTTTTTAAATTATTTCACCTCAATCAAGGTGATAATGCGACTAAGACGTAAAGGGTTACTGGGAGTGAATGAGAGTGCTAAAAATTTAGTGAGGATAAATGACAATAAACGAAAAAGGTTTAGGAAGATAAAAAATGTCGATTGACATTTCATTTAAATTTATAAGGATTGTAGTTAACAGGAAATAACAAGCCAGAAGAGAGTGTCAGAGATGAGAATTGCGAGCAAAGAAATTATTAGAGTCGAACGTACGGTTACATTTTGCTATTTCAGCAGTAAAACGATTAGACATATTAGCCATTCTCGTAGTATGCTTAAATATGCGCGGTCGAGGTATCAAGTATGAGAGCTCATTAGAACAAGTGTCATGAAAATATAGAAAAGACAAAGGGGAAACCACGTCACGGAGGTGGGGGAATTGACTGAAGCCGAGATGCCAGGTCAGGACCGATAAAATTACAGACCCTTTCGATTTTGTCGACAATCTCGAAATATATAGCCCGAGCACCAGACTAGATATGGTAGCAATATTCAATGCACGGGCGAATGGTAGATTAATAAATGTGCAAGATGGATTCTGACGAGAAAAAAATGTCTAGATTCTTGACAGCCGATCTAGCAATCGATTCATTACAATCCCTCCATTTCATGTCAGTCGAAAATGTGAGACTAACAAGGCACAAAGGGTTGCTCATCTGGAGGTTAGCATCAGCCATGCTGATGGCAGGCGGAAACTTTTCTCTATGGTGATTAAATTAAAGCAGTTTTGTTTTGGAGGCGTTAAACCTTACAAGCCATTGCTTGTAAGACTTAAACACTGACTAGAGGTCCTTTATGAGAGCAGTTGCAAGTTTTACTTTGTCAAACCTGTTTGACTTTCTACTAAGCCAGGAGTAAATTGCTGTGTCATCTGCATAAATTCCTCATTGGGAAATGATGACATTTGGAAAGATCAGTGATGACGATAAGAAAAAACGTTGGTCCAAGGATAAAGCCCTTGGGGTTACCCGCATTAATGTAAAAAAAAAAAAAAAAATAGAAGCGTGTTTGTTCAATATGACCATTACAAGAGTTGTTAGGAACGATTTATATAATCACTCCACTTCATGTCAGTAGAAAATGTTATTTCAAGTAAATTCTACTTGCGACTCATTTCTTGAGAAGAGCTGTTGTCGGGAGATAGTGGTGGTATTATATCCTGTAACATTTCCTCATCAACGATATTACCGGATTAACGAGTAGATGAGAAGAGAGATGAGATTTAAAAGTGAGCTTGTGTAGCCGTTAGAGATCTTTTTTTTGTGTGTGTGTGTGTGTGGTAATCAGTTTCTTCAATCATTTGGTTTGATAACGAAGGAAGAAAGAAATGGATGTCTCGAATTAAGCGGGCCGACTGCGTAGCTACCTCTTGTCCGCGACTGGCATCTTTTCGAGGAAGCGCTTCTAATGATATTAAACAAGCAGAACCTGACCTTTGAAAGAAGAGGAGAGAAGAAAAAAAAAAGAGCACACTGGAGAAGGGGTTATAGAGGTGGAAGTGAGGCGGAAAAACAAAACAATCACAGATGTAATCTTGTGGTGGCATGGGTGGGGGCGGGGAGAGGAGAGGGGGGTGTGTGATGAAGTAACGGGTCCTTTTAATTAAGTCTGGTAATATCAGATAAAGATATATTTTTAACGAACGAATAGCATTATTAAAATCAACAATTAATTAATAAAACTAGGAAATAAAAAAAGATGAATCTTCAAATAAGGAACACATTTTAAAAATCGCCTAAATGGAAATAAAATATGATTTAAAAAGTACTTCTTGCAGGTATATATATTTACAAGCTTATGTGATTAGGTATATATATATATATATATATATATATATATATATATATATATATATATATATATATATATATATATGAATACATAAGTATATATGTATTATTATATATGTATATATATATAAATATATGCGCATATGTGTATATATGTATATATATGTATATATGTATATATATGTGAGTATATATATATAGGTGTGTATATATCGCCAACCATCATGTTCTTGTTTCAAGTTCGGAAGATCATTAGGGTGGCATTCTATGTCATAACATATTTGGTCAATATATGTTATTGCTGGGGCGATCCGCCGATCTTGCCACATGGATTACTGTACAGAGCATCATATCACTTCCAATTTCTTATTTTGCTCGCCAGTAATTTTCCCGCAAACGCATTCTGCCGTTAGGATACTATTGTAGAAATATCAGCGATCAGTCCATAAAGCTGTGATTTAGTTGGATGTCGTTTCCAGATATGAATATAGCTCTCAGCATTCGGCTGTATGTTCCATCAAGCTTAGACTCTTAGTTTTCTTTAACGTCTAAACAGTGGCACCATGCATTAAAACCGCCTCTGCAGAGTTTGTCTGGTAGATCAGGTTTCAGATTATATCCATTTTAATCAAGGCGGCTTAGGCTTTATCTATGCGAATTTTCACATCCTTTTCAGTAGAATTTATTTCCTTTCCTAGGTATGTAAAAGTTTCCCCAGATTTTATTGATTCATTTTTTAATGACCCTTGTTGGTTGAACCTTATGAATTCTATTTTAGATTTCCCGCTTAACGTTACTAAAAAAAACAAAAAAAAAAAAAACAAAAAACACGTCGCTCGGAGACGCTCCTTAAACCTATGATTAGGAAATGACATTCTCAGTCATTTTCTCTGTTCTTTCACAACTCCGGCTATAAGATCTAGTGGCAGGTGAGAAAAAAGAAAAGTGTTCCCCTACTGGGAGACGTTCACTTAATTTCAATATAGCAATTTTATCGCGGATATTTTTTGTTCCCAAACATACACGTGTCTATCACGTTGGCTTACACACATCCCACAAACACACATTCTCTAATTTAGATGTTTTCTCTGTCTTTAAATGTTTTCTTTTTTTATTTCATTGCATACTTTTGTTAATACATGCGTTGTCCTTTGTTTTATATACTATTTTGTGTTATTCATTTATAAGTCGGACTCACATTCAAGTCCGCAATAATTATTACGGTGCTTCTACATATACATAGCAAGCATTCCTACATCAAGGCATTGACATAGTTCAAATATCTCTCTCTCCTTATATATATATATATATATATATAGTCGACTCTCCCGTCGAATTCGACGTATGAGGGTCAAGCAAATCAGTTCCTAGGAAACTGACAGCCCGACACCAACACATGACATTTGATTATAGTGGTGAAGGTTTCGTGCAGGACCATCCACACTTTTTGAAGGGCCGAATACAGAGATTTTTTTCCAAGATTAGTTGCCATCCAGGGCTATAGAACCCAATCTGTCCTGCTATTTACCCATAGCTTGAGGGAGAAGAAGAGGATTCACCTTTTTCCCTAAGGGTATTAGCACGTAAGTGAATGTAATGGATTCGACTGGAATTCGAACTCAGCTCTGCGATTCCTCAATCCAAGCGGCTATCCATTACTCCACCGTGCCTGCCCCCCCCTCTCTCGATATATATATATATATATATATATATATATATATATATATATATATATATATATATATATATATATATATATATATATATATATATATATATATATATATATATATATATATATATATATATATATATATATATATATATATATATATATATATATATATATATATATATATATATATATATATATATATATATATATATATTCTAGTATGTGTGGGTGGATATTTATTAGTTTAGTTTAGTTTAATTAATTTTTTTTTGTTTTACGGCATATCAACTTCAGTGGGTTACTTAATACCGGCAAAATTTTTATTGCTGGTAATATTTTTTCCCTTCAAAAATCTATTTCTGGTAATGTTTTGCTGTTAATAATGTATTGTTGTTAATTTCTTTTTCAAAAAATTATTGCCGGTAATATTTTTTTACTAAGTATTTCTGGTATTAAAACCTATTTTTATACTTATTCATAGTGTCTTGACCCGAGTTTGTCGGTTAACTATTTGCCCATAGCTGGGACCTTAACAGGTACTACCACCCCGGGTCAGGGAGGATCTAGGAACACTAGCAATGGAGTGGTGGTTCCATACTTCTCAAAACCTCCTGATTAGAGGACTTGCTGCTGGACGTAGTTTATCGTCATACGGGGATGTTTATTGATGTGTATGTATGTGTCGATGCCGAGCTTAACAATTCAACTGTTTTACAATGTGTATATGAGCGTGTGAGTGTGTGTATGTATACTCGTGCGTCCATGCCCGTGTCTATATGTATCTATGTATGGTGAAGGCAACCATAGTTGTCTCCCCTTCGAACTATTCGACTATAAAAGAAATAGTTGAACCTTACTTATGGGCAGTAGTGAATCTGTATTGAATCAAGCTTCATTACAAACTTAAAATTCAACTGTTTTTTCTTTACAGGGTGTAGACACGTGTGTGCGTGTGCGCGCTTAAAGCAATACCTTACTACTTAAATAATGTTAGATGAAATATGCCATGACAACCTGGTCAAAACTTAGTTGGCTGACCATTCCGGAGCAACAAGCAAATAATGTATAAAGATTGCCCTATTTACTCTTACTTCGGCCAATGGCCAAATGAGGTAAAATCAATGGTAAGAAGTTAGTGTTGCCTGGAAAGGGGAGCATCAATTTCTCTTGTACGATATTTATTGATGAACATCCTCAGATTTGGCACAAGGCCTTAAGATGGGTAATGGGTAGAGCTGGTATTTTCTGTCCTATCTTTCAGCCAAGCTAACAGCACTCATTAATCTAATTTTATTTAATGAAACTTCCTTTCCCCTCCCCCTTTATACTACGGACACCGTTATGTCACAAATTCTTTGTAATGTCCTAATTAGTACCATATATACATTTTTATGGGGTAATAATAATAATAATAATAATAAACAAAAACGATGCCTCCTTATTGATATGGCAGTCCCTGCTCACTGCAATGTATCTTTGAAGATATTCAAAAAGCTGTCAAAATACAAGGACCTTGAAATAGAAATCTCCAAAATGTGGCATATGGTAACATCAACGATCCCTGTTGTAGTTGGAGGCCTAGAACTGGTTGGAAAAGATTGCAGTAGACTAATTGAAGGGATTCCTGGAAGTCCATGCCTCAAGGAGATACAAAAAATTGTTCTGACAAGTACAGCCCACACTTTACGAAGGGCTTTATCTATGTAATTTTCTTTTTTTTTTGTCAGTGGAAAGTGTCATGATGCCATTTCTAACCTTAGGTCCCTGGGCGGGACCCTGAAAGAAATGTGTAAACGCCAGAAATCAAAGAAAATAAAAATAATAATAATAATAAGGACCTTGAAATCGAAATCTTAAAAATGTGACACATGGGAATATCAACAATCCCCGTTGTAGTTGGAGCAATCGGATTGATTGGAAAAGATTCCAGTGGATCTAATTAAAGGGATTCCTGGAAGCCCATGCCTTAAAGAAATACAAAAAATTGTCCTCAAGAGTGCAGCCGACACCTTACGAAGGGCTTTGACTATGTATTTTATTTTCCACTGGAAAATGTCATGATGCCATTTCTAACCTTAGGTCCCTGGGCGGGATCCGGAAAGAAATGAGTACACATCAGAAATCAAAGGAAATAAAATAATAATAATACAACACTAAGAGAGGAGCGGGATTTCAGAAAAAGAAGACGCTATGTTTCAAAATGTTTAATAATATTTCTTTTTTCTTTAAGTTATGTTTAAAAATTGCATACAAGTATAAAAAATATGAAAAAATACAAAAAAAAAAAAAAAAAAAAATTGCAGTCTTTGTCCAAACGTCGCTTCGTCCTGGGCATGACGAGAAATTATATCTGGCAGCAAGCCCTCTGATCGGGAGTGATTGAGGATCGTGAAACCAGCGCTTAATTGCTGTTGTTTCCACGTTCATCTTGACCCGGGGTGGGAGCACCTGTTAGGGAGGGCCTAGTTATGGGCAAATAGTTAAACCCTAAACTAGGTTCAAAACGCTATGAAAGTATAAAATAAATTTTATAGTAAAAATACCAGCAATACATTTTTGACAAAAAAAATATTACCAGCAATACATTTGACTATCGGTAAAAACCCTCTTTACGAAACTACGTCAATGAAACATGATCTACAACCTGTTTTCTTACAAAGAATACATATTCTGCTCGAACCTATTCTATAGACCTAGTCCGCATTAAATAACCCATTGAGTTTGAAATGCCGTAAAACAAAATAAACCAAAGCAAACGTCACTTGTCTTGAGAAAAACAGCCGTTTTGGTAATCAATGCGACAAAGCAAATGAAACGCTAGCAGCCTGGATGGAATGCAACTCAAACGTGAGTAACATGATAGGATCGTGCTTAACTTGAAAGGTTTCGCCAGTTGATTAACTGGGGAAAGCTACTAATCAGATTCCCTTGAAGTGATTTCCAAAAGACTTTGGAACATATTGACACGAAAGAAATCCACGATCGTACGAAAAATGGCTACTACGAATACCGCAAGTCTGCTGAGTGTGCCTGGTGAGAGGAATCGTCATCAGAATGGTTTGTCTGAAACAAAGTTTATTAGAAAATAAAATTATTTGTTGAAAAGTAAAATAAAACTGTAACAAAAGTGCTTAAAATCAGAACGAGACATTTAACATTTCGAGAGTCCATAATGGGGAAAGAGTATATAGAGAATTTGACACTCACAGTCCATATGGAAGGCAAGAGGGATCGAAAAAATAAACACCGAATAAACTATCTAACGAGCTTGTGTAAATGGTTGACCATTGTGAGAATTCGGCCCGAGTCAGTAGTTCACTTGTGAACAGACTGCTCGGTTTGAACTCTCTTCTTACGGGCGGGAGGAACCCGAAGGAGGCTACGCCGAAGGGCGGAGTCTCTTTCGGGGAGGTAAAACCGGCCCTGAACCCGTTTATACGGGTTCAAATGGGCTATTTTTTGGCCGAGCCTAATGGCTCGGGAATGCCCACGTTAAAAAGGCCTTGTGCCACATGACACCCTCGTGGGGGGGGGGACTCAATATCGTAAATGGTTGACCGGGAGAGGGATAGCAAAAAGGCAAACCTTATTCAGAGCTACATAGGACAAGATGTTGAGGAGAGTAATAATCTCACACGTCATGAAAGGACACGGCACATTGAACAACAAAACATTTCTTTTCCTGCTGTTATGTCAGAAATGTAGGGTTCAAAACTTCCAGAATTACTTAGATGGGCGGCTATTTAAGAACACTACTCGTCAGTAGGATACTATAGAAGCTGTCGAAGCATGACGAAAACGAGCAAGCGCTTATCGAAGACCACTCTCCGATATCTATCTTCGAGGTCTTAACAGTGAATGGCTGTTATTCACTGTCAGTATCGACAGGGATCTGTTATTGACCGGCAAAGTTGAAGAAACTGATATGTGGCAGTCAACCAATCAGATTAATAAATGATGTCCAAAGTGATCCTTCTCCATTTTGATTGGTTTAGGTTTGTCTTTTTATCTTGAAACGTCTCTAAGGTGATTCACTCCATCGTCTGTTTATATTTATCACTGTCTTTCTTTCCTTCTTTTTTTATCTTTCTCTCTTGTGTGTTCTTCACTTTCTTTCTCGACTATTCTTCGCCTTATTTTTTATCCACTGCATTTCGTGCTTAACTTTTTCTCTCTTTTATAATTGGCTTCCCTCCATATAATGTTTTTATTGTTTTTTTTTTGTTCTTTTTTGGTTTCGCCTTTTTGTTTGTTTTTTTGTTTGTTTCTTTCTCTTGCAACCGTCTTTCTTTCTTACGAAACTGTCTTTCTTACGCAACTGTCTTTTTTCTTTCTTTCGCAACTGTTTTTCTGTCTTTTTCCTTTCTTTCTTTCTTTCGCAACCGTTTTCTTTCTTTCTTTCTTTCTTTCGCAACTGCCTTTATAAGTATATAATGCCATTTTTTTTTCTTTCTTTCCTTCCGTCTTTCTTTCTTTCTTTCGCAATTGTCCTTTTTTCCTTTCTTTCTTTCGCAACCGTCTTTCTTTCTTTCTTACTTTCTTGTTTTCGCAACTGTCCTTTTTTCTTACTTTCTTTTGCAACTATCTTTCTGTCTTTTTCCTTTCGTTCTTTCGCAACCATCTGTCTTTCTTTCGCAACCGTCTTTCATTCTTTCTTTCTTTCTTTCGCAACTGTCTTTATAAGTATATAATGCCATTTCTTTTTCTTTCTTTCTTAATTTCTTTCTTTCTTTCTTTCTTGTTTTTTTCGCCTTCTTTATCTATCTTCTTTTATTTTTAACAAGCTGTTTTTTCACCGTATATCACTTCTTTATTGTTTTTTTTTCACTATTTTCTCTCTTCATTTCTTTTGCGGCTGTCATTTTCTCTGTTATGTTAGATTCTCTCTTTACTACACCAAACGTTATTATAATGGATACTCCTATCTAAAATAGACGCCAAATTTTTATTTTTTCTTTAAACAGTGTGTCCGACGTTTATCTGTCGACGTATTCGAAAAAAATGTGCTTTCTGGCAGGAATCGAACCTGCGCCCCGCCCTTTGCAAGAGAAACCGTCGTTTGATTCGGTGTCAGCATATTTCGCGAATACGCAAACCGATAGACATAGTACATGTTTAAAGTAATAACAAAAATGGGGCGTCTGTTTCAAATACGAATTTCAATTATAATAACGTTTATAATAGGTTGGTCTATTAATTTTCTCTTTCTTTCTCTGAGGATAGGTTGATTGATTTTATGACATTTCAACTCTAGTCGGTTTATTTAATGTTGAATTTTCTATGAAGTCCCCAATGAGAATCGAACTCACTACTCGGTAGCAATGGTCAACCTGACTAGCCTCGTTAGTCCACGCTAATCCACGCCGAAACACCTCTCTTTCTTTCAAGGAAAGAAAAGACATATCAGATAAAGATTGATTGATTTCTCTCCGTTCCATTTGGTGGTGCCTAAGATGAAGCCGTCAGCAACTACTTAATCATACACGGCAATCAGTGAAATCCTTCCTCCCTGGACGGCCTACTGTCATGGCTTTTTCCAGAGTAAGCTAAACAGGCTCCCCGCTGTGGTGTAATGTTCATCGATGCTAGATTGGTTAGACATGAGTTCGATCCTCACTGTCACATGCAAAAGATTAAACGAGATTAAATAACCCCAAAATGGTCGACACGTAAAATTAACCAAATCTAACACAAAACTAAATTAATTCCAATAAATATTCAGCCCAATGATGAAGAAAAGAGAGCACTTATTGAATACAGCGCTAATTTACTTTTCAACATAATCTCATTCGTTGTCTATGTACAGAAGTGGTTATGACAGTAAAGTGATACAATTAAATTTGACTCTTCATTACTTAACCGTTTGCCTGTCTTGCGCATGTGATTTCCACGTCCGTACGTCATATGTGGGGCCCGCGTGCCATGATTTTAAAAAGAGTTGTAAAACTAAAGACGCTTAAGAAAAGAGTCTACGCCTGAGAAAAGGCATAATCTAATAATTAGTTTCATCATATATAACCACAGGACGCTTGACTGATAATATAAGGTCTCAAATGAAAGACATCAATTTTTCCACTTTATTGAAATGATTATAACCTTTCGCTTGGAAAAAGAAATGTTTTAACCCCCAAATTCATTTTTACTTTCATCAGGGTATGAGATATCATCAGGACTTAGATTACTATCATCAATCTTTTCTCGAGTACTTTTTTACGATAAGAATGTTTGGAATTCATTTTCGGGGTTCTTTTATATCTCTATTACGTTCTGAAAATATATAGATCGAGTAGTAATAAAAATAAAATATTTTTCTGCACACTATTGCCTTTTTACTGCAAGGCAACTCAGCTTATTTAGTAAATAGAATTTGCTGGCATATAGTGATTCACATAATAAAAACCTATGCATCACATTTGATGCACAGGGTGGAGTGTAAATAACTTATGACTTGTACGTTCTCTGCTTCACATGTAATTCACAGGTTTTTATTATGCGAAACGCTATATATCAGCGTATTCTATTTGCCAAATAATCCGAGTCGCCTTGCAATATTTATAAATCTGAAATAAACGTTTGGATAGTACACACGGAAATGCCCTGGACAGGCAAAGGGTTAATACTGAATTTTATTCGACTTTGGACTTTGTCAGTTACACACATCCAGTATGAGTGACAAGCGGCCTTCAAAGCTCTGGTCTGATATGTGGACCCTACATTCTGTCTGCGATGTGTGAAAGACTACCAGTGACTGCACTAGAGCGGTTGTTTATATATAACAGCGTGTATTACAAAAGCATTCCCAAACTTGCAAGCCAGGTGCAAGTGTTAGGTCATATGTTTCTCCAATCAACAACCATGATGGATCCCAGATCTACCACCTGGTGGCTTTGATGACCTGGGGTGAATTGTGTACAATACTTATTATGATAGGGAATATTAATCACTTAGATCAGTCATTATACAGTGAAGATTTCAGATCAGAATTTAGCTCCTAATTATGTGTCTGGTGACTAACTGATATACACTCTTGTTATATAGGGATAAAGTGTCGCTGCCGACACTTGAGTTTGAATATAGGTCGCCAGTAAGCAAACACATGCGATCCCATTATTGAGTTAAGTAAACCACGTGACCATAGAGGAAAGGCATATATGTAGGAAGTATCTGACGACTAACGAACTCTATTTCTAGTCTATCCTCTATTACTATTCGGACTGCTATTCTCTTCCCTATACTATTTGGATCACTATACGGATTACTATTTAAGTGAGTATTATTGAGCAAGTACTATTAGTGCGATTGCTATTCAAAGGGGTCTGACACCAGCTTTGTTCAACGGTGTACTATAGTTGGATCTGCAATTACAAAGTCTCTACTAAAACGAGCATTACGAAAGTGACAATGAATATTCGTTGGCATCAGAAAGGCGGCAACGTGTGTTCGTTGACATCACAAAAACTCTTATCTATATTAGGATCCACCTCTAAATACAAGAGATCCACATTCATAACCAGTTTCTCAAAGTTTATATCCATTCAAAAGATCCAACCTCATATCAAAATGCTCCACCATTAGATGGATTCACAGATCCATCCACATAATTCAATTACTCCACCTTCATATCCATTCTAGGATCTACCCTCATATTCAATTGTTCCACCCTAATATCTATTATAGCATTATTCTTCATACCCAATTCCTCCAACCTCATGTACTTTCTTGGATCAACCTTCATATTCAGTTCTTCTGACCTTATATCTATTCTAAGGTCAACCCTCATATCGAATTGATTATAGGTTTCCCCTCATATCCCTAATAGGATCTAACCTATTTTGTTACCCATGTCCATTCTAGGTGTTGTTCATGATGACGGTCGTCTTTGAGTATAGAATCCAGAGGTTAGCAGTGAATATTTCGAAGACAGTAGGGAAGCGTTGTTCAGGTTAGCAGTGGATATTTTGGTTAAAGTAGCAGAGCGCAGTTCGTCCTTCTGTTTCTCTTCGCCTGACAAGCTGGCACTGGACATTCGGGTAGAGTAAACAAAATGGCCGCCTTTATACACGACAGATTGAATATTCTACGTCTTCTGATTGGTTAACCTTCTATTGGTGGACTATAAAGTGAGTCAAGTCATTTGGGCTAGCTCACTAGTACATATATATATATATATATATACAAAAAAAAACTGCAACACTAGGATCCACCCTCATATTCATATGAGGATCCAACCTATTGCTCCATCCATATCCATTTTAGGATCTATCCTCATGTCAAACTGACCTATCCATTCTAGGATCCAACTTTATATCCAACTATTCCCCGCACATATGCATTATAAGATCCACCCTCGTATAAATAAAAAGATCCAACCTATTTCTCTTCTCATATCAATTCTAGGATCCATCCTGATATCCAATTGCTCTCCTTATATACATTCTAAGATCCACCCTCATATCCAATTGATACCCCCACATATCCATGCTAGGATCCACCCTCATTTATACTAGGATCTATCCTATTGCTTCATTTATATCCATTCTAGAATCCACCCTCACATCCAATTGCTTCCTGCATATATCTATTCTATGCCCCCCCCCCATATCCAACATATTGCTTTGCTCATATCCATTTTAGAATCTACCCTCATGTACAAGTGATGTACCCTTATATTCATTCTAGAATCCACTTTAATATCAAATTGTTCCCGCACATATACGTTACAGTATCCACCCTCGTATAAGTAAAAAGATCCAGACTATTTCCCCCATATCCATTTTAGGATCCACCCTTATAACCACTTGCTCTACTCTTACATCTATTCTAGTTTCCACCCTTATATCCAATTGATGCACCTCCATATCAATCCTTGGGTCACTTCGATGTCGTGCAATGTTTAGCAAGCTGGTCTCACTAGAACAATTACAACTGAGTAGTGAGTTTGATCCTGAGTGCTCCATATCTTTGGCCTTGTGCCACATCTAAGCTACACTTAGAAAATTACCGTATCAATTGCTGGATCTACCCTTATAGACAAATGATATATTCTTATATCCAGTTGTTCCACACTCATATCCATTCTAGGATCATCTACCAAACAGTAATATTTAATCAGCAAGTTTCGCAACCTATTGTGAACGGCACGGATATCTACAGGGTACTCTATTTCATGATACCTTTTGCCAGACTAGGACGGATAATGACTTTTTCTATGTTTTACTTTCATTTCCAAATTTTATTATTAATATAATTTCATCAGTTCACCTCAGACTTGACAAAGTTAACCTTGCTAGTGCATATATCGAACTGCCATTTCTAGTTAAAGAGTCAGACCTCGCCTTATTATTCATGTTAGGCAAACTATTGGCCATGAATCTAATTTTTGATCATCCTGTCTTCTATCACCATACCATTGGGCTTTGCTGTAACCTCTGGATGGACACATGAAACAAAAGTACAATAAAACCGAATAAAGTGTATCGATAAGGGATCACAAAAGGATAATTCTTTTACGTGGGTAGGATCAGGTGAACTGAATTAATCAATCATTGGTATTGATTAGTAACACACAATGTATGCTTGTAAAGTTGATAGAACAGACTACGGCAAGGTTAGAGGGAAAGGAAAAATCGATAATCTGTACAGGTGGTTGGCAATGAATGGTTTTCATCTTGTACGGCCTGTGGCAGACATTTTTGATCCCATGTCGACTTGACTCATTTCCATTTACGTTGAATCCTTTGTCCCATGATCCCCTTTCAAACTCTACTTCCGTGGCACGTTCTAGCATCTTTTTTTCTGCTTTCTATTTTCCTTCTCTTTGATTTTTGCTAAATTAGGTTTCTTTCTTTTAAATGAATCACTTTTCTTTTTTCTTTCTTTTATTCTTCTTTCTTTTTATTTGATTTTTTTTTCTTAAATAAGGATTCCTTCTTTTTCTGTCACTAATTTTTTTTCTTTTTCTTTCTTTTTAGATTATTACTTTCTTATTTTCATTCTTTATTTCTTTCTTCCTTTCTTTCATTTTTTATTTCTTTCTCCCTTTCTTTCATTCATTATTTCTTTCTCCCTTTCTTTCTTCCTTCCTTCCTTCCTTTCTTTATTCTTTCGTTAGTCCTTTCTTTCTTAATTTCTTCCTCTTTTGAGGATGAATCTTGCTTTTATGTGTGTGTGGTTTTACTAGTATTTTATTCTTTATTTGATTGTTTTTCTTTAGGATGTATTTCATTATATGAATCATATTTCTTTCTTTCTTTGTCTTTCTTCCTACCTTTCTTTCTTTCTTTTGAAACCTAGGAAAGGTTACTGTCTGAGGAATAACCAAAACGGAGCTTGGAAATGAAATGGTAATATTTATAACATCAACAAAATACAATACTCGCCAGCGGCGTGAAATAGGTAAACCACTGCTATTGGTGGACTACATAGACACCATATTACCCCAACTTACAATAATCTTCAACATACTTATAAGGATTGGAACATACCCATTAGTACTCACAGGTACGGTATATAACACTTTCTTCCTTTCTATTTTTCTGTTAATCACCTTCATGTTTTCTTTTTTATTCAGATTTCTTTCTTTTCGTTAGTTTCAATTCATGGGGTGTTTATTTCCTTTGCTTTGACACTTGTTTTGTTTCAGTTATATTGCGTTTACTTACTTTCTTTTTTGTTATGTTGACGGAAGGCAAAAAGGGTTCTCTCGGATGATTAAAAGAGAGCAATTTAGTTTTTGAGGCGTTAAAATTAACAAGCCACTCCTTGCCCCATTTAACAACAGACTGTAGGTCATTTTTGAGATCAGCTGCCAATTTACCCTTTTCAAACTGTTATGGGACCTTACCCATAATAACATAATGGACTATTCCATACGTAATAAATACTGCGCCTCAAGAGGAAGCAGGGAGTTAAGTCTGAAGTCGGGCGACCAGCTGATCGGTTGAATTCTCTGCCTTCGGGTGAGGAGGAACCCGAACGAGGCTACGCCGAAGGGCGGAATCTCTTTCGGGGAGGTAAACCGGCCCTGAACCCGTTTATACGGGTTCAAAGAGCATATTTTTGGCAGAGTCCACGGACTCGGAGATCCCACGTTAAACCGGCCTTGTGCCACATGATGCCCTTGTGTGGGGAGTGACTAAATACTGCTCAGTCTGAAGTCTGGAGTGAAGTCCGTCAGGAGTCTGTCAGTCAGTCAGAGCGAGTCAGTCAGTCGAGTCAGAGGCAGTCCGAAACAGAGTCACGTTCAGACAATTACTACTAAATCTGATTGTTCGTACTAACACTTTCTATCTCTCTGTATATATTCCTGTTTGTAATATATCTGTGTTATTCCATATCCGTGTTCTTCTTTATTGGTTCTACCTTGGACTATCACCGTAGTACAAGGAACCGGACCATAACACAAACCAATCAAACTTGTTATAAAGACAGGAGTTAGTAATAGTTGTGATCAGCATAGATACTGAGTTGAGAACTGATCACACCAGGAAGTTTGTTGATGAAAATTAATAATGGTGTCAGGGTAAATGAAGATAATTTTTGTAAGTTCTTGGAAAATACCTTTTTCATTGTACAAGATACACAGAAATAAGATTGAAGCTGTTCCTGTAAGACAAAGCTGATTCTTAATCTGAAAAGTTAACTGTTGAGTTTGCTAAAAAAATGTTTCTAAGGTGCTAAATTAATGAAATGTCTCCTATTTTCTCCAAATATTAATCCTACAAAAATTGCCATTAAAATGTAATTGATAGTGGAAAAATATTCCAAGCAATAAAATTGTAATGTTAAAGTAGAAAGATTAATAAAATGAATAGTTAATAGAATGGTGAATGTCAGAGAGTGTTAAGGGGATCATATTAAAATGTAACATAATAAAATAATAATTTATTCAGGAATACGGGATACTGTGCATAATATATATGTTCCTATGGCCTGAATCATTTGAATTCATATATAAATATAAAGATATGCCACATTTAGATTGTTTTAAACATAAAAACTAAAAGCCCACACAAAAGAAGTTATTTTTTTAATAATTTTATTAAATAATGAAAGTTATCAACTAATTTTTAACATTTATCATCTTCAAATTTGTAACATTTGTTTTACATTTTCACACACACATTATATATATATATATATATATATATATATATATATATATATATATATATATATATATATATATAAAGTTTGTTCAGGTCCATCTAATAATGATAATATAAATTCGATTGGCATATATTTTCTGTATATATCACTGTTCCAAACAATCCGTCTGTCTATCTATCTACTATCTATCTAACTGTATGTCTATCAATCTTTCTATTTATTTATCTATTTCGATTGACTGATATCTAACATTCCTTACTATTTATCTCAGTTCCCTTCTGTCTACCTACGTCATTTTTCCTATCTATCTATATATCTATCTATCTAAACCCTTTCGCATCTTTCTACCAATCAATGCATATTGTTTAACTTTATACCTTGTTTAAGTTCGACCTATCAATGTATATTGCTTAACTTATCTATCTATCTATTTATCTATCTATCTGTCTCAGTCTGTTCATATCTATCTATCTATCTATCTATCTCAGTCACCTTCTATCTACGTCACTGTTTCTTTCTATCTAGATTAATTCCCTTCTATCTATATCACTCTTTATATCTACCTGATTGTTCATTTCTATCTAGCTATCTATCTATCTATCTACTTCTATGTATATTTCAATTTCTCTCTATTTACCTCACTGCTCCTATTTATCTATCTCAGTTCTCTTTTCTCTACCTCACTGTTTCTATCTATCTATCTATCTATCTATCTATCTCAGATCCCTTCTACCTACATCACTTTTCCTACATATCTGTCTCAGTCACCTTCTATGTACCTCACTATTCCTTTGTATCTCTCTCATTCAACTTCTATCTACCTCACGGTTTCTTTCTATCTATCTTTCTATCTATATTAGTTCCCTTCTGTCTCCCTCACTCTACGTATCTATCTATCTACCTCACTGTTCATTTCCATCCATCTATCTATCTATATTAGTTCCCTTCTGCCTCCCTCACTCTATATATCTATCTATCTACCTCATTGTTCATTTCCATCTATCTATCTATCTATCTTAGTGCCCTTCTGTCTCCCTCACTACATATCTATCTATCTATCTATCTATCGCACTGTTCATTTCCATCTATCTATCTATCTATCTGTTCATTTCCATCTATCTATCTATCTATCTATCTATCTGTTCATTTCCATCTATCTATCTATCTATCTTTCCATCTATCTATCTATCTCACTGTTCATTTCATTTCCATCTCACTGTTCATTTCCATCTATCTATCTATCTCACTGTTCATTTCCATCTATCTATCTATCTATCTCACTGTTCATTTCCATCTATCTATCTATCTATCTATCTATCTATCTATCTCACTGTTCATTTCCATCTATCTATCTATCTCACTGTTCATTTCCATCTATCTATCTATCTATCTATGTATTACAGAACACGGTATTTTTCTCTCCCAGTCATTTTGTTTATTTTACTCCATTAATTTATGCGTATGATTTTACAAGTTAGAATTTGATTACTTACAAATCAACAATCTTTACACATATTTACTTTCAACTTGTGTCTTAATTTACTATCATCTTCTTCGATCACAAGTAATTAGCTACCTTTGAATTTCCTCAAAATACAAACGGCCAACAGAGATCCAATCCATTACAACAATTATTTATTTCCCTCAATCTTATTATGGCTCACAAGTGCTACACGATTTAGTTTCACTTAATCAATGATATGCCTTTGACACAGCAAAACCTTCATGTAAAATAGAGCGAAAACTATTTACAAGATTTTTGCCAACGTTTAAGTAATGCAATTAATTCTGAGTGTTAATTAAATTGCTGTGATTGTCTTAACACACTTTCCTTTGCTGGCATGTATTTAGTGTCTGTTTTCTTGAACTGAAATATTTGTTCTTTTGTGTTTCGGATTCTGGGAATGGAAAAATAAACTTACGATTGGAGTATTAGTACGATGTAAATTAATACCTTATTTTAAATTGGCATCACCCCTTGATAGGCAGTAAAGATACTAAGTCACACAAGGTTACAGGGTGTGGGGGAATTAGAAAAAGAAACATGAAATAAAAAGCGGAAAGTGAAAAGAGTCATCAGAAGGACAGTAGATAGCAATTGACATTGCATTTACATTTTTGCAGATTAAAGTTAGCTGCAAATTCTGAATCCTGAAGAAAGTTCCACTAGCGAGAAGAGCGACAAAAGAAACTGTTTTCATAGAACTTACGGCTACATCTAGTCAGCTCAACTGTAAATTGATGAGATCTTGATGCCAGTCTAGTCAGTCAATTATGTGTCATACATGATACACGCTTAGGCGATCATGTATCTTTCGATACATGACTGACGAGGCAGATTTTTGTTCCCGCAGTAGGTTGCCATGTCTTTCTGCGGTAGACCATTTGCCATCCAAGGTTATAGAACCCGGTCTGTCCTGCTATTTACCCATAGCTGGCGGGGACGGAAGAAGAGGATTCATACTTTTCCCATTCACGTAAGTGAATGTAATGGATTCGACTGGAATTCGAACTCGGTTCTCCGATTCCTCAATCCGAGCCACTATCCATTACTCCACCATGTCTCCTCTAGTGCCAGTCCTGTACTGTGCTTAAATTAAAATATCTAGGTACCGTAGGAAAAATTATGGTCTTCTTTCTTAAAATTTAAACTCAGCTAGCCACAATTACTAACCCAAATATACCAAAATATTCCTTACACTAAAACAACGCATTCTTACCTACCATTCATACTACTGCAATTGGAATACCTTAATGTCTCTATGGAGTGCTAATATGTACCATTCTATGAAGTCTCCATATGTGCCATTTTTTCTGCGGGGGGGTAAAACAAGAAATTTAAAAATCTAAACCCCAATGTGTTTTTGCCACATGAAATAATCTTTGTACAAGAAACTAAATAAATAGGGTTAGTAATATCCCACCCCTACAATCGCTTAATGTGGTAGAAACATCAGTTAACTGGACAAAATCAATGCTGGACTTTAGTAATATAAAACACTCATTCTTCCATATACTCACTCAAGCACACAGTCATTCAAACCTAACAACAAATACAAAACTCACGACCGAAAAAACGAAAGGTGTCCCGCATCCACCAGAGAACTGACATCTCTGCTCACTTAACGCGGAGAGGTTTAAACTAAAGAAAGTGGGGACAGAAATAAAAGAGGACCAATGAGCATACACCCCTTAGCTAAGTTAACTTTAAGGACAAAAACCATCCCTAAACTAAACTAATTTCGGGCTGGGTAGGCAATGTTCAACACAGCGCAAAATCCTAATGCCTAACCAGCATCAAAGTGCCACTCTAAGTCGGCCCCTCTTACTCGACACAAATAGTCAAGCTTCATCCGATTGTTGACATATTTGATCTCGGAATGCGATGCAAAGCGTATGTTAACGAATTTCAACGCTATGTGTATCCAGACCGTCTTCAGAAGGGTCGAGGTAAGAGATCTTTTGAGGTACCTTGGGGGCCTTGCCTCCCAACAAGTAAGAAAAACAAGAGGCTTACTAATGAATTTAGTGTGGCAGACTGAAGTGGAAGTACGGAAAATCGGTAAAGGAGAATCGGATAGATGTGCGTGTTACATACTTCCGCTCTCCCCTTTAAGGAAAGATTCCTCTGGGACCACAGAAGAACTGCGACTTCTGCCGCACCTCCGACCGATTCATTTCCAGCAAAAGATCGGGACCTAACCAAACGCCGGGTATCTTGCCCGGCCTGCCTGTCCAGAGGAAAGGTTCGGAAAGAAAAACTACCTTCCACGCACTCAACCGCAAACCTTATCGCGGTCGATCTTGGCCACTGTCACCTTCTTTACTTTCTGATTATTTGCTGACTTCGCGATTTTTTTGATCGAACTACAAAGTTTTTTTTTTTGGGGGGGGGTATTTTTTTAAAAATGAAACTGAAAAGAAAGCAAAAAATTACAATTTAAACAAAATTTCTATAGAGAGAGGAAAAAAATAAAAAGCCAACCAAAGTTTTACGTCAGACGAATAAAACATAAAAATTACAGAAGTAAGGAAATACCAAAACAAACAAAACACGAAACGAATTTAATAAGATTAAATGAAAACAGACAAATCCTGGATTAACGAAAACGGTTGGACGTGAAAAAAAAAGTTACTTAAAAAATATAAACATCAAACAAAAAGAATAAAATTACACAAAGTAAGACACCAGAAAAAAGTTAGACGTAGAAAGTAAAAAGAAACAAAAAATTAAAATTAAACGTATAAAAGATCTTATTTTTAATGACAACAGAAAAAAAATAAAACAAATTATGAAAACAAAATACAACAAAAAACGAAACACGTAAAAATAACAAGTCTTAACACTTAAAGAAAAGGCCGACGTAACACGAAAAACAAGTGTTACCAAAACAAAAAGGCCAACGTAACACGAAAAAAAAAAAAAAAAATAAACAGATTAAACAAAATAAAAACGAAAAGTTAAACTAGAACTATTTTCTTCGGGCGTCAAAAACAGTGAAAGAAGGAACACGTAAAAACACAATGATACGCAAGAATTATAAGAGAAAAGATAAAAATAAAACGAAATTAACGTCGGGCGGCCATTAAAAAAATTAAAAGTAAAAACTGAAACATCAATATAAATTAAAATAGAAAGTAAATCAAAAGCCTAATAAAAAAAGGTGAAAAAATAACTGATGGGAGGGCGAAAAACTGAAAAAGAAAAAAAATCAAACTTTAGACAAAAAAAACTTAAGAAAAACTAAAACTTGAACTTAACGTAAAGAATAGGGTTTTCAAAAATTTTCCAAAGTTTTGAGTGACGAAATCACGTCAGGCGCAAGGTACTGGTCGCACTGGTGTGAAAAAGAACTCATACGAAAAATCAAAAACTTTTTGTAGTTTTTTTCGACTCAAAAAGTCGAGTCGCCAGATCAGGACCGATGACCGATAATATTGCCGATTTTTCTATTGATTTTGTCAAGAATCTCTAAATATATAGCAGGAGCACGCTGCCATATGTGGCAGTAAGTTTCTAAGCATGGACGAATAATAGACTCATAGATATTTCGTATAGATTCTAGAGAGAAAAAGTTTCAGACACGACACAGTGAACCAACCTTGTAGCAGCTGACCTAACAATAGATTCAATAGAGTCTTTTGACTTCATGTCAGCCGAGAACGTTAGCCAGAGTATGCGCAACGAGTCATTTTCCTGGACGTTAGCATCAGCCATGCTGATGAAAAGCAGAAAGGATTGGTTTGTCCCATAGCTATCTTATTTATCGTGTCAACTGACGAGATTGTTAAACTATCTGCTGAGGTAATAGTGTATGTATATCACTGCGAAGAACGATATTGAACACAGAATAATCGGCGCCTGGTCTGTATTTTGTTCAACACCATGAGATGTTAGAAAACCAAAGTATTTACCTGAAAACTCAAGTCTCATAAGATCAAGATTTTCACATGAGTATGATATGTATAGCGACTAACTCGTTAAGCAATTTTTAAGTAGATATATAGAATGATTTCCTCAGTTCAAAAATTTAGGATGGATTCACGCAAATAAATCCTGTGAGTCATTAAGAGGACTGTACCTCATCGGATCTCGAAAGGAATCGAAAATAAGCCGAAATCAGTCCTAGAAAAAAATAGCCATTTTTCTGGAAAACATTCTCAGGAGAACGATTTCATAAATTACAAACGCTAAATGTTCGCTCACTGAATGAGTAATGCTTCCTTATGACGGAAGGGCTAACCTGATCATTACCAAATAACAGAAACCACATCAGTTGAACACATTCAATAGCACGAACAACAAATGTCGTTAGTACATAAAAATATTGACGTTCCACCCGACTTAAAACAAAAGGTTAGGAAGGAAAGCCCTCTCTGTATTTGAAAGAATGATGGCAATTACTGGATGTGTGAAACCTATTTTCCTGAAAAATTCTTTTAAGAAAAATATTTTATAAATTCAAAGCGACAGTAATACTAAATGTTCAGTCAATACCAAATGTTACCTTATAAGGAAATAGCTAATCTCATCATTACAAACAGGCCAAAATGACTGAGAGGAATGAAATACAAGTAGCTGTGGAGAGCCATATCTTGAAAGGATCTGGCAGATAAAAGAAGATTTTATAAATCTGAACCAAAAGTAATACTAACTGTTCGATCAGTGAATGTCAATTGTTTCATTATAAGGAAACAGCTAATCTCACCAATATATATAAACCCAAAATGACCCAGAGGTTTTGAAAGGATCTGGGAGATAAAAGAAGATTTTATAAATTTCAGACCAAGGTTACAATAACTGTTCGGTCAATGATTATCGAATGTTTCCTTATAAGGAAATATCTCATCTTACCATTACGATTAGCACGAAGTGAACCTTAACATTCCGGGCTGGAGTTCCAACTAGGGTTCATTTGTTAGTGGTTATAACCTTCCTTTCAGTTTTACGACAGCTGACACAATTTCTACTCTGCCCCCACTCAAAGGCACACAAAAATATCAAACAAGAGATAAAATTGGAAAATCTGCTGGCTAAAGTTTTTTTTTCAGATATATCAGTTGACATGAAGGCCGCTAACTTACCAGGTATTCTATGTGTCAACGCCAGAAGCATTGCCCGGCGCCGTATCTATTGAATTGACTTAAAAGCTGAAAGAAAAATGCGATCAGGTCCAAATAACTAACTCTCAACCGAGTCATCCATTAGATGCTGTTCTATATCTTTTTTTTTATCTATCAATCACTCCTGACATATTCCGCTTAACATAAATCCTTTTGTTTTTTAATTTACTAGAAAAAAAAGGACCGTAAATGCGTCGCGCCAATGATACCAGAGATTGTATATTCTAAACTGCGTTGGGTGTGTATTCAAACATCTATAATAGCTGGCTACTGATTTTCGAGTACAACTGTCGACTAAGGCAGCTAGACAAACCATATTGTTGACGTCTGCTCAGGCAGATTTGTGTTTGTTCGCCACCCACTTGTTGCTCATACAGCAAGTATGCAGGGTAGACGTTTGTTTGAGTTTCTGGAATAGAACGCATCATCTGGCATGATAAATAGTTTGAACAATGCCAGTTACTTCATACCCACGGTCAAGACAACGTGTGACTTTGTGCTAGCATTATATATATATATATATATATATATATATATAACCAAGTATAGGATTGGTGTATGCGGAATATATTCCAATAACCAATAAATACTATTCTTAAAAGATGTGCTCAATACAGAGAAGAGCAAATATAATTATTTATTCGAAAATTATAAAACTTAAATATGTTATAAAATCACTGCAAACATAGACATTTCGTTTCAATACTTCTGGTGTCTTATCAAGTGATGGTGTTGAATGTTGGCATTCAACGCCATTACTTGATAAGACACCAAAAGTGTTGAAACAAAATGACTGTTTTTTTTAGTGATTTTATAACATATTTATGTTTTATAATTTTCGAATAAATAATTATATATATATATATATATATATATATATATATATATAAATTGAACAAAAATGACAAGTATTTATTTACAAGACCTAAAATGTTATTGGTTTTTAAATAATTGAGTTTAGGAACACTCATAAATATGTTAGACTTTAGAAACACTCATAAATTACTTCTGACTTTAGGAAGGCTCATAAATATGTCCGACTTTTGGAACGCTCACAAATCTTTGTCTTTACGAATGCTCATAATTATTTTGTCTTTACGAATGCTCATAATTATTTTGTCTTTACGAATGCTCAATAATATTTTGTCTTTACGAATGCTCAATAATATTTTGTCTTTACGAATGCTCAATAATATTTTGTCTTTACGAATGCTCATAAATATTTTGTCTTTACAAATGCTCATAAATATTTTTAAATTGAGTAACGCTTACAAATATTCTTGTCTTTAGGAAAGCTCATAAACATTTTTTCTTAAGGAACGCCCATAAATAATTTTGTCTTCATGAACACTCATAAATATTTTTGACTTGACAATTTGAAATTTGAAAATAATTACAAAAGAGCCCGTCCACACTCACAAATATCAAATCAGGAATAATTACAGGATCCTGGTTAAGAAAACTAAGAATCTTCAGGCGCCAATACGTAATCAAAGAAGAAACATACATAGGAAACCGCCAAACATCGTCAATAACCTTATTATTTCATCGTCAATGCTAAGAGAAAGGCATATAGAATATACGACCGCAAAAATGATAACATTAACAACAATAAAATAAATAAAATAGGCATAATACTACATAGTAACTCCATAACATCCACTATCCAAAGCAATTTATCCAATATAAACAACATCAAAATAATTACAACTACATCATAAACTATTATAGATATAAGCAGAACCAAAAATACTCATAGCAATAATAAAATAAATCCGAGTACTGCTTCCCAAAATATACAGGGGAAACTTGCAGAATTTTAAAAATACGAATCTGTGAACACAAAAGGGATCTAATCCACAACAACTTATCAAATTCTACAAGAAATAAATTGAACCACAACTTAGATCTATGTAATTCCACAACAAAATGTCAAAAGAAAAAGTAAGTTACTTACACGGAAAATCCTTGAGCGTGCCGTTACCAAATAATATCAAAATATAAATCTGCGCTTCAGATTTTTTTCAAACATCTCCATTCCTGAAAGAATTACTATTCCCAAGCCAAAATACATGATTCCAAAAAAGTGAAAAAATTATAAGAAAACGGTTAAACATATGACCTCATGTTATTCAAAATATATAACGAATACATTAACCACAAACTAACTTAATTTCAATACTAATTTGCACAAAAACAATTTTAAAACATCACTGTCACTTTATTAGATATTGAATTTACAATGTCACAAAATCAAGTTTCTTGCATTTGCCTTGATAAAGTCCCACACAGGAAGAATCACATCCTTTTGTTTTTCATAATATCCTTTTCATATTATCCTTTTAAAGATATGGTATATCATATATATATATATATATATATATATATATATTTTATTCTTCGTTCTTTTACATTTGATATATATATATATATATATATATATATATATATGTAAAAAAATAAAGAATAAAACCTTCAAAACATTAATTTAAAACAGGGCTCAACAGAAGAGTAGACCAATAAATATTATACACTGTTACATTAGAACGTTTCAATAAAGCATTTCTTCGGGTAATTAGCAATGATAGTACTCTCATTGTTTATTATTGTACCATCATTGTTAATTACCTGGAGAGTACATATATAAGTACATATATTGACTTGACGACCAAAAGTTTATCAAGACGTTTTACATTCCATTTGTCGGATATAAATTCTAACACATAACATTTAAAGATACATTTCTGTCCACATTTACAATATAGGAAAATACTTGTTGACAACACCAATATACAGCATCATGAAAATAATAAACAAAAACTACAAATTCTCGAGGCCCTGTATATCAAAAGCCACCAACCAACACTCAGCAAAATGTATTACGAGTGTATTAGCAATGTTTTAAAAGAGTGTTGTTGCATTTTTACCATCTCTGGTTAGCTCCCTTATATTGTGGACGCTTCTTTTCAAAAAACACCAGAGTTACAACGGGTAAATTTAAAATTTGAACTAAGGTCTGCTCAGCATTGTTGCACTATAAATCACACGTTGGCTCTGTGGGTGTTCAACAAACACAAATGTGCCTGAGTGATTGGCTAGTCGCCCTGGATACACGATTACGAGTGTCCAGCTCTATATACATACATACAATTTAAAGCAGTGACAATTAAGAAATGTTGCCATTGTTTTAGCGCTTCGACTATGGTATAAGCTACTTTTCCGACAGCTGAATGTCTGTGCTCGGGTTTTGACAATGTTCTTGAGAAGAAGATCGCTACAGGGCGCCCGAATTGCTTTAACGCGGCAGCTATGTTGTGGTCGAAAGCTTCGGTCTCTAATTCTAGAGAAATGTAAGAATTCTCTGAAGTGATGGTCGAGTTGGCAATATTCCTTTTTAGCCCGTCAAAGACGTAAAGAAGGTAAAAGAACTTTGGTCATTTTAGTTGTAAGTGAGTGTATTTTCTTCAGAAAAAAAATAAGAATAATGAGCGAACATATCCATGTTTCGTAGTAAGGCAGCTATGGTGTTAGGAATAGGTAATTTTACAAGTAGTTGTAACCGTTCATAGTCCGGCTTCATGATTCCTTTATCCACAATATACCCAAGTAGTCTGATGGTTGTCGACCCATAAGAAGTCTTGGTCGAGTGTAAGATTTTATTTCTTGACAGCCGCCCCAAATCATTTTAGGGTGTGACTGTGGTCGATCCAGACATGGTCGCACACTGTCACATTATCTTTGTAGGCAAAGGTGTCTTGCAATTTTTCTTAAAGAATTATTTTATTGAAGACCCTCTGAAAACTGGAAACCACGTTAGTGACCCCAAACGGAATCCGTCGGAACTGATTAAGTCGTCCGTTCAAAAGCCGTATAAAGCTTATCTTTAGTATTTATAGCTACTTGGTGGTAAACACGCCTTACGTCTAACGTTCTATATTTGGCGATTTTGTTTATCATTTCATCAATAGGGTGTATAGGCTATGCATCCAAGAGGGTTTACCTATTTATAGCTTTGGAGTAGTCTATGACCAACCTCTTTTTTTTTATTATTATCAGAGGATTTTATTAATACTTGTGCCTTTCATGGCGATTTGATTTCTTTGATTATTCCTTCTCTTGTTATTTCTACTTGAATAAATATTTTGTCTTCAATAGAATATTTTCGCCACAAGTTTAAAGTTTTTGGTTAAGTTTTCGAAAAGAGCGAGGTATTGTACATTTATAGCGTCCAAACCACAGATCTTAAACACCAATTCAGGGCCTCCAAAAGGGAGATTAATACTAGAATGGTGTTTGAGCAAATCATGGCCCACTATGACATCGCAGCACAGATTTGGCATCACGAAAAATTCGGTGTTAGTGTACTTAGTTTGATTCAACTTTAGGCCGGCCAAAATATATCTTCCGATCTGCGAAGATAGTGAAGGGTTTACCATAGCCACCGGACTATTACAATTTACGATTATAAATCTGTTTCTATTTGCAATATCAACGCTAATAAATCTCTGAGCTTCCTGTGTCAACTAGAGCATTTACTTCCAACCCGTTTATTTTTGCCATTAATATAGCATTTGAAAGACATTTAGGGTTTGCTGTTGATACGATACTAGTCAAAATGAAAGCAGACGAACAAGGTGAAAAAAAAAAGCTTGATCGACAAACCTTAGAGAAATGTTTTTTTTTTCCCGCTCTTATGGCATTTAGTTTCCCTGGCTGGGCAACACGACCTGAGGTGTAGTTTGAGACCACAAAAATAACATTTTCGTCTGTCTGCAGCATTAGCAGTGTATGTGTCCTCCGCAGAGAGAAGATTTTAAGCTGGCGGAATGGTGGGGGTGTCAGAAACGAGGAAGCCTGCCGTAGAGGACTGTCTTTTTTTTTCTCTGTTTGGGTCGTTTGAACTGGTAGTAGGTGTGTGAGTACTTAGTGCATCCTCTGTAACACCATGTAGGTATGAACTCGATTGTTTTTCTTCCATCTCCAAGGTAAGTGCCTAAATCTAGTTCTCTAATTTACAGAAATCTTTGACGGATATAGTTGGATTCTAATCCATTTCTAAATAGGGCTCTGACAAATTCGTCATTTGCCTGATCTGCTGTGGTCGTGTGAAAATCGCAGCCTCAACTTAAGATTTTTTAAAAGCGGAAGATGCTATTCTAACTCCTCTTCAGGGGACTGGCAGGTAGTTGCTACTGCATGCCGGTCAAAGAATATGTTTCGTCTCTTCACAAAAATTCCATCCAAAATGTCTATGGAACTCTGATAAGATTTGCAGTGGGAAATATTGATATATACGGATATAGACGCGTGGTGCATTAGCAGATTAAGTCTATCTGTATCAGGAACAGGAGTGGACGAACTGTTGTCCAGTGCAAGCAAGAATCCTTCGAATAATCGTTTCCAATATTGCCAGGCGTCAGTAGAACACAGGTCTGTAGAGACGTTCTGGTTTAAGCTATTTGTCCATAATTGAGTTCAATGAATTGTAATGAAAACTCGGAGTCTAATTCGGCTTAATGTATCTTTATTGAATGTAAATGAAGAATCTTGCTGTTTTGGCTAAGACATTGTGACTTATTTAAACAAATTATAAAACAGGAGATGTAATCGGGTTGGCTTACCACAGATTGTGATGTGAAGAAATGTTTTTTCTAACTAAATTGTTAATTCGTTGAAGAGTTCTAACACTTTAAAGCTTATAGGAATTAGAAAAATATTGTTATATATTTGAAAAAAAAAAGGTATGTTAAGGAAGAACAGATTTAGATAAGTTTGCATCATAGAATTATGTCTTTTTATGAAAATTTTATTTTTGAGAAAACATCCAATTAGCCATTCCTGAAGAGTGAATGTGACTCCACGAAAACCCAGATAAGTAAACAAATTTAATTAATTTATTTATATTACTATTACTATTATTATTAGTATTGTTATCTTTAGTTCCTTCGCACTGATTTTCGTTTTCAACCGGAGGTCTTGCATGGCAGGTGTTCTCCATCAAGTAGTACGACCTTAAACAGGTAACACCTTTCGCAGGCCACATCACAACTGACATCTGTCCACCTAACTCTCCAGATTGGAACCACCTTGATTATTATGTGTGGGGTGCAGTTGAGCGAGAGACCAACAAAACTACTTGTAGCACCAACCATGAACTGAAAGCAAGGATTATGGCAGCATTCACCAACTTAAACAAGGAGGCCGCTCAGAAGAGTCATCTGGAGGCTGTTGTTGAGGCCAATGGCGATTTTATTGCATAAATTTGCTCTTTAGTATTTCAAGACATTTTTGTGGAATTTTGGTAAAGATATCTTTTAAAATGAGATGTCAGTGTTAGTTTCATTTTTGCATAATTAATACGCCAATTTATCCATCGCACCTGTATATATGCATATGTATCGTTTTATAGAACAAATAATAAAAAAAAACACGCTACACAGTAACATATAAAAATATGCAGATTAAAATATTTGGAGTGAACTCTAGTGATGGGGGCGTTATGCCTCCATTCATCAACCTACAGGACCCCAAACTCAACACGGAGGCCTATATCAAGTGCTTTAAGAGGTAGTGTTGCTCTGGTTCAACTGAGTGGCTGCTGGAATATTCTATGTCTGACAACAGGACTCTGCCCCATGCCACACAAGTTATAGCTGTCAGACCCCATCATCCCTTACATCTGTCCACCTAACTCTCCAGACTGCGTAACCCCCTTGATTATTATGTGTGGGGTGCGAGAGAACAACAAAACTCTTTGTAACAACAAAGATGAAGGCAAGGATTATAGATGTATTTTACCAACTTAAGCAAGAAGACCGTCCAGAAGAGATGCAGGAGACTCCGAAGTCGTCTGGTGGCCGTGGTTGAAGCCGATGGCGATTTCGTTGAATAAATTTACTCTTTCGTATTTGAAGGTATTTTTGTGGAATTTTGGTAAAGATATCTTTTAAAATGAGATGCGAGTATTACTTTCATTTTCGCGTAATTTATACGACAATTTATCCATCGCACCCTCTATTCGGCTATTGATAGTTTTTTTTTTTTTATTAGAATTCAGGCTTTCAGCTCTTTGCATGGATTCGAACGCTGACTCAAAGCGTTAGGTTCATGCAAAATCTGTTTCTGAAGCGAAGTGTGCGGTTTATTTCTGTTCTGTTACGAAGATAACATTTGCATATCAATGTGGTTTCATGTACGCATATGTGAATTGATAGGCGTGCTTATAGAACCATTGAGGCAAAAAAAAAAATCACAAGCAATAAAAAAGAAAACACAAGGATAATGAAAACAGGACCTTGAGAGGTTGGCATTTATCGATACAAACCACAGTAAACATTCCAAAGATCTCTTGGCCCGGCCGTAAATATGGAGACGGTGATATATAAATGAATATCTTCTGGCTGGAGTCATTATTCCAACGGGTTTTTATGTTTATCTTTCAGCCTTTCAAAGTAGACTCGCTTGACCGAAAGGCCAACCTCTTGAACCTCTTTTTAGAGTGGCCGTAGTTTTTGCTTTACTTTCTTTGATTTCATTTTTTTTGCACTGCTTTTCATAAGGTGGTTGTTTATTTTATATCGCTTTTCTTCAAGAGTTCTTGCTTTCTTTCTTTTACAGGATGGAATGATTTTTCCAGTGCCTTCCTTCCTACCTGAACTTCTTTTCTCTCTTATTTTTTTCCTTTCTTTTTTTAAAAATTGGCACTTGGTAATTTTCTTCACTTCCTTTTCTTTCCTGCAATTTCTCTCAATGGTTCTACGATTTTTCCTTTATCGGCACGCTTTTTCTTTTTTCTTTTTTTCTCTTTTTCTCCTATTTTCTTTCTTTTATAAGATAGTCTGTTTTTTTTTTATTCCTTTCCTTTATCTTTTTTTTTACTTTTCTTTTTTTTTACAAATCGTTCATTTGTTTCCTGCTCTTTCTCTCTATGCTGTTTTCAATTTTTTTTTATAGAGGCTTTTTTTTCTCTCTTTTTTTACATTCATAGTTTCTTTTACAGGATAGTCTGTTTATTTTTTCGTTCCTTTTTTTTCAAAATTAATAATTTATAATTAATTTGTTAATTTCTTTTATGAATTTTCTCTCCAATTTTTCCTCTTTGAAGATATTTCTTGTCTCTCTATATCTGTCATTTCTTCCTCCATTTTTTCATTTTGATTCATTTTTTTTTTTTTTTAATTAACTTATTCCGTTTTTATTTATTACAAAAACCGTTTTTACTTTTTGCCTTTGTTCAGTTCTGTTAGCTAAACTTTCTTAATCTTGTTCTATTTTTTTTTTTATTTAAAAGGATTCTTTCATTCACTGTTTGTTTTTTTTTGTTTTTTTTTAATAGCTTTCTTTCTTCCTATCTATTTTGTGGGATTTTTCCTTTTCAGGTTTTTATTCATTTTTTTTTTTTTTTTTTTTTTTTAAATCATTTTATAATTTTTGGGTGGTTCTATTTTTGTTTGCCGCTTTTATTCTTAATACTGCTTCCGGTTTCTTTGAAGCCATTCTTTCTTCATTTCTCAAGATGCATGTATTTCTTTTTATAATTTCATTTTCTTCTTTTCATACATTTTTTTTTCTCTTTCTTTTCAGTATAAAGTAACATTCGGTTTAATTTAATTTTTTTTAATGATGATTTTTATTGTTTTTTTTTCCTCAATGCTAGTTTTTTTTTTTTTTCTCTCTCTCTCTCTCTCTCTTTTTTTCTGAATACTTCTTCATTCCTTTTCTTTCAAAGAATTCGTTTCTTCTTTCTTCATTTCTTTGCTGACGTTATCCCTATGGTTAAAGCAGAATATTTATTCACGTTCTATTCTTAAAATCCTTAGAGGCGTCCTGGAATTTCCAATTTCAGAATAGGACACTTAAATAAATAAATAAATAAATAATTCTAAAAAAGACAAAGCAAAAAGGGGAAGATAACATTGGAACAAATTCCCTTTTTACGACATTGACCTGCATATCTCTATTCTCTTTCTTTCTTCTTCGCTTTCTTTCTTTCTTTCTTTGTTCAGATAAACCTCTTTTTTTTTATATCCGGATCTCGGAGCTGATTTATCAGAGAACAGAATGTGCGACACTGAAAGCCGAAAACACAATGAAATAGCGAAATGTGCCTTCCAAAAACCTAAACAAAATAGTAAATAGTAATAAAGAGAAACATTTAATTAGAAAAAAATAGTACAGTAGTGAATGCTGTATTGTCTTTTCACAGAGGAAGAAGAGACTTGAAGCAATAGAAATGTGTTTCTACAGAAGGATGCTAAGAATACTATGGACCGAACAGTTCTAAAGACAATGGAAACAAAAAGGACACTTATACATGACATCTTTAAGAAACAATTGACGTTTCTAAGGAACGTAATGGTAAAAGAGAGCTTGACGAATTTGATACTCACAGGGCAGATTGAAGGCAACAGAGTCAGGAGAGCAGAGCATAATCTATCATACAAGCAAGGGTTACATATTGGTAGGATATTTAGAATAATTGCCCCTTGTGTTAAAGAGGTTAACAATGTAGTGATCAGGGAAGCATCGTCACAAGTGTCTGTTCCATAGTGCAATTGTATCTGGGAAGAAGCCGTGTGAGGGGGAACTTATTCCTCGCCAGTGGATTATGGAGGAGATTAAGATGTTGACTCGATGTACGCGATATGACTTGTTCTAGCTGTGAAGGTCTGAACTTGTAGAACCAAAGAGTATAGTTCACCTAAACATCTTTGATGAAAATAGTGAAAACTAGTAAGAGGCTAGCAACATTTCATCTGTGAGAAAGGGGTTAAAAGAAGAAAAAAACAGTTCATCAACCACAAGGCCAAGTAAATACTTTTGAGGTTGAGTGAATGGATGGGCAGACCTCGTGAAGGTTTCATTAAACGCAAATTATCCTTGAGTATTTTGCAATACGTTTATTTATCATCTGTCAGGTGCGTCTCTGTCTTTGGCCCCACTGCGCTCAGGGGCGGCTCCGTCGAAGGAGAGAGACGCAACTGAGGAAGATTATACTGAGAGGTGGCGCCTTCCCATTGCACCGAGGTCAGCGCAACCGACGTTTGCGGGGGCTGTGGGCAATTTTTGTTCCTGGCTCGGGTGTCCGCGCTCGGGCTCCTCATATTAAACTAACCTTGTGTCACAATAATTTTACTCAGTTGCAAATCTCTACTTTGACCGGGCCGCCTCTGCGCGCACTCTGCCCAAAGACAGAGACGTAACTGAGAGAGGATAAATAGGGTGTTACATTTGGGGGAGATAGCGAAAAGATAAAATTATTAAGAGCAATTAAGAAGAAGAGATTGTAGAGAGCCGTGAGCACCAAACTTCCGAAAGAACATGGCACATCAAAGAAGAACATAGACTTCATAATCGTTAATCCTTTTAGCAATCTTTTACACCGATAATCCGATGCTTGTGTTAATAAAAAGCGTGATGTGTCCCAAGAAGTGATGATAATGATGAAAGAAAAATTATCGATTGATGCAAGTCAATGAAATAAATAAAGAAAAAAACATCAAGAAAAATTTTACATGAAACAATAGGAAAGCTAAAAACGATCTGACTTATCAATAAAAACAATATAGTAATTACAATGATTTATACATTGCGTCAGGTAATTAGGGACAAAAAATAATCTGAAGAATAACGATAGTCTCAGTGAATGGAAGTTCGAAAGAAACAAAGTCCATTTAAGGTAAGCAGTCTTTGCAATAAAGTGCTTGATATCAGAGACAGAGCATTAGTAGGAGTAATACAAATTTAAAATTTGCCACTTAGCTGAATTAAAATATTTTAGACATATGAAACTTTCAAAACAGAAAAGGGGTTATTAAAAAAAATCCACCATCAACCACAAGGACGGCGTTGATGTGACCGAGAAAAGGACTCTCTCCCTAGATCAAGACGTTCTCGTTCATAGGACCATCATGTCCACGTGATTGTCTTTTAAAAATACTTTGTATTTTAGGCTTACTTTTTGGTTCCCTTTTCGACGACAACCTAACCCTAGTAGTCTAGGTGAATAACATAAAGTGAGGTAAGTGACTACACGAAGTGACATAACCAGAAAAGCTAGTTACTCCTCGGTTCAACGTGCCATGTGGAATTGGTTGATTGGTTTTACGGCATGTATTAGGTTGGTGCAAAAATAATGACGTTATTTGAGGTTAAAAAATACATCAAAAAACGACATTATTACGTCATTATTTTTGCACCAACCTAATAGTTATTAGTTTATTCTTTTTACCTGAAGTGCTCGCAGTATAATCTTCAATATGATTAATATTCATCACTGGATTAGCTTCACAGACTGCAGTAGCATGCCGGAGTAGATATTGCACGCAATTCAAAGAGGTCAGTTTCACCATATTGCTTTGACCTGTAATCACAAACGGTCG
The DNA here is from genome assembly GCA_903632075.3 of Acanthosepion pharaonis. Lineage (NCBI taxonomy): Eukaryota > Metazoa > Mollusca > Cephalopoda > Sepiida > Sepiidae > Acanthosepion > Acanthosepion pharaonis. The sequence continues at coordinate 1,279,288 of CAHIKZ030000560.1, read as the reverse complement.
CCGAATGTTACCCAACAATTTTCGCTACCGGCTTGCAAGAGTGGGAAAGATTTCGTAATACACGCGGTTATATAAACAACCGTCCAAGACATTACCAAGCAGCTTCTCACACAGACTGAATGTAAGGTCTCTCTGAGGACCGTTTTACACCACAAACTGGGCAAAGGTAACTGTTGAAGTCAGAACCTGAATAAAATGTAATGACAATTAATAAAGTGTCAACTTGCATTTTACCATTTTACCGGCACACACTTCAATACGTAGACAAAGAAAAAAGATTATGTTCAAAAGTAAATATTTTTTATGATTTTTGATGATCGTCATAAATTACTTTTTGTCAGAATTTGGCTTCAAAATTTTGGATATTTATTAGAATTAATTTAGTCTTTCGATTAGATTTGGGTTATTTTACATGTAAACCCTTGTTACGTTATTTAATGTGGTCTAAATTTTTGTATGGGGCAGGATCAAAGTCTCTAGTCAATCGGACTGGCCTCATTAACCAGTACCTCACGCTGAGGACTCTGACAAAAGAAACAACGGTAGGTCATCTCGTGAAGATTGAATTCACTGATTGTCTTGGAAGAGTAAGTAGAGAATTTATCTCTTCGTATCTCTAAATGGTGTAAAGATTTTTCCAAGCAGCCAGCTTAGATGTGCACACAGCCGAAAACATGGGGCATCAGTGAGGATCGAACTCACTTTTCAGTAATAACTGACTAGCAAGACAACCTCGCTAACCATTACACCGCCAGGTGCCCAATCTCTAAATGGTGTATGCGCACTGGACTAAACGGTGGCTCTCTCTACCCTGAGAGATGCAGGTTCGATTCCTACCGAAGACCGTAAATTTTTCTTTAATATTTCTCGAAATTTCAGGCCGGTACGTGAATATAAATAATTATACTGTTTCATATATAAACGGTATCCCTATTCAAATACGAGTGTCCACCAATGATAACTTTTAAAGTGATAAAAATCTGTCTGATTAATAAAACACCATTCCGATAAATTCTCTTTCCCTACTTTGGAATACGAAACTGTGCGCAGATATGAAAAACTTTGGCGATCATTGACAAAAGAACATTCGCTTAAAACTCTAAATTTGGTATAAAAGTCTCCTCGTGGCCAAACCGTACGTAGGTTATTATGGCTTTGTTGCAGAATTAAAAATAGTTTCAGAAAACGAATGTCAACGAAGTGAACAATAAAAAAAAAAATCAGTTCACGTTAGTCGTATCAGAATAAAAAGTGAACAATTTTTTTTACCAAAAGAAAAACAGTCACTTCGTGGATTAACTAGTCAGGTTGAGCATTACTACCAAGTAGTGAGTTCGATTCTCATTGGGGGCTTCATGCAAAAATCGATATTAAATAAACCGACAAGTGTTGGCATGTCAACTCAGAGAAAGAAAGAGTTAATTAATGGATGTATATTTCATCCACCATTTTTACTACTTCAAACGTTGTTATGGTGGATATTCGTATTTGAAATAAACGCTCCATTTTTATTTTTACTTTCAACAGTGTGTCCTCCATCAGTTGGCCTGCGTATTCGAGAAAATTTAATAAAGGAAATGAGCTGTTACCGGATCAAGATGTGGTTTCTCCTACAAAGGGTGACACGGGTTCAATTCCTGACGGAGAGCACATTTTCTTTATTAAAATTTCTTGATTACGCAAACTAATCTGAAAGATTTTGTTAGTTTGTCAAGCGGTATATCGACTCTTTATGGGTCATTTAATGCCAAAATTTTCTTTGGATCATTAGTAATTTTACAAAAATGTAATGCTGGTAATTTTTTATATTCTTTGCTTGTAATACTTTTTTTTTGCCGGTAACTCTTTTACTATTAAAATGAATTTTCTTATATTCCTAGTGTTGTGACCCCAGTTTGGCGGTTAACTATTTGACCCATATTTAGGACCCTAACAGGCTACCACACCGGGTCAGTGTAGGTCTGTAAACAATAGCAATTAAGATGTGGTTCCACACTCCTCAAACCTTTCCTAGGTTTCTTATCGTCATACCCAGCCAAAAAATGTAATATAGCAAAAAAAAAAAAAAAAAAAACAGTTAATTTGAAAATATTGAAAAAAAATATTGGAAAGTAAATATTTTCTGAATAGGAAGAGAACGATATTTTAATTGCGAGGGAAGTATCAACTCGGAAGAATTCTTGGGAAGAATTTGTCTGTATGGGATCTTCTTATCAAATGAACACGAAGGGAATGGAGATGGATTGCCATAAAAAAAAGCATAGTCTGACTTCGAAAGGCTCAAATCTGGCAAAAACAAAGTTTAAAAATGTTTATTTATTATTTAAAAATAACATGGAATTCAAATCAAACACGTACTCATTCTAAAATAAAAATTTAGAAAAAAAAAATAAAAGCCTCGTTTAGCTTTTTGTATCATCAGAACCCGTGATATATATTTGGCTTTTTTCTTTATGTATAGGTTTGAGGAAAATAAATCAGTATTTTTATTTATATATATATATATAAACATTATTGCTTTTATATATATATATATTTTCAATGTAATATTTATATATATTATATGTAATATTTATGTATTAAACATTATAAAATTAGTATATATATATATATTAAGTAGTATATATATATTATAACAATCAGTAAATGTGATACTTTGTATATATATATTATATGTAAGAATAGTGTGTATAAAAAAATATATATATAAAAAAAAAGAAGTTAAAAAAAAGATTAAAAAAAAGAGATTAAAAAGGATTTAAAAAAAGAATTTAAAAAAGAAGGATTTAAATATATATAAAAAAGATATTTAAAAAAAAGTTTAAAAAAGTTAAAAATATATTTAAAAAAATATATTTATAAAAGGGTTAAAAAGAAGGGGTTAAAAAAAGTATATATAAAAGATATATTAAAAAAAAGATAAAAAAAGAAGGGTTATAAAAGAAGAGATTAAAAAGAAGAGATTAAAAGAGTATAAAAAATGTTAAAAAAAAAAAAAAAAAAAAATATATAAAAAGGAAAAAAAGATGTAAATAAATATATTCCCATATATTTAAAAATAATGTATATATATATAAAACTAAATAATTATATATATAATTAAAAGTAACTTTCATACCATCAGCTAATGGCGTTAATTACCCTCTCACCAATCAAGTGACGCAAATGTTTAAGACCTGCTTTGTCTTATTTTTAAACAATATCTTTTCAGTGCAGAAAGTAATGTTTGTTCAAAATATTTACAAATAAATTTTGCCGTTTCCAATTTCTTCAAATAAATTTTTGAAAAAAAAAAAAACAAAAAAAAACATATCATTTTGAAATTTTTTCTCTGAAAATAGTTCTATGATCTGGTCCCCAAAAAAATTAGAGCCTGTGTGTTTGGTGTAAACAAAATATACAAACCCGGATATGAAGTTTACCCCTTTTTATTCATGCAGACTTCTTCTCCGGTCCTAAAATTCTCTTATATCAGGGTTACACTGCTATATTTAAATGTATATATATTTATATATATATATATATATATATATCATCCCATCATTTAGATGCAGCAATCCTTTCTTTTCGGATGTTTCATAACCGTAACAGTCCTTGTCTGTCGTTTTAATGAAACAAGTGCATGTGGAAGTATATATATATATAAATATATAAATATCATATAGTTATATATATCGTTGAAAGTGATTTAGTAATGCTGGGGCAGCAGATCATTAGTTAAACATATATTGTTAAATATAAAAAACAATGAATGTCTATTATGCCCGATCATGAAAGGTTCTAAAAAATGTATTTTTACTTTAATTTGCATAAATTTTTTTTATTAAAAGTTGGTCGTAAAATTTTTTGCTCACATTTTTTTTCCTCTCCACACATTATACAAACTTGAAACAAAAGATATCCACCATCAAAAGATGATATTTATTTTTTTGACATAGAAAATTGCTAAGCGACGATAACGGTCGCGGAATAACAGACGCAAATCGTAAGTTCAAGATGCGGTTCTATGACGTCATACCACGCAAGAGACCGAAATATTACAACAAAACCGTGTATCTAAATGCGTTGTAATGGGCTGTTTAATTTGAAAAATAATTTTTGTTTCATGTGGGTTTACTTCGTTTTAATGTAGATAGCCTCCATTATATGAAAGTTCTTTTTACTGTGTGTATGTGCGAGTATTATTGTCTTATCAGTTATTATCTGTCTAATATTATGTACATGACTATGTTTTTCTGAGAAATGTTGTTTAATAGAACTAAGATTAGAACGGTGACAAGTAAATCTGCTGGAGAATGTGCTTGTAATGCTAATAAAAAAACGCTATATGTAGCGTTTTTTTTTATTAGTATTAGGGATACAATCTCGGAACGGGCATGTAAATTGATACACAACATTGGTTTTTTTTTGTATAGGATTTAGTTGTGCAGTTGTAGGGTTATTAGAGACTTTGATTAGAGACTTTTATTTAGGCTTGTCCAACACTTCGCAAAATAAATAAATAAATAAAATAATAAACATAGCATGAAGAAAAAGCTTCTAACATGATAAAAAAAAAATTTAAAGTCTAAATGTTTATGTTACTATTAAGATGAAAGACCAAAGTATTTTTTTAATATTTTTTAATCCTTCCTATAATTTTAAAAATTTTATTTAAAAATTGTTTTTTCTTGATTCCAAAAAAATTTGTAAATTCGACCTTAGTTTAAAAATCCTGTAAAATTCAGTTACACCTTTTTCTTTTGTTATTTTAGGAAAATTAGAAAATTTAAAGTATACTTAATATAATTTGAAAAGAAACATTACTTACTTTTTATCAGAAAATTTTTTAAAGAGACATTTCCACCATGTGGTGCTTGCTTTTGCGCGTGTTTGAGAGGTGTTAACTGATGTACGTCAATATATCGACAACTTACGTCAGGGAATTTATCAGACGGTAGGGATGAAGTGATATATTTCGTTCTAGTTTTAAGTGAAACCTGGTTAGTGTATAAGATACACTTCCAATTTTTTTTTTTTTACCTTACATTTGCGGTTTGAGGGAGAGGGATATTCACCATTATTATTTTTGGAAAATCAGAAAACCTAAATCATAATCAAACTATATATCAGGCATTAAAATTGAGTTTGAAAGGAAACAATTTTCCTAAGGGGTCAAAAGGCAACAAAGTTCATTGGTAATTTCAATTATATGGCCGCGGAGGGGGTTAAAAAAATTGACACCCGGCCACGGAAATCTTTAGTAAAAGGCAAAAATTTTATATGTAATTTCTAACCACCGGAAACCAGGAGTGACATTTTTTTCTCTCAAAAGAATAGCAGCGATAAGGAAAAATTAAGTCAAATTGACTTTGGTATATTTGGGTGAAAGTCCAGCCAGCTAACAATATAAACGTTTTGTAAAAACCCACCGCTCTCAGATAAGAACAGAGGGAAAAAAAGATTGGGGTCAACACTGGGATCAACAATATTATTTTTTTTTTTTTCAAACTGAGGTTTGAAAAATAGCTTGATGTGTTATGTTTTTTTTTGTGTTTTTTTTTTAAGACCTGGGGTGATGACAGCAACACTTAGCAAATAACATTCTTTTTTTTTTCGCCGCATGTCTTTCATATGACAAAAATAAAACAAGCGTTTTAAATAGCTGTATCAGTTATGATAAAATATTTTTCTGAGAATCAAAGCCATTGCGCTGTTTTCGTGTCTAAAATTGAATATAAAATAATAAAAAAAAAGGAAATAATATTTGCAGCTTGTCTCGCACTGAAAAAGGAAAAATTGTTTATATTTGAAAATTGAAAAGAAAAATTTTGAAAATGCGACGATATTCAGTCAGAAAACTTGACCAGCGTTGTTGTGTTGCTAACTGAACGAATGCAAAGCAATTTCTGAAGTAAAAACAACTTTCTTCTATCAAGGGAAACTACTCACGTGATATTATTTCAAAGCTGTGCATCCATACTTTCGTTGGAGACGATTTTAAATACAATTTTGGAATATTAAAAAAATATTTTAAAAAGATCAACGGTTGTCAGATTTTAATAAGGTTTCAAATTTATGATCTTTAAAAAGGAGAGAACATAATATACCATTTCCATAAGGTTTCATAAAGAAACTTAATTTTAAAATTCCTAACCACCGGAAAGCAGTGGTTAAGTATTTAAAAAAAAAAAACAACCTTTTGTAATATTATGTATTTAAAATTGAAAAAAAAGAAAAAGTTATTGTAAAAATTCATTTTTTCATCAAAAAAATTTTTTTCTTTCAGATAAAAATTACCTTAGTATATGTTATTCAGAAAAGCCATTAAAAGCTTTTTTAATTAAATATTGTCTTAATTTTATTGGGTCTTGTATTTTTACAATTGAGGTAAAAGTCTGGACAATTTTGCGCTTTTTTTACGAAATAAATCGATGATTTACATTCTTCAGGGTCTTGTGCATTTAATAAAAAAAATTAAGGTTGCAAAAAAAATGTTTTGAAGTTTTCATGAAATTAAATTCGGGGGCAGGGGTAACAGATATAAAAAAATATTTATACCATGACTTTCGAAAAGACAAACATTTCTATAATAATAATAATAATAATATCATTTGTGAATAAGTTCTGAAAGTTTCATTAAAATCCAACAAGTACTTGATTTTTGCAAGATTTTCCAATCCAATGTGTTTTTTCAACTGAAAACAGTGAAAAAAAAAAAAAAAAAAAACTAAAAATTAAGCAGCTAATATTACCTAATTGCCTGAAAAAAAAAAAAAAAAAAAGATTTTCAACCTAAATTTAAAACATGCTGCAAAGAAAAAAAAAATTTAAAAAAATAATTAAAAATACCTTGGTCTTTCCTCTTAATAATAGCATAAATTTTTCACGATAAAATTTTGTTTTTATTAAGTTTGGGGCCTTTTTTCTTCATGCTAAAATCTACTTTTATTTTTATAATATATGATAAGCTTAACTTTATTATTATTATTAATGGGTTTAACATTTCTAGCTATTATGTTTTTGAGTGTTGTTTCATCATGTATGTAATTATTATGCATTTTTCCTACAAAAGTCTGTTATATTTATTTTAACGACAATATTAAAATTAATATTATCAAATTTTATTAAAGAGATTATTAAGTTTATTGAGATACATTTAATTTGTTGAACAATTAGGAAAATCCTTATTAAAAGTGTTTCTTTAATGTTATGTAATTGTCATAGAATATAGTTTTGGAAGAAGATATCATTTTTATGATTTGGATTAAGTTTTTTTTTATAACGGGGTTTTATAGGTCATTTTGTATTTTATTTTTCTTTGTTGTCCCATATAATAATAAAATTAAAAAAGGGGCCTAAATAAAACCCATTGTGATATTCTATTTGAACTATAAATATTACCTAGGTAACCGACTTGGCAATTTTTGTTGTTTGTGTAACATGGTACGTCTATAATGATTATTATCGTGAGGTCGGAACCCGAATCCAGTTGTAATTTAACCCATTATTTAAAATTTCCAGTTCCAATATTTCCTTCCGTTGAATGTTGTCATCGTTATTCATCCTTCTTAATCTTGTTGAATACTATGGCGATATTTCGACATTGGGATGCCTTGTGGCTCTTTTTCCATCGTTCAACTTAGATTTTATATCTAAATCTGCAATCAAAATTCAAATAACCTCCACATCAATAACATGCTGATGGGGTTGTTATATTTGTTCCGATATTCGTCATAATTTGTCCTGTATGTTGTATTTTTCCTCTTTTATAAAATTTTCTTTTTTTCTTTCCGGGGAGTGGAGAATCTTTTTTCATTGTTGTAAAATTTTAGTTTTTCTTTCCGAGGGTGAAGAACGGGTTTTGTTTAACTTTCGTATATGAATAAACGGGTTCCTCAATGTCCTTTGCGTCTTTCCCGAAAGAGAAACATCTCTGGCGTATCTTCCGATAATTGCTGTCCGTTAGGCAGAGTTCATTTTGTACTTTTGCTAGCATTCTTCTGCGCATTTCGCTATCTTTTGTAAAAACTAATCCTTGAACAAAATGAGACATTTGAAATTAATTCATTTAGTTTCTCGCTCGTCACCATGTTTTGTTCACGATTGCGACAAATGGGACAATAATCCTCATTATCGCCCTTTACCAAATTAAAGCATTTCCACCTCCTGTGGAATAGTCCATGTTTTATGAGGCTGAAAAGTTCTTTAAGACATGTTAAAATTTCGTCAAATTTTTTTTCGTTCGTCTTTTTTTGCAAAATATAATCCACGAACTTTGTATATTCTTCAGTTCCTAATTTTCTAAGCAATATGACGTATGATATTTTTTTCCAAATCTATTTCTGAGAATAAATATTACATATTCATGAAAAAATGAACACCTACATGCTAATAATATATTTTTTTTAAGTGGGTTTACTATTGAAAGGTGGGAGAGAAATGTGATTGTATAATAACAGATAATGATATCAATCGTTTCATGGACAGGGGGTATTAGTAAATTAATTTTGAACATCAAAATTCTCTGATCTGCTGTTTTTAAAAATTTCTGTAAAAATCATCGATTTTACTCTATTGACTGGACCATTTAGTCCAAATCACGTTAAATTAAAATAATATATCACAAAAAAAAATTCATGAAATTCTCTATTACAGTGTAAACATATATAAGAAAATTGGCAGGACCGGATTAGAAAAATGTTGTCTTAAAAATCCGGGTTTTTTTCCGGGTTTGGTCTATTTTTTATAAATTAATCGATTCATGCAGGACTCTAATTTGGGACCGAGAAAATCTCTCTTATATCCGGGTTTCTCTTATATCCGGGTTTGGTCTATTTCATTATACGTTAACACAGGCTCTAATTTGGGACCAGAAAATCTCTCTTATATCAATTTTTCTCTTATATCCGGGTTTGGTCTATTTCATATACATTAACACAGGCTCTAATTTGGGACCAGAGAAAATCTCTTATATCCGGGTTTCTCTTATATCCGGGTTTGGTCTATTTCATATGGGGTAACACAGGCTCTAATTTGGGACCAGAAAAAAAAACTTCTTTCATCCGGGTTTCTCTTATATCCGGGTCTCTTATATCCGTGTTATACTGTACTATGTTTAAAAAAACTTTCTCACTTAAAATATTCAAATTACAACTCAAGCGTTGCGACATAACTCTCCAATTTGTAACTATTAATCATAACACACTTTAATAATAATAATAAATGACGCAATTCACTTTGGAAACAGAATGCTGTACTGCTTGGCATTCGCACCGAAATTTCAAATACGAATAATTCAGAGTGTTT